>CM021110.1:188315929-188809270 GCA_007115665.2 Sequoiadendron giganteum | reverse complement strand
AGAGAGAGACTTGAGAGGGATAGACCTAAGAGAGAGGAAGGAGAAATATAGAGAAAGTTATCTAGGTAAGGAGGGAGGGAGAAATTGAAGAGAGATGGTGGGAGGGATAGAGGGAGCAAGATACCTAAGAGAGAGATGTGAGAAAGAGAATTGAGAGAGAGAGAGAGTTGTCTAGGTAGGGTGGGAGGGATAGAGGGAGGGAGAGACCAGAGAGAGACTGGAGAGGAGACTCTAAGAGAGAGGAAGGATGAGAGAAAGCATTCAGGTATGAGGAGGAGAACCCAAGAGATGGTGGGAGGGATATAGGGAGCAAGATACCTAAGAGAGAGATGTGAGAGAAAGAGAATTGAGTGAGAGAGAGTTGTCTAGGTAGGGTGGGAGGACAGAGGAGGAGAGACCGTGAGAGAGACTGGAGAGGGATAGACCTAAGAGAGGAAGGGGAAATATAGAGAAAGTTATCTAGGTAAGGAGGGAGGGAGGAACTGAAGAGAGATGGTGGGAGGGATAGAGGGAGCAAGATACCTAAGAGAGAGATGTGAGAAAGAGAATTGAGAGAGAGAGAGAGTTGTCTAGGTAGGGTGGGAGGGATAGAGGGAGGGAGAGACCAGAGAGAGACTTGAGAGGGATAGACCTAAGAGAGAGGAAGGAGAAATATAGAGAAAGTTATCTAGGTAAGGAGGGAGGGAGAAACTGAAGAGAGATGGTGGGAGGGATATAGGGAGCAAGATACCTAAGAGAGAGATGTGAGAGAAAGAGAATTGAGTGAGAGAGAGTTGTCTAGGTAGGGTGGGAGGGATAGAGGGAGGGAGAGACCAGAGAGAGAGACTTGAGAGGGATAGACCTAAGAGAGAGGAAGGAGAAATATAGAGAAAGTTATCTAGGTAAGGAGGGAGGGAGAAATTGAAGAGAGATGGTGGGAGGGATAGAGGGAGCAAGATACCTAAGAGAGAGATGTGAGAGAAAGAGAATTGAGAGGGATACATGAGAGAGATGGAGAGAGATAAAGAGTTATCTAAGTATGGAGTGAGGGAGAAACGAAAGAGAGACAGTGGGAGGGATAGAGGGAGCGAGATACTTAAGAGAGAGAGGGTAGGAGGGATAGATGGAGAGACATGAGAGAGGGTCAGAGGGATAGAGGGAGGGAGATGAGAGAGAGGGTCAGAGGGATAGAGGGAGGGAGATGAGAGAGGCCCAAGAGAGACCTGAGAGGGGGTTGGAGTGAGAAAGATAGAGTTATCTAGGTAGGGAAGGAGGGAGAAACCAAAGAGAGACGGTGGGAGGGATAAAGGGAGCGAGATACTTAAGGGAGAGGGGTATGAGGGATATTAAAATATAATATATAATAATAATACAATATAGATAATATATATGAAATATATTAATACATATAATTTATAATAATAATAATATGTAATATATACTCTATATCATATATAATACATATTATATAATATAACATCGAATATATTATAGAATTTTTAATTTTGATATAACGAATATCCGTTTTATTTTTAAATAGATATTCGTTTTTGGCATCATGCTTCTACGAAGCCAAGCACGGTTTGTTGTGAGCTTTAAGTAACAGCTATCGGTTATTAGGTAATAGATATTTGTTATTGACAAATATATATTTTCCCTTCACATTAAAATTTATATATTATTATATATAAAAATAATATAACATCAAATATATATAATATAATATTATATTATAGTATTCTATATTATATATAATATTATATTAATATTAAGTATAATATATTAGTAATATATATAATATATTAATAGATAATATGAACAATATTATATTATATTTTTTATATTAATATAACCCGCTAGAAATAACGAATGTGTTTCTTTTACAAAATGGATATCCATTTTGTGAGAGTGGACAAAACGGATAAAAGATAATTTTGTTTGTTCCAAGAGCTTCCACATTCTCTGCTCTATTGGGAATATCGTGATTTTGCGCATTATAGACAAGAAATCACTTTTGGAGGTCTCTTTTTCACAAAAAAGTTTATTCTTTCAATCATTAGGTACATCTTGTGTTGGGATAATGGGAAGCAACAATCGTCGTTCAACGAAAAGGAAGAGGAATTGTCAAGCGGAGGCAATTGAGGCAAGTAGAGCGAAAGATATAGAAAGAAAGAGGTTGCAAAGAAAATGTATGTTAAATTCTCTAAAGGGGAAGGCTTATGTTTACCTTTCAGTGAAATTCAAAGTGACCATGATATTGAATTTGAAAATATTGAAGAAGAAATTGAATTTGAAGCTTTACAACATGAAAATGATGTGTAAAATTTTGAACATGAAATTTTAAATGTTGAACAGTCAATTGAAAATATTAATGTTGAACATGAAATAGGTGAAAATGATACAATGAATTTCAATGTATCTCCTAATTTTGTAAGAAGAGATGATATTTATGAAGAAGAAAATGAATTCCTAAATCCATCTATTTGTAATGAACCCAATGAAAATGGCCAACATTCAAGAGCCCCTAAATGGTTACTTCAAATAGATGAAAACATAATAGATAATCTTGATGGAAAAAGGTCATCACGAACGGTTCGGTTGTGGGCTATCACTATGTTCAATGAATAATTTTAAAAAAGACATTAAACAAACAATGCCAAATTTTTGTGCAATTACTAAAGTCTTACAAAATGAGATCATTATTGAAAAAATTGAGGATTCGTGTCACCAAAAAGTCGAAAAAAATAGCATTATTGTAAAAAGTCTTTTTAATGCTCTAACTTATATTGGAAAGATTAGTAAGGAAAAAGATAGAAGAGCTACTCGCAGAGTGATTACATCACTAGTAAGCCATCATTTGAGAAAGTCTCGTTTAATGAGATAAACTTGTATTGATTTAAATCTAGATCATAAAACACTATCTAGAGCACTCTCAAGAAGAGGAAGACTCGATAGTCCTCTTCAAAATGATACGTGGGCTTTTAGTGGGAGGCTTCCACATGTTGATAAGAAACTAACTAATAATGTAAAGATGCAAATTGAACAATTTTCGAGCTCTCACTCTAGAGTATCACTGAATGTAAAGGATATTTTAAATTTAATAATTGGAAATCGAGATCGCAAACTGCATCCTAAACATTTCTTGGAATGTAGCCAAACAATATTGTACAAAAACATTTTTGAAACACGTCCAAATTTGCAAATCTCACAAAGGGCTTTTGAGTCATCTAAGCCATTTTATTGTGTACATATTAATATTTGTAATACATGTTGTAAATACGACATTGAGTTTTCAATGTATCATGAATTATTATGCTATATTCGTTCTACTATGCATATTAGCGAAAGTTACACCATCTTGCAATTTTACACTGCATGCATCTGATACTTTTTTTATCAACTGAAAATTCAACACTATGGGAAAATGCTTTTGAGATATAAAAATCAAGAGAGGTTATTGTAGAGGGGCTCTAGGTGATTCTATAGTCTAAGACAAAATGTTTTTTAAGTGCCACAGTTTCTGAGTAATAGCTTTTCAAAGTTTTTCGCCTTTTTGCACTTTGGTCTCTTAAGAGACTTCATCGGTACAATGTAGCTCAGACTATTTCGGCGTGTTTGGGTGTGAAACAAGACCTTGCCTAGCATAAACCCACCTATTCGGACATGTTAGAATTGTCGATTTGGTCACACTATGAACATAATAAAAGTTACACCACCTTGCAATTTTACACTGCTTGCATCTAACACTTTTTCCATCAATTGAAAACTTGACACCGTAGACAAATGCTAATTATAATATTAAATTGATAAATTAAGAATGCTATCGTTATTACTAATTCAATTGTCCAATAGTAATAATATTATTTTTGACAATTAAACTTAAATATACTTAATCAGTTAATTTGTGAGTATGGTTTAAATGGGTGCCTTGCCTTTTGAATCCTCTTTAATATTGAGTTTTAAAATAGTAAGCATGTTGAATTTCAAATAGAAAGTAAGGAATTATTTCTTTACAAATGTTACTATTTCCTTAAAGCTTAAATGTCATCATTCAATATTATATCTCTTATATTGCTCACTACTTCTTTCCATTTTGTTTCTCTTTAGATTATCAATTTCGAATCAAATTTGATTTTTAAAAGAGCTCATTGTGCTAGATTCTTTAGAAAGGAATTTTATCATCACTATTAACTCTATTATCTTGCATTCCATGCAAATTTCAAAAGTTGCAATGCACTACACATTTTATCGTTAAAAGATCGAGGAAGAAAAATATAGTGTTAAATGGGATTAATAATGATTTGACCCTTTTCATATAATGTAGGCCACTTGTCAAAAATGATAAACTCTTTTCTAGATCTCTTATAAAATTTTGGTTGATCATTAAAAGATTAAACGAATGGAAATTAGTACTGTTTCTTTTGAAAACTAAATACTTGAGGAAATTATAGATTGGTAAGTTTTAGTTCCTTGCCTATAAAATTATTAAATCATTTCATTAATATATATATATATATATATAATTGAGAAAGGAAAAAGAATGCTAGTATCTTATTTCAATGAAGCTAGTTATGGTTGAATGAAGATTTAAATTGAAGTTGTTACAATATTAAGCTTTAGATTCTTTCTTTCCAAGTTAGTTGTAAAAGATATATTTCATTACTCACTCATCACTGAATAAGTGGGATAGTATGTATGTATTAAATTCTATCTTTTTTTTTTTTAATGTAGATTGTGCCTTATTTGCTTATGAGAAATTGATGACCAAATAATAATTGTGATGAACTGTTATATTGCTTAATGTGATTGAATTCTACATAGGCTTCAATGTATGATTATTTTTTGGAGCCTTCCTTGTGTTTGATAACCATTGATATCATTAGGTGCAGTTATGTCTCACCACACAATTCCATTACTCCAATTAGATTTGTATTGCTAGTCTTCTTTGAGCCAGGTTAGGTATTCTCCTTTCAAGATGAATTTTGAAGAAGTGAATCACTTCGTGATAGGTTGGAAACATGCTCTGACAATGTGCTTACCCTTGATGTGGTCAAAAGAGTTAAATGTCAAAAGAATCTTGTCAGGAAGGTCCTATTATGTTATATTGTATAATCATGTCTCGACCATGTGGTCTATTATATGGAATTATACTTATGCTTTGCCATGTTATTGCCATTTGTACTTAAACATTCTAGTAGTAATGTAATTTCTTGTCTCTATTCTTGAAAGTTGGACATGTGTCACTTTTATATGCTTGATTATGTGTAATATGTGTAAATTCAATTTAACTTTATGGAGGTTGTTACATTTGGTATTAGAGCTTAAGGTTCAACACTAGGGCCTTGAGTTCACTTTGCTCAATTGCGACACGTGATTGCATGAACCTCCTAATAGTGCTTAGTGCATGTTACATAAGTAAGTCGGTAAATGTAAATTTGTGTAATAGAGAGTCTCTTAGATTTTTGTCACACTTGACAAGAAAGGGACAATGTCCCTTGTCTTAAAGTTTTAGGAGTGAAATCAATCACTCTGTGCAATACCTTTAGCATGTAGACTTGTGTATAGATTTTGGTTGTAGGAGTGTGTATGTATGAGTGCTTGATTACCTTTACTATCGCCATGTGGATTCTATGCCATGTTGGTATATTGTATGGATTGTCATGACTGTACAACTATTGTTTCAAATTGCATTAAAAGTTTTCATAGATCTTGCATTGCATGGAAGGAAACTTGCTTTACATTGAAAATTTGTACAGTATCATAATATGGAGTCAAGTGCTTTAAGCATCATAAAACCATTTATTTAATATAAGAGATTAGTATAAGTATGAACGATATCATAAGAAGGAAATGAATGCATGTAGGCATCATAATGTTATCAATTGCATGAAAAGAAAAGTGTAAGTTAAAGGAGCATATGCATGTCATGATAAATATGCAATGGAATTCTAAGAGTAGACCCAACTTTTGCATGATGTGCGTATTAATTAGCTGAGAGGATTTTTATAAGTGGACTTGCTAGTCCACATTTTCCCTATAAACCTATCTCACACCTGGAAATAGGTATCATGTCGTTAAAATGCAAGTGGTTACTATTTTTTAATTGCCAAATTTATTTCGACAAGAAAGTTGTTATTTATTATGAAATCTTCCAACTGATCTTCTAGTTGTAATATCATATCAAATTTTCTTCTGAATGTCGTGCCATAAATGCCTCCATAACTATGGTGACAATGATATTTCAATCTAATTTTCATTAAGTGTGAACATATTGAAGCAATTGTTGTAAGGAGTTTGGTTTTGGTCTGTCTCATCTTTTATAAATTTTTGCTTTGGTTGATCTCCGTCATATTTCTTCCAAACTTTGCCCATTTTTTTTATTGCCATTGTTGACAACATGACACAATTTGCGCAAAATCTTGAGCTAAGTCGCTTGCCATGGTGTATTTTCTTGGGGTCGAAGCTCTACTCAAGATCAAACAAGAGCAAAGTTGGGCGAAACAAGTAGGTCCATGTTTGAGAAAGGCAGATTTAGCACATGAATTTCATTGGTTTGATGCCATCACATTGCTCATGGTTTCACATTCTACTATATCTCAAAACTGCCAACACACTTTTCAAGTTAGCGGACAAACTTTTTCTTCCAACAATGCAAACATTTTATTTGCAAGATCTTCACAAGAACCCTATTTCCAAAAGTGCAAGGTGATCCCACAATACTGGTTTATAATTTTTGGCCAAATTGGACTTTGAATTGATTTTGTTTAATTAAATCTTCACTTTTGGGCACCTATAGTTGCTAAACCATGAGAAATTTGAAGATGATGCAAACTAGTGATTTCCGACATTTTGTTTTTAAATTATAAATATATTATCTAAAAAAAATTTGGAATCAAATTGCATTTATTTTTCCGTCTCTTTCGAAAACTAGTTTTTAACAGTAAACACCATTTTTAAAGAGTGACGTTCATTGTAAACAACATAGCTTTTTTTCTATGAGAGAATTTTTTTTTTTTTAAATTTAGCTTTGTAACTACAATATCTATCATGTTCATTTGGTTTCATGATGTTTTATTGAATATTTTTTTCTTAATTAAGTTTTGAATTCAAACCAATTACAATTCAGACATAGGCAGACCGTATACAACATAATTTTTTTTGTATGTATCGAAATTCATTTTTTTCTTTTTGCTAGATTAAGGACATCAATACCTAGCATGAACATATTTTTCAAACTTTTTTTTGATAATCTACTATTTTCCACATGTGCAGAACATAGAGATTGATTTTCAGTGAAAACCCTATGTTTAATTAAACTAAAAAAATACATAATGAAACCAAAATATATTAAAATTATATTTGATGGATAACTCGTTTCGAAGATTACCATCATCTAGTTGGTTTTATGAAGTTTGCTCCATTTTCATTCTCAACTTGAGATCAGAAAGACAAAATTTTGCAAAAATTGCTAGAGGAGAGGGGGAAGGGAAAAAAAGGGGGTTCGAGAAAACCCCCCTTGACCCCTTCGAGCGAAGGGGGTTCGCTCGAACCCCCCTTGTTTTGCATTTTTCCCTCTGTTTTCACTAAAAATGTGTAAAAATAGATGACATCACAAACGAGTTCGCTCGAAGGGGGGGGGGTTCGAGTGAACCCCTTTTTGGGTTCATGTGAACGCCTCCTTTGAGCAAACACCCAAAAACCCAAAAAAAATTTCTTCAAAGTGTTTTTGCAATTTTCCTTCCTCAACAAAATTGTAAACCAGTTTTGTGGGTTTACCCCACATTGTATTCATTGTATTAATGAACCAAGTTTTGACCTTACCGAGTCGATGGAATCACACATTGACACATGTGCTGGACACATGACTTCTATTTGTTACTTATGGCTTCTTCTCGGATGCCACGAGGTTGGGACCCAAAACCTTCCCATTAGCTAGAAAAAATATATTGCCTGCCCCCTAAATTCTTAGCTAGCATGGTTGACAGAAAAGCCTAGATATATTTTTTCACCAAATTTCTATTTATGTTTGAGTTGGCTGGCCAAATATGGCTAAAACATCTCTTGATTTTGTATCACAATTTATGTTCTTGATTATTTGATGAAGTAGATTTTCACTGTTGTAGGGATGAAACATGTTAATACTTGGGTTGTATTTAACAATTTTGTACAATAGATTTCTAACTTTGACCTCATAGGACTTGTTTCTCCCCATTGTTGGAGGATACAACTGGTTATTAAAATGAACATCATCTACTAATACCGGTTCCCCATTATCACCATCAATTGTTTATGAGTTGGAGGAAGAGCTATATGAAGTTGTGGGCAAATCTAAGTTGGATAAGAAAATGTTTGAATCAAACCTTGGACTACATTCTAGATCCTTGTACCCAAATGTCCATGTTTGAGCAATGGTTGCCACTGGACGAAGCATGATTTCAACCTATTTAGTATCTCAACAAAATCTATAATTTATTTTAAACCAAAGCTTCTTGGGGGCTTTAAATCTATTATGTTTTGCAACAAAAAAGCAATATTAACTACTATTAAGCTAATATAGATAAAATACTCAAAACCCATGAAAGAAAATGTCATACATAGAATTGTTGTTTGTTGCCTCAATTTTTTGTAAGGTCCTTGAAAAAATGAGAAGAACAAATATACCCAAAATGATCATGCTTGTTATAAACCTAAAGCTTTCTACATGCTTTATCTTTTAAGTCTCAAAAACTTCAAACTAGTAGAGAATATGGAGGACATCGGTAAAAATCGCAATAATCTCATAAATAAAAGGATCAATAACCATACAAATGGTATAAACGTACTTAGACTAAACATCATTGGTTTGGGAACAAAACTAAACATAATTACAACTCACATATACCATGTATCGATGGTATTCATCCACCAAAACTTCTATAGTGGCATTGTTAGCTATGTTAGCTACAAAAGTAATGAAGCGTGAATTAAGGACCAAGGAGGGAACCTTCTCATTAACTAGCAAAAAATATACTGTCTTCCCCTTTCAATTCTTAGCTAGCATGGTTGATAGAAAAGCCTAGATATATTTTTTCACCAAATTTCTATTTATGTTTGAGTCGGCTTATCTTATTATCTGCTTCTCAAGAAGAAAAGGATGCTATCAAAAGTTGTGGAATTTGGCTTTACAAGTGCCAATTGCATTATTTCAAAATTTCTAAAGCCCATTCAACAAATCCATTTTGTGCATATCTTGCAACCATATAGTTGATAATAGCAGATCTTTGAGGCATCCTATCAAATAGATCACGTGCCTTGACAATATTGCGAGTACTATTTACTTGTATAAGTGCTAAGTTTTGTAGTATAGTGAAAACCTAATATTTTTGTTTTCCTACATTAAAATTTCATTTGTATTAGTGCTTTGGAAGGGTGAAAATTTGTTAATCATCAACTATTACTTTTACTCCTCATTAGCTCTAGTAAAGTTGCCACTTCATTGAAAGACTTCAGAAACTAACTTTGAATTAGGTAGACGAGTGGATTTCTTAAAGGATTTACTTGAATGGGTAGAATTTCTTTACCTCATGGTTTTCATGTCCACCCTTGACGAAGAGCTTGCCAGTTACTATTTGGAGAGAAAAGTGTGGAAAAAGGCTCTGGTTTGATGTTATTTCAGAGATCGATCTATACAAGTATGAGCCTTGGGATTTACTAGGTAAGTTATTGATATTTCATTTTAATTAAATTAAAATTTGTAGTCCAAAAAAAATTTGTAAGCAATTATTGTGTTTAAGAGATCATGTAATATTATTATGTCTATGTTGTTGATGGATAAGAATTGGTTGATTAAGCTTGAAAATGGAATTAACTGCAAATGATGAAGTGTAGTTCAATATTTTTTTCCTATTTGGAAGCTACTAAGTTAGGAAAATGAATCTTATAGACATATTTCTTGGTACATGTAATTATCACACTTTTAAGAATTTTTGGCTTGGACTTGGTCATATAATGTTTGATGCGGGAAAGTCTTGCCTACAGAGTAGAGATTTGGAATGGTACTTTTTCAGCTCTAGGGATAAAAAATATCCCAGTGGATTTCAAACAAATCGAGACATAAAAGCTTCTTACTAGAAATCCATTGGAAAGGAAAAACAAGTATGTTCAACTTCTCAAAGATTTGGGATGACAAAGACTTTAGTATATCATGCTGGATGAGCTCTCCATGGAGAACGAACCAATTGGGTGATGTACGAATATAGACTTGAAGAAAAGGAATTGAATGTGTCAAATATTATTCAAGTAATTGTGATTAATGAGGTTTTAAATTTCCAAAATGGCTATGAAATTAGACCTTGTATTTTTTCTTTTCTAGCCTTAATAGACTCATAATTACTAATTAGCTTTTATCTTCAAACTAATGAGTTCCACTATGTTTATTTGATCTCCTCATGTTGTTAGGGTTTGTTGAGCATACCATCAATAGCATATTACCTCTAACTTTTCTTATAAATCTTAACATTGACTGTGGGAAACATAAATCTTCTCCTTGCATTTCTCTTGGCATCTAAGAATTATAAATTGTTAAATTTATGTCTCTTAAATATTATTAGCATACTTAGCAGCTTTGATCAATAACTTTGTGACTCATTCATCCACGTCATGAGTCAACCAATATAGTTTTGCTCAGAATTTGGGGCACCTTCATTGATAGCATCTAGGACATTTGAATGTTTGGATTATGATGTCAAATGCTGCCAAGATATTGATCTAAGATAAAAATGTATTGCAACTTTGTAGAGACTTTGATGGGCTGTGATATGTATATGGTCAACTATGAAGGATTCATATGGAAATTTATAGAATTGACATAAAAAAAACTCACCAAAGTATTTAATGATAGATAACCAAAGTATCAGCTGCAACTAGAAGGGTGATAAGAATCTCAGAATTGGACTCAACAAGAAAATCCAAGATGAAATATTTTAGGGAAAATCTGTAGATTGGTTTGCCCCTCCCTTTTGCCACATCTTTGGTACTTCTTCCCAAATTTGTTGCAAACTAGATATGTATGTATCCTTTTGGCTTTCTGATTAGTCCACGGTTCCTACTTTTCCCATGGTGTCCTTAAATCCCAGTTTGGTATTCAACTTGATATGTGACTAAGAAATAGTCTTATCTCTACATGTCCATTATAGGAGCTATTATACATATTGTTAACTAGTTGTGCATTGAGTTAAATATTTTTAACAATCATATCCCAAAAGTGCAGAACATGATAATTTAATCCAAGAAACATGCAATATTTCTATTGCGTATTGTTGATGTTGCTTCTTGTATTTTTCCATCAGATGGTGGTGCAATATATCAGTTAAATAGTTGAGTTTTTAACCCTTTTTTGGTTGTAGGATTCCTGTGTAATTTGTCAGGTCTTTCAAAAGAGTGGTCTTGGTCCCAAAAATTGGGAACACTATGGTGCTCCTTTCAGGGAAGAGGATTGGAAAGAAGATGCCTCTTTATAAGCTGGGGTACTATCTTCTTTAGAAAGAGTCGATACTCCACTCAATCCAAGCAATTATCCACAGTGGCCAACCCATATGCAAGTCTCATTATTCTTTAGTACTTTGATGAGACATGGAGCTTAAATTCATTTTTCTTCATATAGATACATATTTCCTTTAACATAATCATATTATATCAAACTATGTCAAAATATTGCTCCTAAAATAAACTCAATTATCAAAAAATTATTGATCATTAATATTTTTTTATTTTTAGTACAAAATCATATTTTCTATCAAGAATATTGATGAACACTAATATTTGATTAGCTTGCCTTGTATAATTGTGTTGAAGAGAACTGTACATTTGTAGGCATGTCATACCTGCAACTGTAATGTGTCAATTAAGATGTGTTTCTAAAGGTCACACATCCTTTTAATGCTTTTCCATTTTTATATTTTCTTTGCTGGGTTTGAAATCAATTTTGCTTTTCAAGCTTGGGCATGGAGAAAGCATAGAACAAATCCCATGATTTTGTTTGCTTGAATTTCTAACTATGATTTGAACCTATGAAACTTTTTTGATTATTGTATTGTCCTCTGGAATGTATGCATTGGACCTCAATGTTGAAGACATACACAAACCTTATTGCACATAAACAAACCTTATTGCACATAAACAAATTATGTAAGTATTAGTAGTCTTCTATTGCACATTCTTTGCCCCTATACTAAACCCTTCCACAACCTTGTATAGTTTTGTTAGTCAATAAGCTTCCCTATGAACTTGAAAAATTGTTGAATAACATTTATTTATGATACAATAATTATTTGTATAAATCAAAATTCATATTTTAAATCAAAACATATATAAATTTATATTGTTTTTGAAAAGATAAGCAACATTTTCAGGGTGTTGTACCCTCAACAAAGAGCCCAAGGGGCCAAAGAGAAACATAGTTCAAAACAGAGATTGAACTATAGGAACAACCAGAAACAACTGACAGACAGTTGTGGAAATTAAAGAGATTAAGCAACCCCAAAAATAGAGGGTTCAGAGCTGGCTCCACGAGCCCGAGACCGAGAAGCAAACACAAATTTCTTCTTCCGAAGAACAACTGACCAAGGAGGCTCGGTAACAAGAAGCAAGGAGAACGGAGAGAGGAGCAACCCCTCCTAAGCCACCATAGGACCACCGAGCAGATTCGACAGTAAGGCAGCCGAGAACGGACAACAATCGGCACAGAAGAGGCACCCAACAAAGAGCAGACAGGGTCAGACAGAGCACCGACAATAGGTGCAGGGACAAGCCCAACAGAGTCAGCAGAAGGGTTTGGCACAACAGTTTCAGTAGAAGGGTTTGGTGCAGTAGAGTCAGCAGAACGGTCCAAAGGTGGAACCAAAGAGGAGAGTTTCGGGAGAGCATCAACATGAGGGTCAACCAACACAGCAGAAACCTTCGAAGAAGGACCCACCATGAGGTGATCAAGGAGAGCATCAATCCACCAAGTCACAATACCCTTGCGACGAGCATGAGGGAAAGCAGAGGCCAAGTGACCCACCAAAAAGCATCTCCTACACCGAAAGGGGAGACCCTCATAGTCTAAGAGCTGCTTCCATGGTCTGTCCTCCACCAGCAAAACAACATCCTCATGGAGAGGTTTAGAGATATCCAGATCAACAAGCAACCGAGCGACCGTGGTGTGCCCAAACTCCCTAGTAGTAGAATCCACCATCAAGAAACGACCAATGGTATTACCAATGGCTTCAAAGCAAGATTCCTCCCAGAACTAGAGAGGAAGGTTTGGCAAACGAACCCAAACAGGTCTGGTATTCAACGGCTCCGTAAGAGGGTTGAAAGAACAAGCCCAGGGCCTGATGGACAGAGAATGAATACCCCACATCCATCCTCTATCCAGAACACAACTTCGCTCACAAGGGGAGCCAAAGGTAGCAATAAGGAAGCCCCTAGCGCTAAGGTAGAGCTCGATTTCCCCAGCAACCAAAGGCTTCCAAGAATCCTTCACCCAGTCATGGAGGTTTGGGAGGGATGGCCACATACCATTAAATCTGTAGACCACACCTGTTTTCAGGTAATACTCTTCATTCTCAACTATCTCAGGCCCACAAACCACCACCGGGGAGTCCTAGGCACAAGGAATAGACCTTTGAGGAGGTCGAGCACCAACTCTAGTAGCTTCAGAAAAGGATCTTGTCTTTCCCAAAGAACACCCAGTAGCAGGAGGAGCACACCCACCAGCAAGATCATTCATAGGCACCGAGGCAGGGGAGAGATGGGGGCCCCCAGTGGGAAGACCAGGGACACCACGCCCCTCCCCACAACGCGACGAGGAAACCAGAAGACTCCCCACCGCACAAGAAGCCAGAACCGAAGCAACACCATCCACCGGAACATCAGACTTGCCATCCCCACACTAACCAGTCAGGACAGAGCCCGCAACAGACGAGCGCCTCAGGACACCAGTCGAGGCCACCTCCCCGATCACAGTCGCAAAGAGCCGTTCACCAAATTCCTCCCACCTATGCACATTTCGAATTCTTCCACAAAAAATTATATTGTTATATAACTAATTATGTGATATTAAAATATGTTTAATCTTACCTTTAATTTCCTATCGACATATCTCTTGAACCTCCTATAGGTGCAAGTGCTAGTATATAATGAAGGAAAACTTAGATATGTGTTGCACGATGATAGTAATGCATTTAAAAGGACTCTTGTATATGAGATGATTATAATATTGTTATTGTAGTACTTTATTGGTGTGCATGGTACTTCATTCTCATAAGTTGCATTGTTGCATACATGAATGAAAGTATTTAAATATATATGAAGTTGACCTAGTAAATCATTTGGGACGATGACTCAAGTCCCTAGACTGCATTATCCATAGTATTTGTGTAAGAACCTATGTGGTTAAAGCCTTGTAGCATCTTGAGAAAGGTATATGGGTCAAGTGTGTTTGTTATGTTCTACATTTTTTGCCATACTTGATATTAGTTTGTCTTGCTTATTGATCCATTGTGTGTTAAAGAAGATCCTACATCATGTAACCATTCATTATGGACCGTGATATTGAGATAACCCTACCCTACTTAATGAAAGTAACTAAGATTAAATGTAAATTCTAAATCTTGAAGATATTGTGTTGGTCAAACCTAGTGCCATCGTTATGCTGACCTTGGTAAGAATGTGGATATCATTGTATCAAGATTGTGACAGTGACTTGTGATGTAAGATTGTGTAAGTCCCTTGTGTGGATGATTCTTGCATGGTTGAAAGATTAGTCATTCCTTGTATAAGTTAACGTAATCTTATTGGAAAGCACAACACCATTGCATGACCTTGTCTTTTGAACATGTAATAGAAGTGATCATATGTAATAAGCCCTTGAGGTTATAATATTCCAAGTGAATGTAATGTATTGAGAAAATCTAACTCATGCATATAATGTGAGAATTCCATTTTCATATGTCTTCTTATATTGCATTGAATTGAAAATATTTGCATGTTGAAAAAGTGTATGGATGCATGTATTGATATCAAAATTAATGGATGAAAGTGACTTGATGTGTGGAATGTTTGGTAATTTCTCTAGCGCACCTTGGATGAAAGGTGTTGTGTAGCCATTTATTCCCTCCACGTGACTAGTGTTATTCACTTAGTTATGTGAAGTGTTTTGAGTTGATGATTTATTTTGATTTATTGATGAAAATAATTCTTGTTTCATAAGGACCAACATTTGTATTTTGGATTTTCCTTATGATCGGTTTAGTCACCAACTATTTTGACTATCAATTTCATGACCCTTGGTCATACTTGATTTAATGTTGAAATTGTCAATATTTTTTGATTTAGTGTTGAATTTAATGATTCTTCTCTCTTTTGAGTTTTGTTTTAAATCTCCTAGTGGCTATTCCAAATATTTGACATCGTTGGTTCTATATTGTGATAAATTTTAAACCCTATCAAGTTCACAATGAATGATGATGGAATGTTGGAGGGAGTAGATTGCGGAGAACGAACTAATCTTGTATTAATATCATGATCAAATTTTGTCTTACAACTTTGTGATGAGTTGCATGCATTGTGTGAATCATGAGAAGACTTAAATTGCTCTATGTGATTGATATTAATGTATTCTTTCCATTCATGCAAGATGTGCTAAATTAAGGAAAGATTGTCTTCTTGAATATGCTTGATGTGCATTAGTGTGAGTGATGAAGTTTTTTACTTTTGGGACGAGTGTTAAATGTGGAACAACAAAGAGAGACTTCCTCTTTTCGGGAAGATTCCAATATTTTCAAGTACTTTGGATAAAGCCCAAATCATTGAAAAAGATGATTTAGCTTAGCAAATTTTATTTAATATAATTATCTGCCACATCCTGTAATAAGACATTTCTATAACATAGATGTATACATGCAACAGATTCCCCCTGCATCGAAATATTTTGAGGTAGCTAGGCACTTCATGCAGGGTCGGTAGATCTTTGGGTAGGAATAACTCTGTGGAAGTACAAACCTCATGGTTGGATGGAAAAGCACCCAAATCATGTTTTTGTCATTTGAATAGCCATGTGTGGATTGATGGTAGTCAGATACTTCATAGATTATATTCACATATCATTACTTGTTTATTACCTATAGTATACACCATCACTGGTATAAGTATTGTGCTTTTGTAAAATGTGTTATTACTTGAATTATGCACTTGCATATATGAAGATGTAACAAGTATGCAAATATTTCTCACTTTGTGATTATCTCTATTGAATTGATTATTGCTTACCTTTGACTCATGTACATTGGTGTTATTCATATATAATCAAGTTGTGATCTAGTTTAAAGCTAATTATAGTTAAGAGTTGTAGTCTTTTTCCTTACAATATGTGATCTTTCCATGAGTTACTAATATTTGAATGAGCTATAAATATCACAAGTGTATATAAGGAAAGACATGAAAATTGAAAAGAAATCATGAGCAACCTAACCAACATATCAAACTACAAGGGTATGGTAAGCACAAGTATGCCTGTACATGAATACTGTTGGTTATTTTTAATTCCCAACCAAATCTCACAAATTATCTATAGGATTGCCATTCCTAATGATCAATTATTTGGAGGGATTGGCCAACAAATAGGTGAAAGTTTTGAAATAACTTTCCCTCTACACTTTGGGCTTTGAAAAACTTGGGAGAGTGGTCCTTTACAATGTTCTTAAGATCTCATGTGCCAAATCATCCTATACATTGTAATTAAAAGATTTGTTCTCTACAGATTTGCTTGATGATTATGAAAATATCAGGATCTAGCAAATCCCTTAAGAATTTAAATAATTTACAACAAGAGAATGAGAAGTTACATGAAACTTCTTGAAATACAATAACTCAAACAAAAATTTAAAATATTGTGAGTGTTATTTGATTGAATGACCCTGGAGTTGTAACTTAGAGACTCAAATTCAAAAGATCAATGCCTTAACATAGGGCATATAGTTATAATGAAAGTAATTGAAGCTACTTAATAATATTTCACTCAAGCATTATAGACATTTACAGAAATGAATTACATCCTTGCACTTGACAATTTTTAACCAATTCTACTTCAAACTCCCTGCATTATCTTATACAAATCCATGTTCCTATCTAAGTATTTAACTCATTCCTTTAATAATAGCTAAAACAAGAACATACATCAAAGGAAAGACAATTGTAATGAGATGAAAGATATTTGATCATTTTCATTCATAAATTGTATAAAATATACATTACGAGATAATTGGCTAGAAATTTATGCCATTGTATTTCATAAAATGTTGGTACAATTAAGCAAAACATATAAATTACAAAAGACACAAACTCAATTAACCTTGAAAAGACTTAAAATCTATTCTCTATGTTCTGCATTATAATTTTTTTGCAAAAAATTCATGTAAATGGCCTCAAATTCCCTTTTTATAAGAAAAGGGAGCAACAAGCTTTGAGCTAAGTACACATGTCATATTTTCATTTGACATCCAATTACATTTCAAAATATGAGCACACTTGCTCGTGGAGGGAATATTCAGAGGACAAACACAGTTATATTTACTTGTAATCTTTGTCCTTTCCAAAAGTGTTTGATGTTGATAGTTGTGATCTTTATTGCTTCATTCTTATTCTTTGTTGATAAAGGCTCAAGAAAGGTGACCTGGCAAGTAGGACAAGAATACTGGTGCACAAAAAGATAACTCCCTTTTTTGAAGTTGCAGTTATTGGTGGTGTTGAGTGTGCAAAAGAGACAAAAATATTGCTTACACATCATCATAAACCTCTACAATTTTGCAAGCTAATTATACTTTTGGTTCTAGGCATCATATTCTTCCTCTAAAGGCCACTTGAAAGCCAAAAACTCATCCAATTTAGTTCTATATGTTCCATACTTTCTGACAACAAAATCTTCTTCTTTGTCATAATCCTCAAGGAACCTGTAAGTCTCCCAAATCTTGTCGATGCAACTCTTCATGAATTATGCATCGATTGGCTCCTTTTCACAAATTACTGAAGCCAAGGATGTTATGATATTCTCTAATTGTGTTTTCCAATCTTCATATGATTTCACTTTTCCATCAGCATCCCTAATATCAAGCAATATGCCTAATTTTCTATGATTATATTCTTTTATTAGTGCCTTTACCCTATGTTCCATGGGATTGATCATACTTTGATATCCACTTGCTGATTTAATATTCAGGTTAAGTACAACCACTTTCTATGACAAGTTATTTTCAGAGAGCAAAAGGAACCTTCTACAACTACGCACAACAATATTTCTCATATGGGATTTTCCCTCTCCATGGGTAGTTGTACAAATATCTTGTATTGTAAATTTTGTCAAATGAAAATGTGACATGTGTCAAATTGGGCACGAAGCTTGTTTTTCTCCCTTGTTCTTATAAAAGGGGATTCAAGGCTATTTGCAAGAGATCTTGGAGAAATTTTGTATTGTAGAGCAAATAGCAAATAAAGTCTGTCTTTTGGTCAAGAGTATAATTTTGAGAATAGATTGTATATGTGAATGTTTGTATTATGATACCAGTTCCAACATGAATATAATTAGCAATGTTTGAAGCTAATTGTCTCCTATTGTGTAAAATTCTTTGCATTTATGAATAAAATTTGATCAAGGGTATTTTTATTCATCTCCATAGCCTTTTCTATGTGTGAATATTTTCCTTATAGCTTTCTCTCAAGCAGTGAGATAAATGCCTTAAAGAAGATGTTGAATGTCTTGAATGTTTATGTAGTGTAGGAAAAAGTATCCCTTTTTCACACTTAATTTGGGAATAATTAATTACAAAATGAACTTAATGATGCCTTAATTTAGTGTTGTAATATTTTTTTCATATTCACATTAAGTTTAGGACCCTTTTAAATTAAGTGGACTTAATTGTTCCTTAGTTTTGATGTTGTAAGGTGTACCTTTACACTTTCACATTAATTTAGGGCTTCATTAATTGATTGAGGTCATTTTTTCTTAATTGGCCCCTTTAATTCAAATCCAAGCCTAATTATATGCAATTTTTGAGGGATAAAACTTGACATTTATAAATTCCATCATGCAACACTTAACTTTGGAAGATGTGTGTCCTAGGTAAGTGGCCTAGGACCCATTCGCTAAAGGGAAAATGGGTCCTCACTTAGACCTAGGACCCCCTTTTAAAATATGTTTTTGGTGGTATTTTAATGATATCAAATCTACAATTCAATGTCGGTTTGTGACTTTTGAATTTCGGAAATTAATGTTAAGATATGTATAAATTAGAGGTCATTTTCACTAATTTTGATATAATATTTTCACCTAGAAGATTTCATGCAAGCTAAGGATATTCAAGAGAGCATTATTAGAGAATTTTCAAGGAATTCAAGGGAAAATTTATAAAAAATTATTGCAACGATCAAAATTCCTTTCATCACGTCAAAGATTTATTGCATCATGCATGTTGTTTGAGCTATAATGGTGATGTGGAGTTGAAGATCTATTCAATTTTTCAAGGACATTGTTTCACATCAAGTTTCATGATCAAGATCCACATCCATTGAAGCCGATTCATGCAAGTTGCAGATCTACAATCCAAGGTTGCATTAAGGGTTTGGTGAGTAGTAACATAGTTTTGTTCATTCATCATCCCTTCTTTCATGTTTCATTTCATTTCAAGGTTTAATTACCAATACGAGGTTTGACCAAGGCGAACCCCCATTCACTTAACAAACAACATTTTTCTCTCTTTGATGTGTGATTGCAAATTTTAGGTGAAAGATCCTTTGAAGAGAAAAATTGAAGAAAGTTGCAAAGTTGCAAGAAAAGTTGTCATATCATGGAAAATATTCTACATAATTTATTTCCGGCTGTCCAATAGTGAGCATCAAGAATCTAGGAGTGCATACATAGTAGAAGAGAACCCAAAAAGCATTTTTCAAGAACCCTAGCCAGGACCGATTCGCCATAGGGCGAATGAGTCCTTAGTGAGCTTCAAAAGGTGAATTTTGGTGAAAGTTACACATTATTTTCCCCTTTCTAGATTTGTATTTTGGTTATTGTTTCTATCATATTTGATTACATTCTTTCATTTGCATTTCATAGCTTGTATTTTGGAGTTTGTTTGATGGTCTTAAACTTTCTCCCCAAATTGTTATTTAGCTTATACCTTCGTCCTTGTATAGATAATAATTTTTTTGATTCATACCTTGATTTGATTCACCTTTTTGGTTGATAGTCACTTCATTGTTTAGATCTCATTTCTTTGAATAAAATTAGGGAAATAGGTCTTTGTGGTGAACCCCCCTTTCATAACATTTTCACCACACACTTCTATTTTTATTCTTTCATTTTGGTGAACTCGAGTTTGATCTTTGCATTTTCTGATTTTGGAGTCCTCATTCACCCTAGATTTAGATCTTGCATTCATTTGCATCTCTTTGCATTGAATTGAGTCTCATTTACGGTGTCTAGTTTTCATTTCATTTAAGGGTTTTAGGATTGCATTTTTGTATTCTTTAAATCTGAAAAATACAAAAAAATCAATAATTTTTTATATCATTTTGCATAGCACTGCATCATATTAACTTGCATTTGAGAATTGAAACAAAATTGCATATCAAACTAGGTTTTCTAGGTTGTCATTTTGTCACATTTTGCATTTGCATTCAACATTGAATTCACATAAAATTAAAACTGAAACTTGTTGTATCAAATCAAAATCTGGAAACCACTAAATTTAACTCAAAAATATGTAAAAACTTGTTTAAAAACCCTAACCTAGGACCCATTCGCACTAGGGAGAATGAGTCCTTGATCATGGTCATATTGTGATTTTTTAGGCATTAAAATATTTATTTATGCATTTATGTTTATTGTTTTCAGATTTTTGTTTCTGTTAGCAGAATTTTTGTTTCTTCAATTTGATCATATTTAGCTTTATTTAATAAACTTCGTGCATTGTGTGGTTTCAAAAATGCATTTACAAGACAATTTTTTAGGTTTTTTCATAGTATAATAAAAAAGTTACCTTGTTTTAAACCTGAAAATCTTAAAATGGACAAGTGTTTTAGCAATATTTGGAAATCCTTGTTCTCCTTAGTTGATGTTTCAAGTTGTGTTTTTGGAAATGATCCTAATGTAATTGATCCTGACCATGCTCAACCAACTCCTAATGAGTGTCCTTCTGAAGTTGACATCATTGGAGAAGATGATGCTAGCATGCATGAGTTCATAAATAATTGCCTTAACAATATTGAGAATAATGCATCCTTTTACCCTTCCATGAAACAAACAACACAAATTGAAATGTTTGGTCTTTTACATCCTAAAATTGAGTTACAAACTAAGCCTAAAATTCCAACAATGAGTGAACCTAGTCTCTCCAACCAAGCAAATACACAACCATATTATGTTAACAAAGTGACCAATACACCTATTAACCTAGAAGAGACTTATGTAAAAGGATTTAAGCTTTTAGCCAGCCAAAGATGTGACATAACTAATGAGCATGAGATTCATAAACTTTTAGAGTAGATTCCTATTGAAGAAACTAAAGGTTTAGGATATCAAGATCCTCCTCTCGATATAAGTGTCCTTCCTAAGAAACAAATAATGCCTTATAAGGATGATAGGATCATCTTAGGTCCTCCTCCTCAACATTTATCTCAACAGATTGGTGAATCAATCAAGAAATCCAAACCCTACAAACTCAAAAAAATTCCATTCCTACATACTCAAACAAAAATTGGGAAAAAGATGGAACACCTCCTTAACAAAGGTTGGATTAAATTTCCACCTCATAGTAGAAGCACCATACCTAATAAAAACATGAATTATTGTGCATTTCATAGAACTCTTGGACATCTTACTGGTGAGTGTTGTTCATTGAAATTGATATTGAGTGAATTTTATTATGATGATGATGATTCCTATGACAAAATAGTTAGATAACAATTACATACATGTTGCTCCTTGTCATGTAATAATTGTAGGATCATAGCACCCTTACCATTACATGTTTTATATTCATTGCAAATCATTCTCTTTATCGCAAGGAGCTCATTTTCATCACCCATCTCGGCTCATCCTTGTCTTTCACTTAGTGGGGGCAAGGGATTAGATAGCCTTGTCCTAGTTTCATCACTTGATGTTGTCCCATTGGCTAGTTGTTCACCTTTTGTATATACCAAATGAGATTGGGATGCAGACAACCTGCTATAGGTTGACTCGCATGTGCCTTACTAGTATTTTTCTTTATTTTCTTTTACATGTTTCTTTATGTGATTCCATGTACGTAATGTGATCCCCTGTACTATTTTGTTTGATGTATTTCGCTCTCTTTTTTTACATTCCTCTATTTGTACCTACATTCTTCTCTATGTTGTAAACATTTTATCTTTTTTTTGTCTTGTGTTTTCCTTTTAGGGGATGATGCAAGGAATCGAGACATTTAGGTCTCTTCCATGTTGACCCAAAGGATTTTTTTTTTTTTGCTCTTTATGTGTCATTCTTCTAGTTCTATGAGTATTTTGGGAATGATGACATTTTCAAGCTCTATAACAACATTATAGCAAGGATATATTGACCCTGAATCCATATATCCCTTATGTATTTTTGGGGGAAACCCCTCCTTCATTTTTCATGACGTATCTTCATTTCGGAAGCATATGACTTGGCATAGGGTTTTTTGAGTAAGCTCTAATGTCTTAGGATTGAACATTGGCTATTTTTCAAGAAATTGCTCATAGTAATTGTGTTAGCAACCACTTTAAGTGGGGGAATACATCGATAATATCTTTTGACATTTATCATGTTTCATGGTGCGATTTTCTTATTTCTTGTGATGTGTCCTTTTCTTGGTGGTGTCATTAGTTTTGATGTCCTCCAAGAATGCGATATTTCTTAGCGTACAAATTTTTTCTTAGTGGTGATGCAATGCACGACATTCCCTGAGTTGTGAATCTTTTACTCTTGAATTCTCCTCTCTTGGAGACATTAGGCATGATGTTCCCTGAGAAGAAGACCTTATACGAACTAAGTGAATCCTTTTGAACAAAAAATCCTTTACTAGCATTATTGTTCACAAGTGTTTGGCATAACACAACTTGTTAAACTTTTTGAATCTTGAAACCCTCTTCAAGGCCACCAAGCATAACACACCTTGCTTGCTTGTGGAGCCTTGCCTTGTTCATAAGTGTTTGGCATAACACAACTTGCTAACCTTATGAAGCTCAAACCCTAAATTCAAGGCCACCTAACATAACTCACCTTGCTTGCTTGTGGAGCCTTTCCCTTGTTCATAGGTGCTTAGAATAGCACAACTTATTAAGTCGTATGGAGCTTAAAAACCCTAAATTCAAGGCCACCTAGCATAACACACCTTGCTTGCCTATGGAGCCTTGCCCTTGTTTATAGGTGTTTAGCATAATGTAGCTTGTTAAGCCCTATGGAGCATGAAACCTAGCATTGTGATGCCTTATTGAAGTTGTCAAGAGAATATATTTGATATGTTATGGGAGCCTAATATGATTCTCTCATTTGCCACCTCTTTGGGAGACTCACGTAGTGAACAACCTAAAGTTTTGCTACCTCAGATTGAGCACAAAAACCAAAGGCTTAGATGTGTTCCACGTCAATCGGACAATCTAGGCTTGATCTTCCTGGTCTTTGATGTTGTATGATTGTGTATTTTTGTCATTGTTGCATACATAAGTATCTTGAATGTTTACTTTAGTGCAAGTTTGACATGGGTTCATCCTCTCACTAAAGTGGGGGAAAAATGCAATGTAGGAAAAAGTATCTCTTTTTCACACTTAATTTGAGAATAATTAATAATAAAATGAGCTTAATTATGCCTTAATTTAGTGTTGTAATATTTTTTTCATATTCACATTAAGTTTAGGACCCTTTTAAATTAAATGGACTTAATTGTGCCTTATTTTTTACTTTTTAAGGTGTGCCTTTACACTTTCACATTAATCTAGGGCTTCATTAATTGATTGAGGTTAATTTTCCTTAATTGACCCCTTTAATTCAAATCCAAGCCTAATTAAATACAATTTTTGAGGGATAAAACTCAAATTTAATAAATTCCATTACACACCACTTAACTTTGGAAGATGTGTGTCCTAAGTAAGTGGCCTAGGACCCATTCATCATAGGATGAATGGGTCCTCACTTAGACCCAAGACGCCCCTCTAAAATATATTTTTTGGCGGTATTTTAATGATTTCAAATCTAAAATTCAATGTTGGCTTGTGACATTTGAATTTCGGGAATTAATGTTAAGATATGTATAAATAAGAGGTCATTTCACTAAGTTTGATCTAATATTTTTACCTAGAAGAATTCATGCAATCTAAGGATATTCAAGAGAGAATTATTAGAGAATTTTCAAGGCATTCAAGGGTAGATTTATAATAGATTATTGTAACAATCAAGATTCCTTTCATCATGTCAAATAATTATTGCATCATGCATGTTGTTTGAGCTAATATGGTGATGTAGAGTTAAATATCTATTCAAGTGTTCAAGGAAATTGTTTCACATCAAGTTTCATGATCAAGTTCCACATCCATTGAAGTCAATTCATGCAAGTTGTAGATCTACAATCCAAGCTTGCATTAAAGGTTTGATGAGTAGTAACATAGTTTTGTTCATTCATCATCCGCTATTTCATCTTTCATTTCATTTCAAGGCTTAATTACCAAAATGGGGTTTGACCAAGGAAAACCATTATTCACTTAACAAACAACATTTTTCTCTCTTTGATGTGTGATTGCAGATTTTAGGTGAAAGATCCTTTGAAGAGCAAAATTGAAGAAAGTTGCAAAGTTGTCAAAGTTGCAAGAAAAGTTGTCATATCTCAAAAACTCTTCTACATAATTTATTTCCAGTTGTCCGACAGTGAGCATCAAGAATCTGGGAGTGCAGACATAGTAGAAGAGAACCCAAAAAGCAATTTTTAGGAACCCTAGCCAGTGAGATTTAAAAGGTGAATTTTTGTGAAAGGTACACACTGTTTTCCCCTTTCCATATCTTCCTTTTGGTTATTGTTTCTATCAGATTTGATTACAGTCCTTCATTTGCATTTCATAACTTGCATTTTGGAGTTTTTCTGAAGGTCTTAAACTTTCTCCCCAAAGTGTTATTTAGCTTATACCCTTGTCCTTACATAGATATGAGATTTTTTAATTCATACCTTGATTTGGCTCACCTTTTTGGTTGATAGTCACTTCATTGTTTGGATCTCGTTTCCTTGAATGAAATTAGGGAAATAGGTCTTTGTGGTGAACCCCCCTTTCATAACATTTTCACCACACATTTCTACTTTCTGTTGATTCAGTTTACAAGGAGTTGTAAGTAGAATTAGTTTTGAATTTAAAAGTGTAAAGGTGTAATGTATTGTTATAGTGCTTCATCGAACTTGGGGAAAAACATTGTTTTATGCAATAGTAATTTATACATTTCATGACTCCATACCCTAGGTTAAGGCACTGGTCTCTAAATATTTGTGTTTGATACATCTCCTAGGTTGTGCCATTGAAAATAAATCATGGATTTCCAAATTTATATATTAATTCATCCTTGTAATTTTATTTTCATGTTCTTTTGTAATTGAATGTTTGGAATTCTAAAGATCAGGCCAATATTTAGAGTTTATCTACAATTCTTTAGCATTTTAGTGAGAACATATCTGATTTTCACACTATTTGAGATAATGATAAAATGAATCTTAAAGAATACTATAAAGGATCACCCTCCTAGGTTTTGCAAAGCTTGAAGTGTAGAGGGAAAGTGTTATCTAGCTTTCACCTATTCGTTGGCCTATGCCTCAAGATAATTGATCATTAGAAATGAATATTCTATAGATTATCGTTGAGACAAGTTTAGAGATTAAAAACCACCAACATATTGGTGACTCAGGTGGGGAAATACTTCAAAAATTTGGTTGTGGATTGTTTAGTATAGAGTCAAAATCATTTTCAAGTATTGTTTTAATCATTTTTGGTTAAAATTGCATATTTGTGTGAAGTGCCTTTTGGTTTGTGTTAGGATTTGTCAAATTTCTTATGCATTTACAATCTTCTCCCAATTTTGTTCAAAATATCTTAAATTCCCATAATTAGGTGGCAACTCTGAGTCTCCTTTTCTCATGCAAAAGAATTAAGAAGAAGAAAGAAGAAAGGAAGCTCAAAAAGGTTACAAAAGCCATGAGCGGGACACGATCTCAATTAAAGAAGGATCTTGAAAATAAAATTGAAGGAGATATACCACAAAATACTCAACAATCATGGAAGAATAGAAGTACAAGTAATTTTATTACTCATCCTCATTGTGGATGTCGAGGTTCTCATAATAGCAGTATTAAAATTTTAGCCAATTTACTTGATCTTGATTATGAAGTGCTTCCCATGGATGAGGGTGATGTAATAATTAAGCTTGTTGTAAATGAAGAACAACCCCATCTTGATGTCCCTTCTAAGAAGCAAAGGAAAAGAGAGATAATATTGTAATATAATGTTGTTTCTAGAGCTTCTTGTAGCTTGACTCCTCTAGCGAGTACTTATAGCCCCATGGCATTTGATTTATTAAGTGGATATGTGAAAAATACCACAAATATTGTTGAAGATATTAACACTTCATATATTGAGAATGATCTACATTTGAGGATGAAGTGTCAAGAGAAGTTCAAGAGCTCCAGGAAGAGAGATAATCTTGTAATATAATCTTCCAAGAAGCAAAGGAAAAAAGAGATAATCTTGTAATATAATGTTGTTGCTAGGGCTGCTCGTAGCTTGACTCCTCTAGCGAGTACTTATAGCTCCCTGAAATTTGATTTATTAAGTGGATATGTTAAAAATACCACAAATATTGTTGAAGATATTGACACCTCATATACTAAGAATGATCTACCATTTGAGGATGAAGTGTCAAGAGAAGTTCAAGAGCTTCAGGAAGAGATGCGTAGGCTAGAAGAAATAAGGATTAATTAGCAGAAGGATGGAGAAACTCAAATCAAGAATGATATGTTTTATAAAGATAAATTGAAAGAAAAAGTTTTTCAACTAAAGGAATATTGTCAAGAAGAGCCCTCATCCAAACCCACTCCATCAAATACAATCGATCCTAATCCAAAAATTAGTAGCAATACTGAAAGTGTTCCCTTAGGAAATACCCACACCAATACATGGAGTAATCCTCCTATTGCTAGTACAATGACATCAACTTCTAATACAAACTTTTCATTCAAGATTGTGGATAAGGGAAAGAAGCTTGCCAATACTACTGAAGGAGTAAGCATAATTGAAAATGTTGCATTTGCAGTACTTGATCCTAAAGATTTGCTACTACAAATGGAGGTAGATACTTTGAAGAAAGAATTAAAGAGATTGGAACAACTTGATGCTAAGGCCGAGTTGCAAAGGAAGATAGATTTCTTGAAAATATCTTATGGATCAGGAAGTTCTTCAATACCTAATTCAAGTTCTCAAAACCCACTTGCTACTTATATTGTAAATGTCTCTATAGTGGGTGCTCAGCCTCATCCCATATAGATCAAGGTATCCCACAATCTAGCCCACAAGTTGATTGGAATATTGTAAGTCAAAATACCACTGGTCAACAACAAGGTGCTATAGGACATATTCATACAAGAAGATCTTTGCATTTGGATAGATACATGCAATTGGATTTTTCTAGAATTCCTGGTTACCCAAATCCTTTCCCCAATGATATCAGAAATGTTCTTGTAAGAATTTCAAGGAACAATGGTCTATCAGGAGAATATCACTTAAGAACTTTCATAAACAATGAGATGAAGAAAGTTGATATTAACATGGATAACCTGGAAAAGGAAATTGCTGAAGTTTTGAGAAATTTGGCTTAGGTTTCCTAGTAGTTTTTTGTTGTGCTGCCTCTTTGCTGGTCTTTGGTTTATCTCTTTGGGCAGCTTTGTATCTTTTGTTGAACTCTTAATGTCTTACTCTATCTTTTGCTACTGTTAAAGGGTTTCAGGGCCCCTACAAAACCTATTTTTATCTTTATCAAAAACATGATGGATGACTTTGAAATTGAGGATTAAGATGTAATGATGAATTTTTTCATGTAATGTTTAATAGAAGATGCTAGAGATTCGTGCAAGAGTTTTCCTCAAGCAAGTAATACCTCATGGGATGAATTTAAAAGGATATTTAGAGAACAATATGGTGATAAAATTGATCCCCGGTTTATAGTAAATGAATTTACTAACATTTCAAAAGGACAAAATGAACAAGTTTCAGATTTCAACACAAGTTATGTTAAAATAATGAATAAAATTCTACAAGATATGAGACAAAGTGATCCAATGTGTCTTGTTCTTTATTGTAATGCATTTGATTCCAAGATGGGATACTTGTTGATGGATAAAGATCCTCAAAACTTTAGAAATTCCTTTAAGATTTCTTTGCATATTGAGAACAATAGAAGAGCATGAAAAAAGAGTTGGTAGGAGAGATGATGTCAAATACTAAAGAATCCAAAAGGACATCATGACAAGGTATCAACTTGTGATGATAATTTGGATAAAGTGATGAGTACTCTTAAGGGTTTAAGTTACAATATGGCTATAAATGAGAAAGGGTTACCAAATGAGAAATCAAGTTTTCAAAATCATGAAAGAATGCAAAGATGTCATTATCAACCATATAAAACAAATTTTCATAATGGAAAGCTAGTGCAAAATACTCAAAAGTATGTGTCAATCAAATATACTCTAGATCCTCAATGTGTATAAAACAACCTTTAGAATAATATCAAGAGACATGTGATGAGTGTGACATGCCCCATGAGTAGGATGGTGAGATTAACATGTTGACAAATAAGTTGAATTTTTCTGATGAAGAATGTTTCTCTAATCAAGAATCACATGAAGTAGATATAAATGACTAGAGGTATAGATCTAGTTTATACCATCAACAAGTCTTGTTTGAAGATGAATAAGATGATCAAAATATAAACAATCTTGAGACGATTTGTTTTGATAGCTTGAGAAGACCATCAATAAGAGAGATCAAAGAGTTGACAACTACTGCAGTTGTCTAATTCAAAAGCAATTATAATTTGAGGAACAAAGTGTTCAATGATGATCAAGGAAAAGTTGGCAGAATTTTTATCATATAATAGAGTATGGATAAACAAGACTATTAGGAACCTAAGAAGATTGATGAACGTAAAGAAAAATATACAAAGGTGTTAGGGAAAAAGTCTAGAGTGGTGAGAATTAATGAGCATGTGGTTTCTCCTTTGATAAAAGAAAAGTACTAGAACATGAAGGATGATCAAGAAACAAAGAATTTTGAAGTTAAGCATGAAGAAAAACATGACAAAAAAAAAAGATAAATAAATTGAACAAAATGTGGCAGTATATGATCTTCCCAAGTACAATTCAGTTGATATGTTCAATTATTGTCACAAGTAAAAGTTTTAGTTCCTCTCTTAGAGATGATGAGGATTGAGTAACATAAAGAGAAGGCAGTTACCCTTATCAATGTTGTAGCTATGGATTTTGGTGAAAGGAATGTGATTACTCCACCTAAAATGATTAAACTAAAAATAAAAGAAGAGGATGTTGATGGAATCGACAATGATATTCCTCAAGTATTTTTGGGTGTCACATTGAATGCATGTCCAAATTACGTGGATTCCTTTTGTGTCTCTAATGGTTGAGGATAATTTGGTTAAGAACTACATGATTTATTGAGATGTGTCTACAAACATAATGCCAATAGAGATCATTAAAGAGCTTGGGTTGAATATTAACAAGGAATTTGGAAAGTATTATGAAATGGATTCCACAAAGGTTCTTGTGATAGGGATCATTGAGGAGGTACATTTCAGATTGAGAACATATTCATAGAAATAATTTGCAATGAGTTTTACAATGGTGGATATTCCCCCTACATATGGAATGCTTCTATCATGGAGGTGGAGTGAAACTATAGGAGGTAGTGTTCAATTAGACATATCCTATGCCACTATTCCTATTGATGGTAAGGAAGTTAAGATCCTCAAGGAAGCTAGATCACCACATCTAATTGAAGAAACTATACTTGAGGAAAACATACACTTTGTAGATGTAGATATGGATAATTTTAGAGTTGAAGAGTCACAAGAAGAAGAAAATAAAGTTGCAATAATAGAAAGAGAAGCATTGAAGCAAGCAAATGACAATGGAATATGAAGAATGTATTTTGATGGTGGTTTCTCAAAAGAAGGATCTAGTGCAGAGGTGATCTTCATATCACCTAATGGTAAGTCATACAAGTTCTCATTTTTTTTAAAATTGGCATGTACCAATAATATAGTAAAATATCAGGACTTAAATTAGCTATCAAACATAAGATAATGTAGTTCAAGGTGCTAGGGGATTCTGAGCTAGTGGTATCCCAGGTTAGAGCAAGATTTGTGTTTAAAAATAAGAGACTAAAATAATATAAGTCAACTGTTTGGGATACAATTGAATTGTTTGATGCTTTTCATATTGACTGGTTTAATAGGGGAAATAATGTGATGAAATATCTATTAGCCAATATAGCCCTATGGCCTAATGATATTCACTTTGTTGGCATCTCAAAGGTGGAGGTGTAGACTAGGCCTTCAATCCTAGATAATGTTTAGAATTGGAAAATATTTAATGATGACAATGATATACTAATTTTTTTGTAGTGTATTGATCAATATGAGAGCCAAGAGATTGAATTTGGGGTGTTTGTGGAAGTTTTTGATGAGAAATAGATAATATTTGGGAATGAGGTGATACAGTTATTGGAACACAACTATCTACTGAGAAGGGGTTGAATCATTACATCAATCAAAACTTATCTTTTAACACTATTAAAGTAGATTAAATATCATGCAGAGAGATAAACACACACACACATGCACACATGACACTAGATATATGTGGAAAACCACAGTGAGAAATATTGCTAGGATATACTGTCCTAATATAGCCTCACAATAGAACCTCAGTAGTTACAATGTTTAAGGGTACCAACCCTAATGAGAAACCAATCCCTTGATTTAAGAGAACCAAATCTAAGAAAGCACCCACTCCCTAATTTGAGCACCAACTCAATTTTTTGATGGCACCAACCAATTAGATTTACAATGAAATTGTGGAGCAACAACTCCTGATTATAAATGATTCAAATGCATCCAATTCTCTATCACAGACCTGTTCTGCAACTGCTCATTCTCTACTTTACCTCTCTACAAACAATCTCTACCTTCATTGCTACTAACCTTAGCAACTTATCTCTCCTCTCTTCTTTTGGGTGATCCCACAATAGTGGTTTACACTTTCTGGAAGATCCTGATTTTTGCTGAAATCACATGTTTTTTAGAAAAGATAATGATTTAAGCCTTGAAAAGTTCCATTTAAATGATTTCAATTGTAGAGGGTTTGATCAAACCACCTTAGATTAAACCCCCTTGGATAGAACCTCGCTAGTTTTAAACCATACCTCTAATGGATTCTCCTTTACACCTATCAAAATGCTGATTAAAAACCACTTTTGATTTGTCTTTTGGGGGATCAAATGAATCCATTTAATTTTATTATTTTGTAAGTATGAATTCCTTATTATAAGCTTCCTAAATGTATAATTTTAAATAAATTTAATTTGATTATTATATTTATTTTTTATTTCTTATGAATGTAGGTTTTTCACTGAAAATCAAGCTCTTTATTCTTCACATGTGGAAAAATAGCAAATTATCAAAAAAAAATCTGAAAAATATCTATGCATTAGATATTGATGTCCTTGATCCAACAATTTTTTTTAAAAATTTCGATACATACAAAAGAAGTTATGTTTTAGCTCGTAAATCATGTCTAAATTATAACTAGTTTGACTTTGAAACTTAATTAAGAAAAAAACATTCAATGAAATTATATGAAACCAATTCCATGCACTAGATACCGTAGCTACAAATCTAAATTTGAAAAAAATTGAATTTTATCCAAGGTTTATAGAAAAAAAAATTATCTGTTACTCAGTAACGCCAGTCTTTAAAAATGGTGTTTACTATTAAAAACTAGTTTTCTAAGGAGATGGAAAAATAAGTGCAATCTGATTCCCAAATTTTTGAAAAAAAATATATTTATAATTTACAGACAAAATTTCACAAATCACTAGTTTGCATCATCTTCAAATTCCTCATGGTTTAGCCATATAGGTTCCCTAAAGTGAAGATTTAGTTAAAAAAAATCAATTCAATGTCTAGTTTGGCAAAATATTGTAAACCATTATTGTGGGATCACTCTTTTCTCTAACTCACTGCACAACACATAGTATGCATACCCCATATGGTGTTTTCTATAAATTAGTCTAGGTCTACCTTTGCACAGTATACATAGACTCTTTTATTCTTTAGCATGCATCATATACTAGACTCATTCTTCATCGACAAGACTTTTGTACATCGAAACAAACACCACTAACCTCATTCAATGAATTTACTATCTTTACATATGCAATCTTAGGGTTTCATTCACATTTAATTCCATACATGCATGATTTGATCTCTTCCAGATTTTATACTTGATTGTGCATTAATGAAGTCATCCATTTCTTCCAATCCTTAGTAAGAATATAGCTAGAGTAGTTACAACCATAAATTTCATTTCTTGTTTCACAATCTCATTCACCTAACTAGGAATTTCATAGTTTGCCACCTAGCTGTTTGACAATAAAATCCTTAAACACCAGCCATTCATCTCTATTTTCGTGTCTTGATTAGATGTTTTTCACTCAACTACCTCAACCATAAAATCTTGATTGCTTGATGTCATCTCTTTAAATGAGGGTCGTAGATCTTCACTTAAAACCCCAAGAAAATATTCTCCTTTGATTCACCATAAGACTTCGGCAACATCTTGTTGAATACTTGTGTCATCTTACTACATTTCCACGTTGGTCAATGCTGGGACCCACCAAGCTTTGTGGAATGGCATAAATACTTCTTTAGTTTTGTGTGAGGGGGAGAACATTAGACCAAAAGACAGATCAAAACATGCTAATCTAAGAATCTAAACTAAGATTAGCATATTAATCTAAGATCTAAACCTACACATACGAAATGAAACTAAGCTATCGTAACATGCATAAATGAACCTATGATTGCAGTATTGAATGTACATGAATAACATAGTCTTACCATCTCGTAGTGGAGTGTATTCGCTTGATGTTGGGTTGTTCTTATCACCATGAAGCCTCCAAAGTTTGTGTGCAAAATCTTGATGAGTGATTATTGTGTTTGGTAAGAAATGGTGAAGCTCTATCAATGGTGTTCTTGACAACACTTAGTTGCTCAATGTATGTTGATTCTTCGATCCTTATTTGTGCGGAAAGGGATTTGTTATATAGAAAATGAAATTCAAAATGAACGATTAGGATCGTGTTGAAGAATATCCAGATCAACGGTCAGAGTGTGTTGAGAGGATTTAGACATGAGAAGATTGTGCAAAGTTGATTGCACAATTTGGGTGATTGAGAAATAGATTGAACAGTTAGGGATGTGATTAATCAGTTGAAAAATTTATATTGATCAGTTAATAGATTAGATTGCTCAGTCAAAAATTGGGTGAGGAATATGAATTAATTGATTTAATTAATTAATTCCTTTTTGGAGTTGAACGTGCAAATCAAGTTTGACTTTTGCAAACAAAGTTGCATTAGTTTGATTTGATTTTTGATAATTGATTTGAATAGTTTCATTTAATTATTCAAATTTTTGGAGGGAAAGTGTCATAATTAAATTATTATTTAATAATTTAATCAACTTAGGGGAATAAGGTGATTTAGCAACGTAATTAAATAATTGGAATTATTTAATCAATCGGGATGAAATAAAGTGAGATTATGAATTTATTAATTAAATGTGATTTATTTAATTAATTGAAATGATGAAACGTGAATTAATCAAATAATGTTGTTTTATTTAATCAATATGTTTTTTTAGGGTTTTTAGGACTTTATTATATATCTGAAATTTATTTAATTTGTCTAAATTGATGTTGTATTATTCAATTAATAGAGGAATTAGGGTTTTTGATGTCGTTTTGATGTGGTGCAATGTGGGAATGTTGTATGATTTTGAGATGATCTGAGACATTACGGGATGCTTCTGAGCTATTTTGGGGTGATTTTGAGATGTTCCAAGACAGTACAAGATGATTTTGAGTTATTTTGGGATGGTTTCGAGATGTTACAGGATGATTTCAAGATATTGTGAGATGTTTCAAAACAAATTTGAGTCATTTCGAGATGTTATAGGATGATTCTGAGTTATTCTGAGATGTTACAGGATACTTATGAGTTATTCTGAGATGTTACAAGATAATTATGAGTCATTTGAAGGTGTTACGAGATAATTTTGAGTCAGTTCAAGGTGTTACATGATAATTTCGAGTCATTCTAGGGTGTTATGAGACAATTCTGAGTCATTCTGAGGTGTTACGGGATAATTTCGAGTCATTTTGAGGTGCTACAAGATAATTACGATTCATTCAGAGGTGTTACAAGATAATTTTGAGTCATTCAGAGGTGTTACCGGACAATTTTGAGTCATTCTGAGATGTTATGGGATAATTCTGAGTCATTCTGAGGTGTTACGAGATGATGTTCAATATTGTTTGATGTTGTTTGATGTTGTTCGATGTTGTTCGGGGTGTGTGATAGGTGTCAGGTCAATTTTACTTGTCTACATTTTCCCCCTCTTTGATACAAAGTACTAGTTGCTTTGTTTCAAAGAATATGTTTTGAAGATCAAGGTTTTGAAAACAAATTATGCCCTGACATTTAGTGGAATGATGATAGGACTCTATGTTGCCCCCTTGAGAGGTTGACTAAAAATTTAATCTTTGAGGTCAGGCTCTTGACACTATTGTACTGTAGTTTCGATGTTTTTAGATGAAATTTTATATCAATATGTGCATCATTTCTCATTCTAATGTTTTCCAGAGCTTCCAATTTGAAAGTAGGAAGATTTCCTAAGTGAAATGAGGGTTTCCTAAATGAAATTAGGGTTTTCTTGAGGTGCTATATAGGCAATTTGTCTTCAAATTGGATCATTTGTGCTTTGATCCTCTTGCTAATTCTTGTCTTTGGATTTCACATTTTATCAGTTGTTAAGGAAGAATGTGGAGATTTGAGGTTGCCCCACATCATTTTGAGCTTGTTCAGGAGTTTGGACATCCTCCAAGCATCGATGGCCCGATATGTACTTTCTCACATTTCTCTTTTGTCATGTTTTTGTTCTTGTTATGTGTGTGAAAAGTTATGCTAGTTAATAGCGCTATTTTTAAGATTCTTGTGCATTTGCATCATTTTTGGTGCTTTTGTACTGTGAAAACTGTGCAGTTGCTTAAAAATTACACTGTTGTTTGAAAACTGCACTGTTGTTTTATGTCTTTGTCCTGAAACTACACTATTTTTTGAAAACTATGATTGACCTAAAACTGCGCTATTGATCTAAACTTGCATGCTTGTTTTTGTGCTTTTGACCTAAAACTATGCTATTGTTTGAAAACAATGCCCCTATTTCATGCTTTTGACCTAAAACTATGCTATTGTCTAAAAATTGTGCTCTTGTCTGGTTTTTGCTGAGCATTTTCCCTAAAACCTAGTAGTTGACTTCTCCTTCTGTCATTTGTTTTTAGCACTTGTTCTAAACCCTAGCATGTGTCCATTTGTCATTATAAATGTCATTTTTCATCATTCTCATGTTGTTTTTGTGTTACTTTGCATATTTAGAGTGAAACCATAACATTCTAGTTTATAACGATTGCAGGCGAGTCTCTGACCACTTATGACGAGAGAGAGATGTCCCCATCAGTTGTTCGATCTGATTTCTCATTTTGGTTCGTTAGAGTGGGACTTCCTTGACGTCATGGGATTACATCATATTTGTTACATGCCTTCAATCCGGACCCATACGACGATGATGACTGCTCTTGTGGAGAGGTGGCACTCTGAGACGTCCTCCTTTAATTTGCCTATAGGGGAGGCTACCATTACTCTTGAGGATGTGTGCAGGATTCTTCATCTTCCTATTGATGGTGAGATTGTTATGTACTAGGTTCAACAAGGTGCCCGTACTATGCAACATTTGTTAGGTGTGGCACACTTGGATGTTCGTGATTTAGAGGTTGACTTATCTGAGTTTTTTGATAGCGCCAATCCTATCGTTCTTGTCCTTTGTGACATGGTATCGGGTTATTCTTGATAGAAGAGGTTGATAGTTTGTTGTGGGCTAGGGTACATGTATCGAGAGTATGCTAGAGCATGGTACGAAATACGCCTGGGGTGATTTTTTTCTTGCTCATGTTTATCGAGATATGCATGAGGTAGTGTATCGGGGTGGGAAGTCTATGTCTGTAGGTGTGTCACTTTTGCATGTTTGGGCATGGGAGCATATTGCAGTGACTTGTTTGAATGAGATTTAGGACCATTCTCCAAACGATCCATACTCTTATCGTTATGGGGACTTTATTCATTATACCTTGCCTGGGGACCTTCATTATTGGTGTTGTGTGTTTGATGAGATGTCTAGTTTTGTGTTGAGACCCTATATGAGCTATTAGGTTTGGATAGAGGATGTCGATCAGCTTGTGTACTATTGATAGACCCGTTGGTTGATTGGTCATTCGCCATATGTGATAGAGTGTTATTTACCAAACTGAGTCTATCGCCAGTTCAGATAGAGACAAGGGCAGGTTCCTGATGTGTATCAGGCTCATTTTGGTCATACTTGTCGAGAGGTCTATGGATGGGGTCTCCAAGTTGATACAGATACTGTGATTGTCGAGTTTGGAGCACTTGCCCCAGTTGGTTGGGGTTGGCCGGTTGGTGTGGAAAATCCAAGTATTACTCATGATTATGATGAGTGGTGGGCATGCCGTATGCATTTGAGGCTTACTGATCCTGGAGGTGATCCCATTGTGGGTAGAGTAGGCATTACAGGTTGTCATGGGGAGCGACAATGCACTAAGTTTCTCGTAGAGTAGTTGGATCAAGCTTGATGTGATGAGGCACAAGATATTCAGGATGAGCGGGTGCATCTTGCACAGGGTCAGAGATAGGTTTTGATTCCTCCTCCACCAGCCAGGGATGTTGATATATTGCTACCTCAGATGAATTTGGCCAAAGATGCAGAGATTACGCGGTGACAGGATACGGAGGCTTTGGTAGACACTTTGAGTGTTGAGCAAGAGAGAAAGATTGGTAGACAACATGCGGTAGAGGCTCAAGTATGTTACTGACAACAGAGAGAGATACTCTCTGGGTAGAGCAAGAGAGCAAGATTGGTAGATGGCATGCTATAGAGGCTCAAGTAGTGTTACTGACAGTAGAGAGAGATACTCTTTGGGCAGAGTGTGATAGTATGCAAGCTAAGCAAGATCGGTATCTACAATACACCTATTATCAGACCTTATATGATGCTACTGTTCCTAGGGCCTCTCAGCATCCATAGCTTGGGGAGCTGAGTGCTACGAGTGATGGCGGTGGTGGTACAGGTGCAGGTGTAGGTGATCAGTATGTGATACAATCAGATCATTTTGGTGGCCAGTAGTGTTTTGTCCCTCCTATTGGGGTCTTAATTTTTTTGGTACTTGATCTTCATGTTGTTTCATGGCACAAAGGCATTTTGTAGACATGTGTTATATATATTCATTGGTCTGGTCGAGACCTCATATATATGTTATGATTTTGTATTATCCTATCACACTTGTGTCATTGTGTATGATGTACTTATGTCATATTCCCTTTTTGACGATGATATATATGATACATAGCTTCTTTGATTCAACCTCATTTTATGTTTATGTGATGGTGATATATGATGATGTATGTTTATGTGCTTTTGTGCTTTTTTGATGTATGAATTTGATGTGGATGAATGAGTCATAATTTGTCTCATTTATGATGTGATTAATATTGATAAATGAATGCCCCATAAATGATACATGAAGTTTTCATTTGGTTTATTATCATCATGATATGTATTGATAACATTTGTGGATGCAATATGGATATGGTATTGATGATGTTTTATGCACGATGAATGTTAATCAAAATAAATATTGATGATAGATAGAGATAAGATGTTAATTAGAAGAAATATGATGATGTATAGTGATTGATAAGTTTATTTTTCTTCACTTTAGAGACTTCACGGTTTGAAAAACCCTTTGATGTAGAAAACATATACGATGCACCAGGGTATGAATTACCAAGGCGACTTTGTATCTATTGCGTGAAATTTGACTCTACAAACAAAGAGTATCTTTGTTCATACCATACATACAAAAAATTTGTTTAAAGTATAGAGGGTTGCATGAAAAACATTTCAGACTAGTCACACAGAGAGGTATATGACACCTAACATGTAACTACTTCATGAATTGTTTTAATACAACTTCCATAGCCAATAAATCAAGTATTCACCATGGTAATATTACAGAAATATCTTACAAACAACAAATCGGAAGGACTCTCAATCTCCCCCACTCCTTCTCTAAATCCTTATGGACATCCTTGAGAAATCCTGGGAATGAGTCAATAAAATAAATCATAAAAAATAAGACCACAAAAAGATAAAAACAAAGTTGCAGTATCACTTACCATATCTTTTTAGGGTGGGACTATTATCTGTTGTTGATCACGTCTATCGTAGGAAAAAATCCGTTAAGGAATATCTCAGAATGTTGTTGGTACTTGTTAAAAATATAGGTAGTTGATACTTTGGCATTGTTTTCATCTGTTTATAGTAAACTCTTATGCAATATTTTTGCTTGAAAGTTCTAGCTTTTTATGTTTGCTTTGTTTGTTTGTTTATTTTTTCAAAGGATGATTGTGACGATTTGTTTATTTTGTGTGAATATTTATCATGGATTTTGATGACAGGATGGGTCTTTTTGTTTTTCTAAGTTTTATGATGTTATTTTTGTTTTTTTCAAGGGACTAACCTAGGGCCTTGGGGGCTCATCAAAGATAAACCTTGCCTATGTTGTACATGCAAAGGCTCATAGTTCGCTTGGTTTAACCTTTTATGTTTTGTGAATGATTTTGGATTTTGTATATTGGATATGTTTTTAGGATTTTGTATCTTTTGACTAAGCATACTAGAAACCTTAGGGGACTAACCTAGGGTCTTAGGGAATAAAAATTCTCACCTACGTTATACACACAAAGGCCACGTAGTTCGATCGTTTGACTAAAATCATGAATTGTTTTTGGGTAAACAACATTGATAGCTTGGATTGATATCTTGTTAATGTGTCTAGAGGATATATTGTAGGAAATTCACTTGAACTAGTTGTGAGGTTCAAGCAAATGTTGATATCCTAGACTGTTTGAGTGAAGGAATAACCCAATGATGTGTTTTGTTTTTGATGTTTTTCGCATGTTTTTAATTTTTGTTGTTTTCTAGTGTTTTTGACTTTTGTTGTTTTATGACCATGATTGAATGCCACAAGATCTAATCTATGACTAGCTTTAGGAAGTTTCCCCCAATAAAATGACTTACCTTAATCAGTGACAAGCCATGGTTGGATACATGTTTTATGAAATGAATGGGTGGATGTTGTGAACAACTGTTGATAGATAATGATGCATGTTTTATTCAAACATAGCGCCCATTTGCCAAGTTTTCACTATGGTACCTATTCTAGGAGCGCCACAAAGTGGTTTTCACTCAAAGAACGTTTTATTTATCTTTATTGTTTTTCTTGCTTTTTGATTTTTTTGTATTTTTAATCTCTTTTTTTCATTTTTTTGGATATTTACCCTTTTTCCTGGGGTGTTCTGACATGTTTCATGTATAGAACTTTTTGAGGTGGTTGTTGTTCAACGGTTCATCTAGAGGTTCTCCTTCGGGAGTAGCCAACTGATATGCCGCATAGCCATAGCTTGTTGTTATGATGAATGGGCCTAACCAATTAGGTTCAAATTTTCCCTTGTCGTCTTGATTCAATTGTATCTTTTGATTCTCCTTGAGGACTAATTCACCAACTTGAAAGTTTTTGTCTTTAATTATTTTGTCATAGCTTCATTTGAGCCGATTCTGATAAACCTACAGATGGTTTAACGCCCTCAAATGTCTTTCATCTAGGAGCTATAATTCATTCAATCTAGATACCCTGTATTCTTTATTGTTGAGCATGCCTTTTAATGAGACTCGTGATGAGGGGATTTCGACCTCAATAGGCAATACAACTTTTGATCCGTAGACCAAGAAAAAAGGTGTGGCGCTAGTAGGTGTGCAAATGTTGGTTTGACAAGCACATAAGGTTGGGTTTAGCTGCAAATGCAAATCACAACCAACATCATTGACAATCTTTTTCAGTATTTTCAGGATTGTTTTATTGGATGCCTCTGCCTGACCATTTCCTTGAGGATAGTAGGGCGTAGAAAATCTATGTTGTATAGAGAACTTGGAAAAAAGTTCTAGGAAATCCTGATTCTTGAATAGGGTGCCATTATCTTTTACAATTATTTATGGGATTCCATACCTACAAATGAGATAATTCAAAATGAATTTTGATATCTCTTTGTTGGTGATATAGGTCAATGGAATTTCCTCTATCCATTTAGTGAAGTATTCTATTGTGGTGATAATGAATTTATACCCGTTGGATGAAGTGGGTGATATCTTACCTACCAAGTCTAATCCCCATTGCGAAAAAGGCCATGGTGTTGTGATGGGTCTCAACTCTTGTGCTAGTGCATGAACTAGATCATTGTGTTGCTGACATTGTCGACACCTTCTAGAATGTTGAATGCAGTCTTGCTCCATGGAAGGCCAATAGTATTCTTCCTTGAGTAGCTTTTGGACTAGGTTAGGTTTGCTAGAGTGGGATTCGCAAATACCTTCGTGGACCTCTTGTAAGGACGTTTTTACTTCTTTTGTGTTAAGGCACCGAAGTAACATACCATCTAGGCTACGATGGTATAGGGTTTCTCCTAGGATCATGAAACAAGAGGTTCTATAGGTGAAGGTTTTCTTTTGAGCAGCCATTAAGTCAAGTGGTATGATATCATTCTAGATATAGTCAAAAGTATCTTGGTACCATGGGGAGTTAAGACCAAAAACAACACATACCATTTCTGATTCTAGGATGTCGAATGCAGGCACTATTAGTTGTTCCATGAGGAATTCATATTTTGGACATTCTAAGGAATATCAAGCAACGAGCCTATCATTTCCATTGCATCAGCAATTATGTTATTGATCCCAGGAACCTATTCAAAGGTTATTTTGATGAAGTAATCTTTGAAGTTTTCCATCATTATTTTTTATGGTAGAAATTTTTCATCTTTTGTTTGGTATTCATTGTTCACCTTTCTAATTACTAGTTGAGAGTCTCCAAAGACATGTAGCTCCTTTATTCTCCATTCGATCACCTCCATTCGATCACCATTTTGAGCCCCGTGATGAGAGCTTCATATTTTGTGATGTTGTTTGTGCAGGGAAATGAAATCTTGTAGGTCTTGGGTATACTATCTCCCTGTGGTGTGATAAATAAAATACCCGCTCCAGAACCATGTTGAGTATGGGACCCATTAAAGTATAGAGTCCATTGGCCTATATGTTTTGTCATCAAGATACTCTCATTTGAAAAATCCACGGTGAGAGGTTTATGATCATCTATGGGTGCTTCGACTAGTTGGTCTACTATGACTTGTCCTTTTATAACTATCCTATCCATATACTCTATTTCAAATTCACTCAGGATCATGACACATTTGGCTATTTGACCTGTTAAGGCTACTTTTGCTAGTAAATATTTGAGTGGGTCCACCTTCGAAATCAGTTTCACCTTTCTGTTTAAGATGTAATGTCTCAACTTTTGTGTCAAAAAAATGAGTAAGAGACATGTTATTTCGATGGGTGAGTAGTTCATTTCATAGCCCACCAGTGTTCTATTGATATAGTAGACTACCCTTTCTTTATTGTTATCATCTAGATGTGCCAAGAGAGCTCCCAATGCTACCTGTGTGGTGGACACATAAAGTATCATCTCCTTCTCTGGAATAGGTGGCATGAGTACAAGAGGAGTAAGTAGATACTCCTTGACTTGATGGAATGCTTGGTCGCATCTCCCATCCCAATTAAAGGTGATTCCTTTCTATAAGAGATGAGTGAAAGGGTGGCACTTGTCTGCCAGTTGTGCGATAAATTACCTAATGGATTGTAGCTTCCCTTATAGGCTCCTCAACTGTTTGAGTGTCTTTGGAGGAGGCATCTCTATTATAGCTTTTACCTTGGCAGGATCCACTTCTATACCTCTTCTTGCCACTATGTACCCTAATAGCTTTCCATATGTTACTCCGAACACACATTTCTTAGGGTTGAGTCTTAGATTGTACTGTTCCAATTGATCAAATACCCTTGCTAGGTTTATCAATTGATTTTCCCTTTTGATTGAATTTTCTAGGATGTCATCCACATAGAACTCTATGATGGTGTGTAGCATATCATGGAATATGGTCGTCATCGCTTTTTGATAGGTTACTTCTGCATTCTTTAGACCAAAAGGCATTACACTCCAATAGAAATTCCCCCAAGCAAAAGTGAATGTTGTTTTGTGTTGGTCATCTGGAGAGATCTTTATCTAGTTGTATCCAAGGAAACCATCCATTTAGGACAACATCTCATGCCCTTTTGTTAGATCTACAATCATTTCAATGCTTGGAAATAGAAAGTCATCTTTTGGATAGGCCTTGTTCAAGTCTCTGAAGTCTATACATATCCTTATACCCCTAGTAGGTTTGGACACTGGTACTAGATTTTATATCCATTGTGGATAGTTGATGGGTCTGATGAGCCCCACATCTAGTAGTTTATTTAGTTCTATCTTTACCAGTAATGCTATCTGGGGATGCATTTTTATGAGTTTTTGCTTTATAGGCTTTGCTCTAGGGATGACAGCTAGATGATGCACCACTAATGTTGTATCTAGTCTAGGAATGTCAACATAGGTCCAGGAAAAGTTTACCTTTCTCTCATTGATGAACACTATGAAATTTTCTTTCTCCTTAAGATCAAGTGATGTTGCATGGTATGTTATATTTGGGTCCTCTGTTGTGCCAAAATTTATGGATTATGTTTCTTCTACAAGGAGTGTTGATCTTTCTTGATATTCTGATATGGGGAGATTGAATCCTCCATCTTTAGGTGCCTCTGGGAGGTTTTCACCTTCAGATGCATCCTTTATTTTTCTCTTTTCCAAATTTGATAGAGCCACAGTGTGGTTTTCCCTAGGGGATCATATTTTTATGTTTTTTCTTTCTTTTTTGCGATTGGAAGATTCAATCTCTCCATTGAAGTATGCCTCTTTTTCAAGTTCCATGATGAACCATGCTTTTTGATCTCCTATTGGTATGTCTATTTGAAGTCCCTTGAACTCTGCAATTGCCTCATCATTCTAGAATTGATCAAGAATAGGTGTATGTTGTTGTTTATCCCAATCTATGAGTTGTGGGTATTAGAGTGGGAGACTATCATCTTGGTCTGCAAAGCTTACAGAAGTATGTGAAAGGGTCAATATGGATCTGGTGTCTTTTTCCCATTAGGTACCTAAGTCATCATTACTAGAAGCGAGAGAATCATATCCGGTGACAAAGGAAGGAGAATCCCATTTGTATTCATTGGAGTCCGTTTTGGAATGGTAATAGATGTTGGGAATGGTTTCCATGTATTGGAGGGGGAACCTATCAATTCTAAAGTTGTCAAATAAGTCTTCGACGGGTAACTCATTATCCATGAAATTATAGATATCCAATGCCTTAACGCTAGCAAAAGTTTTGCATTTCTTCCAAGAGATTCGTCCAATTTTTGGAATGACCACGTCTTTTGGTTTATAACCTAGCCCATATTATTTTGCCTAAGTTCTACTATGATAGGCTCTGATCGACCTTTTTTATGTATCGCAAGGCCACCTGTTCCATTGTATCCCTTTTGTTTGAATAATTCACAAACTCTAGTATTAGGATCAATCAAAATGGGTTGTGGTTTTTTAGGTTCTATTTGGTCCTCCTTGTAGATCATAGATTAAATGTCCTCAAATATTTCTTCATCTTTCATGTCTCCCCATCTAGTAAAGATAGTGGGTTTGGCTATCATTTGTACTATCTTGATCTCTTTGGGACCTCCATATACTCTAGGTGTTGGTGGAAGCATGTCGATGCAGAATTCTTAGTTAAAATGGTAGTTCCCATTACCCTTGTCAAGTACTTGAATCTTGGCTTCCGCTTTTGGTTTCTCACTCAATGTGTTTTTGTTGGAGGTTGATGGAAGCATGAAAGGGTAAAAATAAGAAAAGGAATGGAAGGCTATATCATTACTAGGCACACGTTGGATTTTGTTATATTTCTCCTTCAACTTTACACAAAAATGGAAAGGTTCAGGATCGGCATATAGTGTTACTTCCTTTCCTTCATGGGGAAATTTTAGGCATTGATGGAAAGTGGAAGGGACTACTTGCAATGCATGGATCTAAGGGCTTCCCTGGAGTAGGTTGTATGGCAACTCAAGATCCAATACTTGACAAGTAGTTTCTATTATAGTTGGTCCTATCTACACTGGTAACCTGACTGTTCCTTCATAATTTCTCTCTAAGTCATCATAAGCTCTTATGGTGATGATCTTGCCTTTTTCAATCACTTCATTAGAATACCCCAACTATTTTATGAATTTTAAGGTACAAATGTTTAAACTTTCACCATTATCTATCAACACTCTTTTGACCATGGTCTTGTGAACAGGAACCTCTATGTATAGAGCTTGATTGTGGAATGTTATTTGTGGTAAATATTTCTTTGAAAATACTAAGTGATTAATTGTAGTGATTTTTCCAACCATGGCTTGGAATTGACTGGGATCTAGGTCATTAGGGATTGACATTTCCAACGATTTTCAAATATCTCCCTATGTGTGGGTGACAGTTTTAACAATTCTAAGATTGAGATGAGGGTGAGTGTCTTCTTTAACTATTCCACAATGTTGTAGTCACTTGGTGACTTGATTGTGGGTTTGGGAGGTGCTTCTTGTATTGTAACTCTTTCGTGATGAGTAGTTACACTACAATTGTTATTTCCTCCTTGTATTGTTACTATGTTTGCCCTATTATTGTCAACTTGTGAGAGGGTTCCTAAAATTGTGTCACCGTATGCGTAATTTGCATTGTGGTACTCTTATCCCTTTACTTTATCATTCCTCTTAGCATGGTTTGGGATTGGGTTTGATTATACTTGTAGGTCCTTGTTTTCGGGACAATGTTCCACATCTACTTCCCCTTTGTCTATCAAGTCCTGGATGATATGTTTGAGGTGCATGCAATTGTTGGTCATATGTCCTTTGATTATATGGAAATCACACAAGTCTTTTTAATTATACCACGATGTCATAAAGCTAGGTTCCTCATAATTTGGGTGATCATTTGTTTTGATGAGGTTCTATTGTACTAGTTTGTGCATAACTGTCTCAAGTGACTCATCTAATACAACGAATTGCCTCCTAGGTTGATCATATTGCCTTTGTTGCCCTCCCTGGTTTTTTTGTTGGCTTACAACCTGATTGTTCTTGGGATAGGTAATTTTTTTGATTTGTGTGTTGTTGGGACCATATCTTGTTTGTGCCACCTGTATTTTCTTTTTATTTGTGTTCTATGTGTTCCATACTGCTCTAGCGTCTACCACTCCATCATTTGTAACGTTCTTATTTTTAGCCCAGACAATATGTAACCATTTTTTGATTGTTTCCTCAAAGTCTATAGGACATAGCATAGTGAGTTGGTAGTTTATTTCGGGCAGGACATTCGTGATGAAAATATCCATCAACTCCTTGTTTGGAATGGGCCATTTGCATCGACTCGCTTTGTGTCTCAATCTTTATAGGTAGGAGGTGAAGGACTCTCCTAGATTTTGTTTGATTGTGGATAGACTTGTGATGGTTACATCTTGTTCTATATTAAATGAGAAGTGGGTTATAAATTTTCTAGATAGCTCATCAAAAGTTTTGATTCCAAGTTGTAGATGGGTGAACCACTCCATAGCTTGACCTATAAGGATATGTGGAAAGAGCCTCATGAGATAGGAATCATTGTTTTGTACTTCCATACATGATATTGAGAAGTCTCGTACATGCTCTACTGGATCTCCTACTCCTTTGTACTTTCTTTCAAATCTGGGTATCTCAAGTTTTTTTGAAAGGGTAGTGTCGTGATGGAATGATCGAATGGGAACAGACAAATTTCTTATAGAGTGCAGGTCTTCTTCTTTTTTCCTATCTTCATATCTACTAATTGTGGGGTGACAACATCAGGGAAAACTTTAGTGGCGAATCTTCGCCAATTGGCAAATAATAGAAATTGGGACCTCCAAAAATGGCAAATAGTGCAAGCTAAAAAGGAGAGTGAATCGCTAGGTTTTTACAAAAAAATAATTTTGTCTCGATTAATTCACAATGTAAATGATGTGTCATTGGAAATTGTTCGCCAGTAGTTTATACCATAATTAAAAATATTAATTATATTCGCCAATAATATTATATTCCTCCGATCAATTTTGGGGTAATATCGCCACTAATAATAAAATACTATTTAATTTTAGGGATACTTTAGCGGCTTAGCCTTGAATATGCATTTTATCTATTGCCATTGATTAGATTTTTAATCGGATGGCTGTGAGTTCATTTCACAACCTAATATGCATGTGCCTTTTCAAAGGCTTGCTGAGGCCCAAAATTTGTTTTGGTCCACATGATTAAATCTAATCGTGTGGTCCAAAACAAATTTTGGGCCTCAACAAGCCTTTTAAAAGGCACATGTGTATTAGGTCGATGTCCTCGGACCTCGCGAGGGGGCACTTCCCCCTCGACCCCCACAAGGGGACTTTACCCCCTTGACCCCATCAATGGTTGTCGCCCCCGGGCCCCTACTTCAATATTACAAAAAACAAAAATATATGGGGAAACTGTGCTGATCAACTATGCAAATTTTTAAAGGAGAGATTAGCCATTGTAATTAATATTTTTAGTGATTATTCACTATGATTCACCAATGTTATTATTATTTTTACCAATTATTCATTAAGATTCGCCAGGATTTTACAATTTTTTTTAATAATGTGTATAGATTCGCCAGGAAAATTAATATTTTTTTCAAAAAAAAGGAAGGATTCACCGAGATTTTACACCTTCGCCGAGGTGGGGGGTTTCTTAAAGTTATCCCTGGACAACATCTAGCCTTAGTTCCATCTCCGTTCTTGGCATATGTGTTTGCAAACCCTGCATGTAATGACCTTGTTGTCCTACTAGGTTTTGGTCATAGATCAGGTATTGTGAAGGTACAGGACCTTGATAGCCATATGGGATATAAGGAGGGTTAATTCCTTGTTGTGCATAAGGGGGGTTAACTCCTTTTTTTTGGGGTGGAACATACAGAAGGCTTCCTTGATGATGCGTTTTTGGGTGATCTTGTTGATAGGATGACTGAAGAAGGGTGCTCTGTGGCACACCTTGTTGGGAAAGACTAAATTGAAGGTTACCCTAATGATGCATTGGAATGATACCTTGTTGTTGGGATGATTGAATTAGGGTGCTTTGTGGCACACCTTGTTGGGTAGGACTAAAATGAAGGTTACCTTGATGTGTTGGAAGAATATCTTGTTGTTGGGACGACTGAATTAGGGTGCTCTATGGCACACCCTATTGGGTAGGACTAAAATGAAGGGTACCCTGATGATGCGTTGGAAAGATACCTTATCGTTGGGATGACTCAATTGGGGTGCTATGTGGCACACCCTGCTGGGTAGGAATAAAATGAAGGTTTCCCTGATGAAGCATTGGTGGGATACCTTGTTGTTGGGATGACTGAATTAGGGCACTCTGTGGCACACCCTATTGGGTAGGAATAAAATTAAGGTTACCCTAATGATGCATTGGCGGGATGCCTTGTTGTTGGGATGACTAAATTAGGGCACTCTGTGGCACACCCTACTGGGTAGGACTAAAATTAAGGTTAACCTGATGATGCATTGGCAAGATACCTTGTTGATAGTATTTCTGGTTTGAAATGGGACCTTGTGGTCCACCTTGTTGAAGGTACTAAATGTTCGGAGGGGGACCCTGTGTTTGACCTTGTTGATGGTACTGATTGTTTGGAGGGGGACCCTATGTTCCACCCTATTGATGGTATTTATTGTTCTGGGAAGGGTCGATGCTTGATGTATTATGAGGTATATATTGTCCAGGAGGTAGATTGTTATTTTGAGGTTCATATTGAGACGACCCCCCTTGGTACATTTGTGCCACTGTTTCTTGTTCAACCTGAGTTGGTTTTCTGAACAAGGGGTTCTCTTTGGGTTGATCATTGTTGTGTGCGAACACAGGTGGCTTATTTGGCATCTCTGGAGGTTGGGTTATTTGTCTCACAACTGAGTTATCCCCTAAGGGAATAAAATTCGGGTCTTTGAGGGCCTCTACGTTGAATTCCATGGGTAATTTAGCACCACTTTGTGCTAACTTGATGAATTAGGAGTTTGGGTCCTTTCTTAACAACCTATCCATTAGTTTGAGAACCTTGGGGTAGTTAGAATGTTCAAATATTTCTTCCTTGTTTATCTCTTCTTCACCACTTACCTCCTCTATAACTACTCTGTTTGGGTCCTAGTTACTTTGTTCCATTACCTCCTTATGTTTGTGGCTTATTTATTCCTTAGTAAAAGTGTCTTTGTATACTGGTCTCTTTTGGGGAGTTTTAAGGTCGCTTGGCCTATAGCCCCATGGGATACTCTCATCGTTCATGATATTTGTTGGTGGGATACTAGTGGTATTTTTGTTTGATTCCATTTTTTTCCTATGCTATGATCTCATGGTTGTCATAAACAACTTGGGTCTCCTATGGAAGAGTTGTACTCTCTAGGTGACTCAAATCCTAAAGACCCGATGTTGTCCTACAAATTATGTAAGATACTGGAACTGTTGGAACAAACCAAAATTCTGACAATAGTATAAGGAATACAAGTTCAGATTTTTCTTGGAAGCTTGTTTGTAAAAGTTGTATACCAACCTAGTTCTGGTTTCGTGAAGTTCTTAAAGGTGTTTCTCGAGAAATTTTGGAGTAAATATTCCTAAGTCTGAAATGATGACCTCTGGACTTTACCTTAGGGATCTAGACCTTGTGTGAGATCATGAAGGGGATATTTATTGCCACATGGGTGGTGGTAATATGGGTCTCTTTGTAGCTATGTCAACTTTCTCTCCCTCTTTGTCTAGGATAATTGATGCTATGAGAAACTGGCGAGGTGTTTCATTCTTCTAAAAAATGAAGGGTTCTCAAGTTGCTAATGATGTCAATTTGTTCCCCTTCGATATATGTAAGACTAGGCTAAAGGATCGGTGCTACAAGATTTGGTTGCTGAACTGGGGTAGTTGGTCACTAGATGGTCATAAAGTTTGATGGTGTTATGGGATGGTTGTTGTGAAGCTCAAGAACCTAGGGTTTGCGTGTTGTTTTGGAATGATACTACTTCTTGGAAATCAAAATGTTGAAGAACTAAGGTCTATATTTCACTTTCTTGTCCAGAGGATATGTTGCAGGAAAGCTTACTTGTACTATCTGTGAGTTCCAAGTAACTATTGATATCATGGACGTCTAAGTGGAGGAATAACCTTAATGGTTTGTTTGATTTTGATTTCAAATAGGTAGGATGGAAATAATGGATGTGGGAATCTCCTACCTTCTGTCTTTCCAATTGTTTTGGTTCGAACAATGATCTTATAAACAACTCTCTCTCAACTTTTTCTCCATGTTTGAAGTATGGCAAGTGATAAAACAACACTTGGACTAACTCAACAAGCATGGAATTATGTGACCTTCATGTCTATAACTTATGTTGTGAAATCACAACACCCAAGCCATAGTTCCAAAATGTTTTATTTTGATTAATGTACCCTGAAATCAAACCTAGAATGTTCAGAAAGGAAAGATCCTTTCAAAGGGGTGCAAACATAAGGCTTCTTTCACAAGTATGCACTAAATCAAAAGGGTTTGTGGTTCAACCATCATGTTTAGTGTTTGTTTTGAATGTGTTATTTTTATTTAAACCAATCACAGAATTTGATGTCAATTTGTTTTGAATGTAATGGGTAAGTTTAACATAAACCAATAATTACAACCCTAGGGATAGACACCATTCTCTTAGGTAGGCTTTCCTCATGCTTCGAAGAGACGATTTTACATGCAATTTATGGTGTGGGCCTATAGTCAGACATGGAAAGTAACTTCTCAGAAGTAAATTTTGATGCACCACTTTCAGAGAATTTTTTTGGATAATAGGGTGGCCTCTAAAACAATTTGGTTCCTAGTGATAACTATGAACGTGAAAATCTAACACTCACCCACTGGCCACTTAAGGAATGGGATTGGGTGCAGTCTGTTGTCAGCATGGCTTGAAGCTACTTTCTTACGATTTTGCAACCTTTAATATAACCCAATAGTAAATGTGTTTTGAGACCTTGCAATGAGTTCTCCAACATGGGATGCATCTCAAGGCAAGCCCCCTCTTTAAGGTAAAATTGAAAAAAAAACGTGCAATGCTCAAAAATGTTCTTTCACTCACCTAAGATCGCCACAAGGTGCTAGGGGAGAAGATAAAACACTTCGACTTTTACAATCAATGAATGCACAGTGAATAATCCATAGAAAATTGATTCATTTTAAACACCTTGAATGGTGTTATCCCCATAAATATGTGAATAACATAAACAAATTGTTATTTTTACTTGCACCAATAGGAAGTATTCGGGATATCATTCAAAAATTGGTCGAAAAATGAAAATTGTGCATGTGTCAACAAAATGGGAAATCGTTTTTGCATTATTTTTATGTACCAAATTCAAAGTTCCTAAATTAAGAAAACAAGAAATTGGTTCATTTTTAAATCCCAAAATGAAGTTTCTTTTTGTTTTTGTTTTTGTTTTTTTTATGAGCACCAAATTCAGATTCCTAAGTTTAAGAAAACATGAAATTGGTTCATTTTTAAACACTAAATCAAAAGTGAGTTTGTGTTTGTTTGTTTAGAGCACCAAATTTAGATTCCTAAGTTAAGAAAATATGAATTTATTCAAATTAAAATACTAAATCAAAAGTGAGTTTGTGTTTGTTCATTTTAAAGCACCAAATTCAGATTCCTATGTTAATTAAATGTAAATCTAAAAAAAATAGGACCAATCGTCTTCCCTACAATAAACGTGTTAATGTTACTTGAATCCTGCATTAGATCTGTCAATACCTATTGACAGATCCAAAAACAAATAAAAGTTAGTGGAAAATCCCATTACAATAATGCAGGATCCGTGCACTTGTCTGTCATAGCAACTACTTAGAAAAAAAGATGCAAACGCGCAGAAAAAATACAAATGCTCAAATTAGACAGCAAAAGCTAACACTGTCAAAAAACAAGCACACAATTTTAAACAATAGCCCCATTCCCATGACAATAATGTAGTTTTAAGTCAATAGCACAATTTTCTTGACAGTCAAGCGTGCAAGTTTTTTGGGCAAGTGCGTGAAAACTCTGTGAAATGTGTTTCCAAGACTTGCAACTTCAAAAACAACTCAAACAAACATTAGATGAGGGGACAAGGGTCCCACCGAGTGTACCAAAATGTGTGAGGGGGAGAATGTTAGACTAAACGATGGATCGAAACATGCTAATCTAAGAATCTAAACTAAAATTAACATATTCATCTAAGAGATAAACCTACACATACAAAATGAAATTAAGCTATCCTAACATGCATAAACGAATCTATGCATACAATATTGAATGTATTGAATAAAAAAATCTTATCACCATGAAGCCTCCAAAGTTCATGTGCAAAAGTTTGATGAGTGACTATTGTGTTTGGTTGATCGAAGAAATGGTGAAGCTCTATCAATGGTGTTCTTGACAACACTTCATTGCTCAATGTATGTTGATTTTCCGATCCTTATTTGTGAGGAAAGGGGTTTGCTATATAGAAAATGAAATTCGAAATGAATGATCAGGATCATGTTGAAGAATATCTATATCAATGCTTGGAGTGTTTTGAGAGGATTTAGACATGAGACGATTGTGCAAAGTTGATTGCACAATTTGGGTGATTGAGAAATAGATTGGACAGTCAAGGATGTGATTGATCAGTTAACATATTTAGATTGATCAGTCAGTATTTTGATGACTTAGTTAGGAATGTGATTGATTATTTAACAAATTAGATTGTTCAGTTAACATATTAGATTATTTAGTTAAAAATTTAGATTGATCAATTAATAGAGTAGATTTATCAATTAGAAACTGGGTAAGGAATATGAATTAATTGATTTAATTAATTAGTTCCTTTTTGGAGTTGAACGTGCAAATCAAGTTTGACTTTTGTAAACATAGTTGCATTAGTTTGATTTGATTTTTGATAATTGATTTGAATAGTTTCATTTAATTATTCAAATTTTTGGAGGGAAAGTGTCATAATTAAATTATTATTTAATAATTTAAACAACTTAGGGGAATAAGGTGATTTAGTGATGTAATTAAATAATTGGCTTTATTTAATCAATCAAGACGAAATAAAGTGATATTAGGACTTTATTAAATAAATGTGATTTATTTAATTGGTTGAAATGATGAAACATGAATTAATCAAATAACGTTGTTTTATTTAATCAATGAAGGAATTTAGGGTTTTCAAGACTTTATTAAATAAGTGAAATTTATTTAATTTGTCTGAAATGATGAAAAAGTGAATTAATCAAATAATGTTGTATTATTCAATTAATAGAGGAATTAGAGTTTTTGATGTTTTTTTGATGTGGTGCGATGTGGGAACGTTGCAGTATGATTTCAAGATGATCTGAGACATTACGGGATGATTTTGAGTTGTTTCGGGGTGATTTTGAGATGTTTCAAGACATTACGGGATGATTTTGAGTTGTTTCGGGGTGATTTTGAGATGTTTCAAGACATTACAAGATGATTTTGAGTTGTTTCAGGATGGTTTCGACATGTTTCAGGATGGTTTCGAGATGTTACAGGATGATTTCAATATATTATGAGATGTTAAGTCGTTTTAATATTTTATGGGATGATTTTGAGTTATTCTGAGATGTTATGGGATAATTTGAATTATTTTGAGATGTTACGGGACAATTCTGAGTCATTCTGAGGTGTTATAGAATAATTCTGAGTCATTTTGAGATGTTATGAGATAATTTTGAGTCATTTCAAGGTGTTACAATATAATTTTGAGTCATTCCAAGGTGTTATAGAATAATTCTGAGTCATTCTGAGGTGTTATGGGATAATTCTGAGTCATTCTGAGGTGTTATGGGACAATTCCGAGTCATTTTGAGGTGTTATGGGATAATTTCAAGTCATTTCGAGATGTTACGGGATAATTCCAAGTTATTTTGAGGTGTTACAAGATGATGTTCAATATTGTTTGATGTTTTTTTATTTTGTTCGATGTTGTTTGAGGTGTGTGATAGGTGTCAAGTCAATTTTACATGTCTACAAGTTTCACTAACCTTATTTTTTCTTTCTGTCGAGGGTGAAGAGTTGCTAATTCCCCATTACCTTATACATGGAGTGCTTTGAAGGGCTTAAGAAATAAGTCCAAAGACCAATGTCCAAAAATATTTACACCTGTCAGGATTCAGCCATCGACCTTACCCTTTACCTTCTACCACCTTCCACTTCATACGTAAACCATCACTCCAAACTTCAAAATCCTGAATAATCCATTTTCATATTGGATGTCGATGTTCACACATATATCTTACCTCTTTCTTTGCTTTTGATGAGGCCTAAGCCTTCTTTCTACTCTGTGATTCTCAAAAGCTTCCTTTGCAAGTGTTTTGTATTAACCCTTTTAGGAATTGAAGTTCACATATACTATTTACCTCTTCCCTTATCTTTCTATTAAGACATAAGCCTTAATACTAACATTTGAACCTTGCAACCATTTCAGGTATCTACATTCGGGATTTCTTCATATAGTTCTTACTTAACTTTATATTAAGGTGTAAGCCTTAACACCAACCTCTAATGCCCAACAAGGTAAGGCATAAACCATCTTTTTGAAGCCCGAAACATTTTGAACTTCACACTTTCTTTCTTTGGTCCTTTGAGGAATTTGGTATAAGGTATGGCCAAAGCCTGAAGTCTGAAACCTTTCAGACTTCATTCATACTTTCTATCTCCTTCCTTCTCTGGCAAGTGATATAAGGTAAGACTGAGCCTTGATGCCCAAAACTAGATCAGGCTTTTCTCAAACACTTTAACTCTTTTATTTCTTCTTGCAAGTGGTATAACGTAAGCCCAAGGCCCGATACCCAAACTTCTGCAACTCTTAAATAATTGCTTAAATGATAAAATAATACTAAAAAACTTTCGTCTTGACATTCTTATGATGCCCTTTTGACATCAATGAGCCAAAAGATCCCTCAATGGATATCATTTACTTACCCCTTTTGACATCAATGGCAACCATATTGACAACAATCTCCCCCTTTGTCATTGATAGAAAAACTAAATGATTTTCCCAAACAAATGACTCTGTAAATGCATCTTTTCTCAACCTTTGGTATTGATCGTTCTACACAAAAACCATTCCCTGCCTTAGGTATATCTCCCTCTTTGATAAACAAAGATAAATTACAACTATTCTCCCCCTTTGACATCAATGGAAAAGGGACATTGCCTAGACACATTACTGCTAATGTTCTCCCCATTTAACTTACCATGCAAAGAGAAAGAATGTGTCAAAAAAAAAAATCTACAACCATCAAGTCATTAGAAATTTGAAAAACCTATCATACTTGACTTACTTTTTCTCTCTTCTTCCAAGGATGAATTAAGTTTCTATGAATCTCCCCTTGGAATCGTGTCCTATCACTAAGATCTAGTGATGTGATGTGGGAGCAATCACTCCCAATTTCTACAAGTACTCAAATTACTCTTTGAGAAGAGGTTTGGTGAATATGTATGAAACTTGATCTTTGGTTGACACATATTCCATACTGACTTCTTGACCTTCTACATTTTCCCTTAATAAGTGATACAACATTTATATATGCTTGGTCCTAGAATGCATCACTGAATTCTTGGATATATTTATAGCACTTGAATTATCAAAAAGAATTAAAATAGGTTCCTTGTAATCTACCTGGATGTATTTAAGTGTTTGATTCATCCACAACCACTTCAGTACAACATGATATTGTTGCAACATAATCTACTTCAACTATAGAAAGAGTAACTGAATCTTGCTTCTTTCTCAACCATGAAACATGTTCGTTTCTAAGGAAGAATACACCACCAATAGTGCTTCTTCTATCATCCACACTTCCCGCCCAATCAACATCTGTATATGTTGTCAAAGTGAAATCTTCACCTTTGGGACACCACAGTCCATAGTCAATAGTACTCTTGATATATCTAAATATTCTTTTCATTGCATTGACATGAGACTCTTTAGGAGAAACTTGAAATATTACAACATGCACACTTCTTGCATGATATCCGGTCTTGATGCAGTTAGGTATAGAAAGCTACCTATCATTGATCTATACATCATTTGATTTGCATCTGGGGTTTCATCTGTCTTTCTCAATTTACATCCAGTTATCATGTGGGTACCAACTAGCTTGTTGGCTTCCATCCCAAATTTCTTGAGCATCTCCTTAGTATACTTATTTTGAGATATAAACATCCCTAAGTCATCAATTTGTGCTATTTGTAGACCAAGGAAGAAAGAGATTTCTCCAAGCATTGACATCTCAAATTCTTTTTGCATTTGGACAACAAACTCTTTACACATTCTATCATTGTTTCCACCAAAAATGAAGTCATCTAAATACACAACAATAATTAACTTATGCTTGCCTTCTAATTTAAAGTAAAGATTGTTGTCTGCACATCCCGTCTTGAATCCTTGTTGTTGTAGATACTGATCTACTCTTGAATGACATGCTCTAGGTGCCTGCTTTAGACCATACAATGCTTTCTTCAATCTACAAACGTAATATTCTTCTTTTGATAGCTAAAAAGATTCAAGTTGTTCTATGTGAACTTCTTCTTCTAGGTTTAAATTTAAGAAATCAGACTTAACATCCATTTGATAGACTTTGGACTTCTTATAAAAAGAAAATGCTAGAAACATTCTTATGGCTTCCAATCTAGCAACATGTGTAAATGTTTCTTTAAAATCTATACCTTCAACTTGTGCATACCCTTTGCACACCAATCTAGCCTTGTTCCTTACAACAACTCCATCCTCATTGAGCTTGTTTCTAAAAACCCATTTTGTACCTATCACATTCTTGCTTGGGGGTCTTTGAATTAATTCCCAAGTTTTGTTCTTCTCAATTTGGCTTAGTTCTTCTTCCATTTATTTTATCCAACTCTCATCCTTACTGGCTTCAACATAGATCTTGAGCTTTATTTGAGACATAAGAGAAAAATTTACATGCTCTTTATTATTTTTAGATCTTCTCCTTGTTTGAACTCCTTCATCTTTGTTTCCAATAATTTTTTCAGTAGGATGATCCTTTTGAACATATCTTGCAAGTGCCTTTTCATTTTCTTCTTCAGGCTCTTCATCAACAACTTCTCCTTTAGACTCTGATTCAACATCATAGCTATCTCTGTCATGTTTAACATGTTTTAAGTCTTCATCAACCTTAACATTGATAATTTCTACAATTTTTGTAGCCTTTTATTGTATCCTTTGTAGGATTTAATTAGAGTGGAATATCCAAGGAATATTCCTTCATGAAATCTAGAATCAAAGCTTCCCAAATTATCTTATTCTCTTCCTATGTAGCACTTGCTACCAAACACTTTGAAGTATTTAACAGATGCTGGTTTTCCAGACCATAGTTCGTAAGGGTCTTCTCATTGTTTACTCTTAGCTAAACTCTATTCAAAGTATATATTGTTGTATTTATTGCCTCTTTCTAATACACATCAAGTAATTTTTCCTTATTAGGCATTTTTTTGGCCATCTCTTTGACTACCATGTTCTTTCTTTCAACTACTCCATTCTATTGTGGAGTCCTTGTTATAGAATACTGCCTTTTGATTTCATATTTCTCACAATATTCTATGAATTCATTTGATGTGAATTCTCCACCTCTATAAAAATCTTAAGCATTTGATCCTTCTACCAATCTCCTTCTGAACCATCGCTCTACAGATTTTGAATCTTTCAAATGCTTGAGACTTGCCCTTCAAAAGGTCACCCATGTCATTCTTGAGTAATCAACTATTAGTAGCATGAAGTACCAAGTTCACCTTTTAGTCCCTTTGTCCTTGTGGGGCCACAAATATCAATATGAACCAACTCCAAAGGCCCTGTAGTTGCATACTCTTTTGTTTGAAATTTGACCCTTGTTTGCTTGTCTATCTGACATTTATTGCAAGTGGTGTTTGTAGGTTTTGTTATCTTAGCCATGTGCCTTACAAGTACTTTTGAACTCAATTTTACTATATTATCAAATTTACATGACCCATTCTCCTATGTCACAACCAAATTTCATCAACATGCCCTATTAAACAATTTTGACCATTCACTTCACTGGGATTATAAAGGTTGTTTTTAGTCCTTTTTCCTTCTGCTTCTACATTGAATGAAACTTTGTATCCATTATCACATATTTGGCCGACACTTAGCAGACTATGCTTTAATCATTCAACATAAAGAACATCATGTGTAGGCAATCTTCTATCTATACTTATAGTTACTTTACGAAAGATCTTTATTACAGTGTTATCTCCCATCAACTTTCTTCATCTCAACAGTGCTTTTGTCAAAATTTTCATTCTCAGAGGCATTATTTTTGCAAGCTTTCTCATCCTTTGTATCGGACTTATCACTATCTTTAAACTTATCATATAAAATGTGCAGATGCATTGGTAGTAGGACTCTTTCCTTTCTCAAAACCCAAGCCAAATTTCTCTATTGAAGGATTTTGTGAGTTAATCTAATCTTCAAGAATCTTTGAGCCTCCTTTTAGATTCATACCTCTATCAATCTGTTGTTTACCCTTTTCAAGTTATTTTCTCAAGGTCACTATTTCTGCTTCTAGCTTCATGCATTCATCATATTTAGATTGTAGTTTAGACTTGACTACATCTTCTATTCTCTTAGCTTCTTCAACTTGAGTCTTCAAGTTGACCACCATATGATCAAGTTCATAAATACTTTTAGATAGTTTTTCAATCTCTTGTTGTGCAAGATTCTTTTTCTTTTTGCTTTCCTTTCTTAAGCTGTCAATCTCATCTAGATCATATATGAGTTCACCCTCTAGATCAACTTCTCCTTCTTCATCAAACACTTAAAATTTTCCATTTTATTGATCTGTAGAGTCTTTTGTCATGAATAGGAATTCATTTCCCTCATCCACAAAGGTACAATCATGTTATAATTTATGATCTTAGGATACTAATCATTATAAACAAGATATGAACTAAATAAAATGATAACCATACAAGCATAGATTTTACACATTACACAAGATATGCATGAGGAAAACCCTTTTGGGTAAAAAACCCCATAAAACATCAATTTATTAAAACACTTACAATAATGGTCTATTATAACATAGACCAAACCTGTGGTTCATACTTCTCCATACTTCCACATGGCCAATAATACCTCATGTGCATAGTGATATAATTTAGTAAAAAATCTCCAAATTCTACATCTCTCAAATGAGAGAGAACCTCCTTAAATATAGGAGGTGAACACAAGGAAAATGGGGGGGATAAGTGAAGGGAATGGATGGATCCCACCTATCTCCTATTTTTCTCTAGTTCATTCAAGGAAATCCGAGGAGCAACAACCTAATGTTTGAATTAAGAGAAGAGGTTGTTACAAGGTCTCTTTGGGTGTGATTAAACAAAGGGGGTTCACCACTAAGCAAAGGCTTAGAAAGAAGGAAATGAAAATAGTACACAAATCTAGCTATGTAATCTAGGAAATGAAAATTAAAATTGGAGTAATGAACTGAGAATGTTCAAAGGTGCACCTAGAAAATTGAAGATACTCAGAGTTAGGTCTGTAATCTCAAAATTTTGACTTTTAATGCAAACTGGGACTCACACACCAGTTGGGTCGATTTAGTCCTAGTTTAGGGTTTTTGGTTGAATAAAAAATTTGCAACTGGTAAACCAAGATCTACAAAAGATGTCTAAAAACTGGTATATTAGGACTCAAACGCCACAAGTGGTGATTTAGTCCCAGTATCAGGCTTAATTTGAAACTCTAATATCCTTTAGTTATCTCTTGTAGCTTCTCTCTCTTCTGATCTTCGAGTCTGAAACTTTGAATTTTGGCATGTAGGTGACTTTCCATGAAGATGACAACTTCTTGACAACTTTGACAACTTTCTTCAATCTTGCAACTTAGTCTTCAAAGGATATTCAAGTTCAAAACACCTAGATCAAACCCTTCTAACAAAGGTTTCAAACTTGTGTGAAATTTCTAGCATGAATGTAGATCTTGAATCTTGATTAAATGTTATGGATCTTGACTTGAATGCTTTCTTGAATCATAAAAACCCCTACATCACAAGTATCCCAAAAACACACATGATGCTTGATTCTTGAATTGATACTCCAAAATTTTTAATAATCAACTCTTGAATGATCTTGTGAACTCTTGTGAACTCTTATGTAAGTGCTCTTGATTGCCTATGAAGTTCTAGGAGACTTGTAAACTTGCTAGAGGAAAATATGTGAAATAACCTTGTATTTATACTTGTTTATGCCTAATTTCCCAAAATTATAGTACTACAAGCTGACATCAGATTTAAAAGAATAAAAGGGGCATATGAGTCCCAGTAGCCTAGGCTTGGGACACAAATTTCAAGAAATGTTAAGTTTTATGCCAAATTTAGGTTCATGCCTTGAAACTTAGGTGGGACCTAATAGAGCTTCTAAAATTTTGTAAAATCTGAGTTGGTTCTATGGTTTTTCATGGTCTTTTTCCTTTGTTCCCATAGGTTTGGGGTTATGAGTTGGAAGCCCTCATTTCAATTTTTTCTAAGTCTAAAACCCTGGCCGTTTTATTTCTACATTGAACTGTCATACTCGGTTCCCAGTCTTTTGAGTTACAACTTGAGCCTTTCGAATCCTATTTTTACTGGCCCTCTGGTCTAGGTTCACCAATTTCCAATCATTTTCCCATCGCCTCAATATCTCCTATGGTTGAGTGGAAAATATTTCATGATAAAAGACTTAGTATTTTTTCCTATGGGTCTAGGTTTCGTTAACCTTATATGGCTCCCCTTTCAAAACATCTTTTTGGAAAGTGCGGATCCTTTTCTTTTAAGTGGTCACCCATCATCAAAGTTCTTCTTGTTTGCGATTTCATTTCAGGGACCAACGATAGGCCCTCATTTCCTTTTATATCACTCAATGTCAAAGTCCTTCAAGCCTTTCATTTCACTTTAGCAACGAGCGATAGATGCTCTAAGTGTTTTGTGTTGTGCCATTGTTGAAATATTTCAAGACCTTTTCCAACTTCAATGATGAGCGATGGTGGTTACATAATAGAGCAATATGATGGCCACATGTCTAGGTCTTGTTCCATCGCTTGGTTTTTTCATCATTGAAGATGTTTTTGACTCCAATTTTATTACGACGATATGTGATAGCTCAAGTTGTTCAAAGACATCGCCGTGAAGTTCCTCTCACTAAAACATTTAGGCTATCTGTCCATTTTTCTACAATAAGCGATAAGGAGCATCTCTTGGAATATTCCTTTCAATGGAGTAGTATTGCTTGTCGCCAAAGTGTGGAGGTAGTATGAGAGGACTTCTGTGATGACCAATAAATTGTAGATGATATGGCTGAGATATGGATGACTACGTGGAAATTATTTAGTGTTAGAATATTTTTTGATGAATAGGTAGATATCTATATTAATATATAAAGATAAAATACATATTCGCAAAAAAAGGATGGGTGGTAAAAAGGCACACCCTAAGAGTCACATGGGCACCACTCAGAAAATAAAAAAATAGAGTTATTTGGGCCTAGCCCAGAAGTCCATAATAACAACAATAAAAGAAAAGGCCATCAAGTGGCCAGAGCAGTTCCAGCAGAGCCGGGAGGGTCTTTGTCTTCCATTTTTTCCCCATACATCAATGAGTTTGGGAGTGACATCAAGAGGAGGACCCCAACCATCATTAGCTTCATTTTCTTTTTCTTTATCTTCCTTGCATTGGGGTGAGATTGCAAGCGCCAAGCATAGAAAACTCTTATCAGAGCCAGACCAACTAGAGCCCTTGCCAAGAGTGGTATCAGAGTGACACCCAGAACCATTACTGTTGCTCCCCACAACACCTCTAGGGGGCCACCCCTAGATAATCTACGAGGGAGGAGAGAAAGAGCATTGAGGAGGGCAAGAGCCATGCCGAGAAGGAGGCTAAGAGTGGGGGCGAGCAGATCCACTCCTCTGTCGACCCTAAGAGAGTGATCGACCGTGAGAAGAGGAGGGTGAGCCAGGAACCTGAGCCACAGTACACAGGGAATTACCCCAGTGATCCAAAAGCACCTGGAGATGAGCCACCTCAAGCGCAACTTTTTTTTCTTGAACTTGAATCTGCAAAAGCACATTAGAGAAAATAATAGCTTTAGAATACAAAGAAACATTTTTATCGATTTGAGTGTGAGCAAATATGTAGGTATTTCTATCTTTCCAGGTATTGAAGAGGATTTTCACCCTGAAAGTGTGCCAAAGTTGGGTATACTTGGTCAGAAGCCTGGGAAAATCACCCAACAAAACCATATGTCAGGAGAAGGGTTTTGGTTTGAAAGGTCGAAAGAAGTCATGAATCCAAATCCAAAACTGTTGAGCTCTGGTGCAAAACTAGAAGAGATGCTTAAAAGACAGCTTGCCCACAAAAAGGGAACCGAGGGACCTGGACCCCCAAGTGAAAAAATCGAGACCCCACAAGTAAGCCTTGGAAAAGAATACACCAAGTGAAGTGGGTGAGTTTTGGCTCAACACTTGTAGACCAAATGGAAAAAAAAAATTTCACTAGACATGAGTGGAGGATTGAAGAAGCCATCTCTGGTTAAGAACTCCAATCATAGGAAAATGTGGCAATAGCCACATATATCCAAGCCTTGGCTTGTAATTTTTGAAAGGGGTATCTAGGTACCACTTCCAATCCTTCCACCAGGGCTTGGGCCCACAAATTACCATCTTGTGCAAACATTCTACAGGGATAGCATTCACTAGACCATCAAAAGTATCACGGTCATGATTCTAAAGTTTGTAAACCGCACATAAATCCTCCCATGACATAATGTGCATTGTGTGTCTGTGAAACAATTATTGCAAGGTTTGAATGCCTTTCTTATGGAACCTTAGTGCCTTGAGCTAAGGTGACTTGGCTAGAGGTTGACTGTTACTAGAAAAGAGAGATGACCACCACACATTTTGTTGATTGAGTGAGAGCCCATCATGAAAACTAGAACCGACCCATCAGAGCCAAGGCTTAACCACCTCCTAGGCTTTCCAAATGCTCTTGGCTACAAAAGTGCCCACGATTTGAATTGGTTCCTAAGGGTTTGAAAGCTAATCCCCTTCTAGGAAGGTCTATTGGCAAGAAATCCTGATTGAATGCAATGCTTGAGGAGAATTTTTTAGGATTCATCTTCAGAAAGGGCTCTAATAACCCATTTGACACACAAAGAAGTCCCTTGTCTTTGGGTGGAGAGCAGACCAAGCCCTCTAGAGTCTCTGGGAAGGCGAAATAACTCCTAGGCAACCCGATGAACCCTCTATGGGACTCCGCAGAGGCCCATAGAATGTCTCGAAGCAACTTTTCAAGCCTGGCATAGGCAAATTTCAAAGGAGCCCAACAAGAGGAGTAGTAGACATGTGTAGCTGCCAGAATATTCGAACACACTTGAAATTTTCCTACCAAAGAGAGAGGATTGGTTATCAAGTAGGCCAACTTCTGCTCAATTGTGAAGAGAACAACTTTCCACAACTCAACAGGAGAAGTATGAAAGGAAAAGTGAATGCCCAAAAATTGAAATATTTTCCCCTGGCCCAATCCACTTCCTTTTGTACTGTTGTAACCAATGGGGAGTGGGAAGAATAGATTTTTTGTAGCAAAGAGTCTTGTGACATTGAATGGTAGAACCAAAAGTATCACAAAAAAATTCAAGGCACTCAAGAGCCACTTTAATATTACCTTCTTCTTCTAGGAGAGTGAGGAAAGTGTCATTAGCAAAATGGCCATTAACAAGTTGAGACCGGGAGTTAGGCATGGAAATGCCATAAACCCTTTGTTGGGAAACAACATTGGCTAGAAGATAGCCAAAACCTTTGGCAACAAGCACATAAAGAGAAGGAGCAAGCAGACATCCTTGCCGAAGAGGCAGAAAAGGCCAAAAGAGGAGGATTGGCGGCCATTGATGGTAATGCAAGCAGAGGCATTTGAAAAAAATATTTGGATGACCTAAATAAAATTGGGGCCAAATCCCAAGGCTTTCAACATGGCAAGAATAAAGGACCATTCTATGTAATCATAGGATTTAACAAAATCAATTTTGAGAAAGAGGGATTTTTGGCCTAAGCACCTAGCCCACTCCATTCCCTCCCAAACATCAATGATGTTATCGAGAATAAATTTGGATTTGGTAAATCCAGTCTGCTCTGGACGCACAATTTGAGGCAAAAGATGGTGAATCTTCAGAGCCAGAACCTTAGCAATTATTTTGTAGGAGACATTAAGGAGCGTGATTGGCTGCCAGTCACATATGTCTTCAAGATCTCTAGGCTTAGGTATGAATTTGATATTTCCCTTATTGATAATATTGCCCAAATTTTTTGAATGAAAAGCTTCAAGATAGACTTTATGAAGATCGTGGCCAACACAGTTCCAAAGGGACTTGTAGAGCTCACACGGGAAGCCATCAACCCACAGGGCCTTGTTGTCTACCATAGAAAATAAGGCTTCCTTCAAGTCTTCAACCGTGAGCAGCTGCTCACAATAAGCTTTATGGGCAAAAGAAATCCTAGCTAGTACAACTGTAAGGCATTTTTGAAGGGCTTGTTGGCACTCCAGCATGTAATCTTGGGCAGTGAAAACTTGCTCATAGTGTCTGACAAAGGCCTAGAGAATATCAGGTAGCTCGGAAAGTACCTGGATCCCATCTTTTCTTTTTTAATGCCTGAAGAGGAGTGCCTAGAAATCAAGGCCAGGAAAAAATCCTTGGAGGCACGGTTGCCAAATTTCAGCCAATGCAATCTGGCTTTAATTTGCACACCACTGGCAGCATAATTATCTGCAACTTTCTTTTTGTGCCTTAACTCTGCCAGCCTAATTTGCAATGGTGGGGAGAAGGGGTTAGCCATAAGAGACTTGGTAGCCAAGCGCAAGTCGGTAGTGGTCACCTCATAAGATCACCGACGGAAAATGGCCAACTAATGCCCATAAATGCAGAGAAACCTAGTCGTGCAAGTGATAGCATCATTCCACCAATTAATCTAGTGATTATCAATATTAAGAAGGATCCAGACGAGCTGCTCTGTGGGGTATGACCCATGATCAACAACACAAGAATGCCACCATGGAGACAAAAGAATGATAGCTCCGCCATGTCCAGTTTCATGAGTCATAAAATACATATGGTTGGCTAGCCAGATAGAGCGACACGCCGAAGCAAGCAAGAAACCAAAAATTTTAACTTCTTGGAGATAAAGCACTTCAATACCACCATACTTCTGCAAAGTATCCCGAACATAATACTTTATGGAGAGGTTTTTCAGACCTCGAGCATTCCATGAGAGGAATTTCATCAATATAACTCCTCCATAGCGTCAGAGTCCGACTCCTCCTCATTCAAGGTGGAGAAGCGATTATGCAAAAATTCAGGCATAACTGACTGATTTGAATAGACAAAGAGGAAATTATCCTTTTCTCCTGCACATATTCTCCTTCTTCTAATGACGGTGAAGGACTACGAGACTGTCATTGAGCTCCTGACACAGGTGGAGAGAATTTTGACTGCACCATTATAACGGCAACAGGTTGAGGCGTAGCCTTCGGCCTGGACCATGCCAAAGAGTTATCAAGCCCTACTGAGGCATCTTTCCCCTTCACCAAAGGGTTTGAAACAACTTTGGATGGCTCAGGGCCTTTGGAAACTGACCTAGAGCCATTGGCCTTGTTCCTATGGTTCATAACCGTGGTCCATTTTTCATCAGGTTTGGCAGCAATATCCACTTGACAGGACATCAGCTTCCCATGGCAGAGGAGTACGAGACACTGCCAGAGTGTAATCCTTGATCTTGTGCTCGATAGATTAAAGTAACTTTCTGGGTATGCCAAAAATTGCCAATTTGAATATCAATGGATTCTTTCAAATCTTGAGAAAGATCCACTTCAACATAGACCTGTTTTCGGAGACAGGCCTGGAAAAATCTATCAGGCTCAATACAAATGACCTTCCCTAGAGAGGAAGTAATATGAATCAAAAAAGACACAAGGAAAGGGTAGACCTAGAAACTCAATCCAGACTGGGACCCACAACTTGGTGTCATCCGAGACAGCGAAATCCCAGGTCCGCAACTAGAAAACCAACAAAGAAGATCTTACATACTAGGGACCATGCTCCATGATTTCTTGGACATGATTGACCTCCGCAAAGCGGACCCCATGAGGGACCCAAGCCTTTCTGACCCATTATTTGAGCACACTTTCAGGGGGAGTCCTCTCAACAAAATATTCAATAAGGGTATGTTTTTCAAGCCATTAACAAGCGGAATCAAATTCAGGCAAAGGCAAAACCACATCAGTTGGGGAGTCAAAAGAATTACCTTGTGAAACACTTTCGAAACAAATTTTTGGGTTTGTTTGTTTGGTGGAGGATTCATTGAGCAAAGCCGTCAAACCACCAACACCAGCATGAACTGTTGGTTTAGATCCAGTTGAAGCATATTAAAACAAAAACACCACAGTAAATGTGATCGTACACACATAAAAAGAAATATTTACTGCACAAAGAGCGTAGTATGATGCAAGAGGGGCCGAGAGTGACCACAGACACAAGAAAACCCTAGCAGAGCTTATACAGCTTCCGAGAACATCTATCTCAATGCTAGAAGATTAATCTTTACTTGGTAAAGGTTATTCTTTAAATGTAATTTTTTTTTGAACTTGAAGGAATATTCCAAAGGAATTCCTACAAGTATTTTGTTTTTTTGTCATCTCACACATGTGTAGGATGACTTATTTTTAATTCCTTTATTAAGGAATATTTGTAGCCACCTCCTTAAGAGGTGACAATTTTCACACACATAGATGAATGGTGGCATTCATTGAGTTGGGAGTTACATTCTAACTCCTCCTCACCTCTACTTATTGAGGTGCCTCTCCTCTCATTCTTTAAGACTCAAGCAAGCAAGCCTAAGGCTGAAACTCTCTCTCTCTTTGGATTATTCTTTAGGTATTTTGCTTCCATTCATAATATTGGGTTTTTTTTTGTTTTTTCCCCTTAACAAATTCCTGTGTCTCTCTTGCTTTGGTGGTGTTTGGTTTGGCTACTTCAATCTATTTGGTAATCTTTTTCCTTCAAACAATTGTTCATTCATTAGTTCTTTCCATTGCTCTTTTATATTTCCTTTCATGGTATCAGAGCTTGGTATTACTAATTTTTTTAACTACATTGTTGAAGGTTTACCAATTTTTTAAGCACACCATTGAAGGAACTCTAAGAGAGGAGAAGAGCCAAAGTATATTTTTCTTTTTGTTTGATTTTGTTTTTCTAACTAATTTTATTGTGCAGGTTTCTATAGTTACAAATTTCAAATATTTTTTTTTAATCTACAAGCATTTACAACAAGTTTTTTTAGAAAACCCAGTAAGGGTTTGTCTTGTTTTCCAAATTTCAATTCATAGTTTTTTTAACTTTTGTGTAGGTTTTTTTTTCATCTGAAGACTTTTAAGTATTTTTTGTCTTCAAATTTTAAATCTGTATAATTTACATGTTCTATTTTTTGCAAGATTTTAGAAACCCTCAGATCAAGGATTATATTTCAATTTTTTTAGATTTGTAATCTTTTTTTGCAATATCGGGTTAAATCTATAAAAAAAAATCACTATATTCTGCATGTTATTATTCGCATGTTCAAATTTCTTAAAAAGAAAATTTAAGCTCTAACCCTTATTTTTAAAATATCAATCTTTGTTAAAAAAAATATCATATGTGCAATCTTTCTAAAAAAAAATTAAAATCTAATTTTTCAATCTTCATAAATATATATATATATATATATATATATATATATATATATAAACAAATAAATAAAAAAATTTGATCTTATTTAGGGCTCTACCCTGTCTCAAATCTTTTTCAAAAATAAAAATAAATCGAAACTTTGTAGGTCTGTGTGAAGCTCTCCTCTCGGCCTTTGTGCTCATGCCAAGCCCAAATCCCTTCATTGCCCTCTACAATCTCTCTTCATTCTCTGTATGCCCTGCTTCACCGCTTAATAAATCTCCATTTCAAATTCTTTTAGCCCGCCTCTCCTTCACTTTGCTCGCCCTCTTAGCCTTGCTTATTTTTACAAAAATCTAAAAAGCTCACCTCTTTTTTTTAAAAAAAAAAAGGTCTGCCTCCTTTTAATTTATGTTTAAGTTTTTTAAAGTTTAATTTAAAGTTTTAGGAAAATCTATGAAAGTTTTAAATATAGTAAGAAATAAAAGATTCTTTTAAAGATTCTACTTTGTTTTAATAAAAAATCTTGTTAAAGCTAAAATCTATTTTTTTTTTTTAAGGAAGAAGGGTTTAAATTTTTTAATATTTTTAATATAAAAATGAATACTATTAATTTTAATTTTAGTATTTCATATTATATAAATTTAATAATATATTTTTTTTCCTTTCAAAATTAATTTAATCAAAGTGATTTAATTTAATATTATTTTAATCATTTAAAAAAAAATCAAGTATATATAAAGGGTTTATTTTTTCAACTGTAAAGGAGTTATTTTCTTAAATTTATCTTAACAGTGTTATTTCTTTTATAAAATTGTTAAAGTATTTCTCATAGTAAAGTTTTTTTGTGCACTCAAATTTATTTAAAATGTCGACATTAATTCCAGAGATTAAATTAAATTCTTCTATCATTCTTGGAAGTGTTATGCCCTACATACGCGGCCCAACTTTTGCTTGGCAAAGTTGGGGACCCCCTTTGTTTTCTTTTGTTTCGTTGTTTGGTTTTGTCGTGTTTGCGCTTTGTCATTCTTGTTTTTGTCCTTTCCTGTGCCACTAACTCATTTGATTGCAAAATCCGATGAAAATTTCTAATGAAAGCTGTATAATCAGATGTATCGCTGGGTACTTGTGATATTCAATGTGAAATTTTCAATTTTTTTAAATTTTATTCCCGACGTTCGTCAGAATTTTGACAAACCTTATTTTGCGTCAAAGTTTCGACAAATATTTTTTGCCCAAATTTCGACAGACTTGCAAAGTTAAATTGTGGCTGACATAAATAAAATTGAGCTCGACTATTTATTGCGATAGCATTTTGCTTGACAATTTTCTTAGGAAAAATCAGAAAAAACTCAAAAAGATATCGCCAGGTTGAGGGTAGTGATTGTCTTTTTCCAAAATTCTTTTATGAAGTTAGATTTGTACTTCCAGGTTTGAAAATAATATTTTAAAGCAACATCTCATTAGATTTCATTTTTAGTCTTGTGCATTTTCAGAATTTCATTTCCAGATTTCAGACCTGACTTCACAAATTCTTTATAAGGGAATTGTTTATAACTGATGGAAAATTCTTGATGGATTTGGACAAAGATTATATTTGCAAGGTTTCAATTTTAACCCTAATGATCAATTTTCAATAGATTTGGGAGGCATAACAAGATAATATCAAAGGCATAGGGATAGCTACAAAGTGAAATAGTTGTCAAGATTCAGGCCTAGAGGGTTGAACAAAGAATTGGGAATGTTTGATAGTGTATAGTTAGAGCCATTTAGCTATGATTTTTTTGAAGACTACTTCATAAAGATGTATTTTTCCCTTTGCCAAGTTTCAGAAATAGATTTTAGAGCTTAGATGTCAGTGTCTTATAAAATCAATTATGGTATATCTGTTACCTGAAGTTCTTTAATTCATCTTGACTCTATACAAATGTATCTATTTTTGATTTGAACAAGAAAGAAAGAAAGCAACCAAATTCTAAATATTGTGAAATATTTAGAGCAACAAACTAAAAAATGAAAAAATGAAGGTCAAGGCCTCTCTATTTTTCTCAGTTCACTTAAAATTTTTAGATGTTGCCAAACATCTAGAAAGCTATAACTATCATGCAAATTATATGATTTCTATTTGTTTTGTACTTTGGAACAGTTTACAAGATGAAATTGTCTCCTCATGTAGAAGTATAAGCTGCCAAATTCCTTCAAAAGTTGATACAAGAATCAAAAGATGAACCTGTCAAATTGGAAACCAAAATTTTTGTGGTAAGAAGAGTTGATTTTGACATGAATGGCATGTTGTAACAGATTTATTAAGTAATACAATTTATTTAGTTATTTGACAATTTGGTGATTTGTGTGTAGATATGCCACCATATGAAACTGAGTGGAAACTCCTTACCTTATCAAGTAATATCCAGGTAAGATGTTATAAAAAATAACTTGTGCTTTTAGTGAAGCTGGTCAACCAACTCATGTTTTTCCATGCTTAATTTTTTCCTTTTGGATTGATCTACTTATGATAAATTTTTAACTTTCCTTGCAACTTGTGTATTACCCTCTCAAGTTTTTAACTGGTTAAAAGCAATCTCTTATAAAGGATATAAAATTCCTTAGTACTTTAAATTATCCTTTATGTTAAGGGAGGCATCTGTCTATTGTTTATATAATTCAACTTTATTTGAGAGTAAGCATATTTAATCTCTATGTGGTAGATTCAAACACTAAAAGAAACTATTTGACCTTATTAGGAAAAATGATGTAAAAAACGTAAAAGTGCATCATAGAATTTATTTTTCATGGTTTTCATTGTAAAGTATGCAACTTATTTCAATATTTTCTCATAACAATCATATGACCTTCTTCTATGGACTATATGACTGTCATATCTCTATAAGTATTTAATAGACATAATGGGAGATCCTTTAGAAACATCATCATCTATGTTGAAAGTGATCCCATATCCTTTGTGATACCCTCCCTCTAGCAACTTGACTATCCTTTCTCTTTTAACTTATGCATGAGTTTATTCATTTGATTTCAATGGCCTTGCATAACACTTGAAGAAATTAATTGTGGTAGCTCCTTGAGATATTGTCCATGACCTCCTTAATACACTTGTAGGTTGTCCCCTTTTGAAACTTTGTGAGATGGAAATATTTATTAGTTTACCATACTGCTATGAAGAAAATGAACCCTTGAAAAGATTTATGATGTTTTAAAAGCCCTCTTGACTTCTCAGTTACTTTTCTTTATGTATCTTTTAAAGTTCGTCATACTACCCTATCACTGTTATTATTAATTTCAATTCCCCCTTCATGGTTATGACATGGACTAATCATTGTTTATTTGAATATTCATGACTGTGATCTCCTTTTGGAAATCTATAGTAAAGTGTCAGGCCTTTCTTTGAAGTCCATTTCCTTAAATCTTTTCTCTTTGCTCATTGCTCCTTACCTCTATAGTATCCCTATATTGCATATACATAATAATAACAATTATGGTGATAACTAGTGGACATGGGTATAACATCAAGCATCATACAAATGTAGTTTATATTTGCATATAGAATACCCCAAGATACTAATATTGTAGCACTAGTCAAAGAATCATCATCAAACTATATTTGTTGATCAAATACAATGAAAAATAAAATATATTAAAATATAAAATGTTGATCTTTTCTATCTACTCCACTATAAATAATAAAGACTTCCAACACTCAAATTGGAAGGAAATTTCTATAGTCTTTATTATTTACAGTGGAGTAGATAGAAAAAATCACTGTTTTATATTTTACTATATTTTATTTTGCAAATAGCATTGGACAGTAAACCTGCCAATACACTGTCAAACATAATGACTGGACCCTATGAATATATAGGTTATCAATCTTTAATCAATTCACATGAGAAATCATACTGACCAATAGTATCATGAAACTTTGATACTATATAACAATGACTAGTCTCAGTTTGATGACATTTCAAGACCAATGCATGAATATCATTTGGGCCTCATGGAATTGAACATTGTTTTCATTTAGCTATGATATAATGTTCTTACAGGAAGCACAATACTAGTATGATTGAATGTATCAGAGGAAATAGGAGTTAGAGCAGATAAAAAGAGAACAAAAATATTGTAGTGTAACCTTATTATTATATAAATAAACAGGAAAATAGTAAGAGTAGGAACCCCAAATATCATGTTCATTGTCTATGTGAATATGTGTCGAATAGAGTGACCCCTTATCTATTTCAATTGTTGATAAGGTTACGGTTTATTCTTATTCTCCTTTGCATAGTATAAGCTCTAACAAATTTTTAATATTTAGCTTAAAAGTCAAGATAGTATTCCATACTGATTTTATGTCAATAGGAGGGAGGAAGTTGTATATGGATTCTAGAATAAACATTGTGACCAGAGACATGAATTACATGGATGGAAGAAAATTCAATACAAATGACAATAGATTTGACATATAAAACTAGAGGATGACCCTATGATATTTTGAAGCACTATTGTAATGGTGAAGTCAATTTAGATAGAGGCTTGCTTAATAAGTAGATGGAAGTGTACGAGACATTTGAAGTTGCTTGTGAGAACAAGATTTAGCTTAACCTACAAAACTAGGCAAATGAAGTGTTGTCCTTACAAAAAAATTTTGTCGATAGTGTGGAAGTGAAGGTCTATACAAGATTATTTGTATGTATTGTATTCAACATAAATATGTTAGGATCAGTCTCATCAATCATTTTAGCCTTTCAAAATGATATCATCCTTATTCAACCATACACTATTTTTTGTTCGATGGATGTAATCATTAAGGAAGACCCTTTCATTATTCCCTTAATGGATTGAACTTTCAAGGAGGCCATCTAATGGTGTTGCCTATTGATATCCAAATCAAGGACGTGAATAAGACTAATGACTATGCAGGCTATATTGTAGATAAAATTCATAGATCTTTTAACTTTATCAAGGCATATAATAGGGTGGTCCACTTCAAATGAAACTCTTTATTATTCCATACTATTTTATTTCCAGAATTCATTTGTGAAGTCAGATTTGTACTTCTAGGTTTGAAAATCATATTTTAAAGAACATCTCATGAGATTTGATTTTTAGACTTGTGCATTTTCAGAATTTCATTTCCAGATTTTGTTGTGCAAGTTCAATATTTTGATTTTAGGAGTCTAACGGTTGGAAATCATAGTAAAATCAAAATTTAATAAGTTTTGGAATTAGAATTTTAAAGTGTTTTTGGGGTCATTAAATTTAGACTGTCTTCTCTTTTGCAGGGGTGGTTGCATGCCAAATTTTTTTGGTGTAAAATATCAGAATTACTAGATTTTGTTACCTGTCTATGATTAAAAATTATTGGAGTGTGAGTTTGATATTTTTTGATGATATAAATATTCAAGCTTGGTAAAGAAAAATCATGTCAGATAATATTAGTCGAGAACAAAATGAAGAGTCACTTGATAGATTGTGGGCTAGATTGAAAAGAAAAGATGATGGGAAATGTTATTGTCCTTGCAATAATTGCAAGGGCTTAAAGACGAGAAGACTTTTAATCACAACAACTGAGAAATATTGTAGGAAAAATGGTCACGTTGAAAGGGGGCATGATTATCGTCCATTGGTAAGTTGTTCATTATATGTGTTTATATTGATTGAATTTGTAAATGTTTATATCGTTTTAACATTTTATATATATATAAAAAATCACTTGCTCATGATCATGGTTTATTTGTGTCTATCATTATTATAAAGGTGGGGCGCCCTAGGTCACATGATATGGATTATCATGGCCCGAAGAATGTGGTTTTGCAAGTGGAGGAACATGGAGCTGTGAATATTGAAGATGAAGTTAATGATCCTATGGAAGAAGATGATCATGCACCAAAAAACACAGTTGAAGATGAAGGTACAAATACATTGATCCATGACACATTTAGTGGCACAGTTGATCATGTTGATTGAGATGACTTTGATGATGTTCATGATTTACCTATACTTGAGAAGGCATACAAGCCCCTTTATGAAGGCTCCCAAACAACTCTTTTCTTTGTTGTATTGTTGTTGGTGAACTTGAAGGTTATGAATGGTTTATCCAACATAGCAATCTCACGGATGTTAAGGTATGTCATATATGTCATTTTTTTCATCTATTTTAATTGTTGTTAGTTCATCACTAGTAAATAAAGGATGAAATATGTACCATTAATATTCTTTATATTAACAAATTATTATTTTTTGTAGATTGATTGGTGAATTTTTGTTACCACCATCAAATATTTTACCTTGTTCATACCGAGATTTATCTTGAATTATGAAAGATATTGGCTTGGAGTACCAAGCAATAGATGCATGTCCCAATGATCATATTATATATCATAAACAACATGAATTTGCAACAAAATGCCCAGAATGTCATATCAGTAGATATCAAATAGATCAACTAACAAAAAAGGTTCCTCGCAAGGTTCTTCGTTATATTCTCATTATTCCACGTATGTAAAAATTATTTAGGTGTGAAAGCTTAGTGAAATTTATGGATTACCATGCACAGAATAGAAGTGGAGATGACCTTCTTTGAATTCCTGTGGATGGTTTTGCATTTAGGGACATGGAGGAAAAATGGCCACACTTTAAAGAAGAACCTCATAATCTCAAGCTTTCATTGGCAGCGGACGGTGTAAATCCATTTGGAGAGCTGAGATCTATTTACTCGGTGTGGCCTATTATTGTTATCAACAATAACATTTCTCCATGGATGTCAATAAAGAGGGAGCACATAATGTTGGCAATGATTGTTCCCGATATTTATTTACATCAATTTTATTTAACGTAGTAGCATCTCATTTGTCTTATTTGTTGCATAATGACATTTTTTTTTCATTTAATAGTCATGCACATTAATTTATATATATTGCAGTAAAATGGTTATAATAATTATGTAATGTTTATGTTCATTCAACTAGGTAAGTACCAAGTTAAAGATATGAATGTATATATCGAGCCTCTTATCGACGAGTTACTAAAGTTATGGAATGGTGTCACTATGTATGACATATCTAGACCAATAGGACAAAGACAATTTCAATTCCATGCAATGCTTGTATGGACAATTCATGATGCCCCAGAGCTAACACATTTTTGTGGTATATTATAACGTTCGACTGCATGACTTTAACGATATTTAATTTTATGAAGTAGATATCATGCATGTTTTTTAAATAATCTATTCATTATATATAATTATAAAAATTGACATATTTAATCCAATTATATATGATCTTGCAAGTCTTCAAACAAAGGGAAAATTTGCATGTCCAATTTATGGTCCAAAGATGAAATCTCGTCGTTCAACAAGTTTAGGAAAGCAGGTGTTTGATGAGTATAGGCACTTCCTCCACAAAAATCATAAGTATGAACTACTGAAAAACATCTTTTCAATGGGAAAGAAGAGACTACATCAAAACCACGAAGAATGACACCTCGCCTATGGAAGTTGGAATATAATAGAATTAATCGTCAAGGTTATACATCATATCAAATTGTTTATATATCATATATGATATGTTTGGAATTTATTTTTTTATATTGTGTTGAGTTTACTCATGTTGTAATTGACAATGATTGTCGTTGTTAATTTGTTTAACTTATATGCTTCATGAAGTTCGTCAAGGCATTAATGGTCGACTTCCACAAGGACTGGAAAGTTATCCCAGACAATTTAGTAGGTTGCCCTACTATGAGTAGCTACAAATTATGAATTTATTTTATACAATGCATATCAAAAAGAATATAACAAAAACGTTATGGAAAATATTGGATGGAAGGCATGACAAAGAAAAAATTGTCAAAATTTGTAGTGACATTCAGGAAGCCAATCATGCAATGAAAAATTTCATTCAATTAAATAGAGATGGAGACAAAATTAATATAAGTGCCCTTCCTTGGTTATTAATGGAGCAACAAAGCAATGCTATAAAAGAAGTCATACGAAAAAATTGATTTCCCACAGGATTTGTTGCAAACATAAACAATATCATAACAAAGAAAGATGAATTTGGGTCAAGCATGAAAACGCATGATTGTCATACGTTCATTAGGGTAATTATTCTAGTATATTATATATATTTGTTTACTGCATGTACTTTTTAGTGTATTATGTTTACTACTTTTGGAAAAATAATGAAAAGATCATTTTATAATTGTTGTAGCATGTTCTACCTCTATCTCTCCTAGACAACTTCGAAAAAAATGTCAAACAAGTTATATATGATCTTGGAAAATACATGAGGTAATTAGCGATATTTGTTCAATTCGTTGTATAGATCTTATAATTGCCATTTATTTTACTTTTTATGTAATATATTATATATTTTGTTAAATCTCATTAATATATTTGTTCCTTCAATCACTTGTAGATGGTTGTCATCTAAAGAAATCCATAAAGAAGATATAAATTATTAGAAGAGAAAAATTCCTCGTCTAATGTGTGAAATGCAAAAGTGTCTACCTTCAAAAAATTTCAATGCACAAGAACACTACCTCATACACCAAGTTGAGAAGATTGAATTGTGTGGACCTATACACACAAGGTCAATGTGGATGGTTGAGAGGCACTTGAAATTTTTGAAGGCTTTGGTTAGACAAAGAGAACATCCTGAGGGTTCTATGGTGAAGGTATATATGGTATACTAGACCATGGTGTACATTACTGAATATTTTCCTAAGTTTGCAACAAAGATCCACATAGATCACATTTGGGATCCCAACTCCATTAACAAATTCGAAGGGGAGTGCCTGATGGGGAAAGGTAGATTGAGGAAAGTGAGAGTTAATTATAAGATGGTCATGGAGATTAATTAGAATACATTTTACATTTGGTTTTTATGTATATTATACTTATTTAATTATTAATATTCAATATACATCAATTATAAATTAAGGTCATATACCGTGGTAATTAACTAATTATATGTCGTGTTAGGTCTCAAAAATGTAGGTTTGAACCACAAGAGGTTGCCAAGCTCTTGACACCTTTTTGGCTAACGTACAAGGCCAATCAATGTGATTGAACCTTCTACTCTTTAGGCTCTGCTAAACCTAGGTGGGTGTACCTATGTAAATGATGTAGAATTGATTGTATGATTCCTACTTGATCAATCAATCCACAATGGCAATAGGGAGTGGAAAGATATAATCCTAATTTGGTATAAATTGTTTAGTAATATCAAGGTAAAATCTAATATGTTCAGTTAACCGATGTAGTGTTTTGGAAATAAATTCAATGAAACTGATTAAATGAAATGGGTGAGACCAGTGCCTTGTTGGTTAAGATGAAGTCAAATGAAAGCCTGAGATGAGTGATGTCTATTTGGAAGAAATTATAATTGTTTGGCATATAAATATTTGTTTATAACTTGTATAAACATGCAAAACTGTAACTATCAAGCTCTTCTTAGTGATCCAAATGATACTTCCAAATTACTGTGAATGACTAGAAGGATTTAATATTTACTTGAAAGAACCAATTAATTACACCACACGAATACAGGAAATGTGCATCGATAAACTGAACATATGCTTGATATATCAATTTAAATAACAAAGAAATATCAACCTTGGAGACAACTTAATAATCTTCTCAATTAATTCAACAAACAACTGATACCAAAAAAGGTGCCACAAAATCATATTTCTTTCATTGATTCCTCCAAAATTTCATACATGCATCATGATCCTTTGAAGTGTAAGCATTCAGGAAACTATCTATTCTATCAGCCTATCCTCTATCTATCTTCTAATAATAATTTTGGTCCTAGCCTCTCTTATTTATACGAGAGGCAACAAGATTCAGACCAAAAGACATTGTTTTATAACAAATCATGAAAATAAAACATAAACATAACTGAAAGATAACAACAATAACTAATCTGTTAATCTTTGAGTAAAAGCCCATGGTCAGTCAAGACTTGTTCAAAGCTTTTACTGTATGATTCTTTCTCCCTATGATGCATGCAATCATTCTTCATCCAAGCCTAAGTATTTTTCTTACCATCTGCTAATTGTTAGATCGTTTGGCCATTTAAACTCCTGTGCAGCAGTAAGGTTCACAAGGTGGCTCTTCCATCTGTTGTCCAGCAGGGTCTTGGTATCTACCACAAATTTTGTGTATCTGTTATCCAAGGTGATAATTCCATCCAGTACATCATGAAACCTATCCAAGTTGATATCCCCATTATTCTGTACATGTGTCAAACATTGGAAATCATCTGATCAAATTCATTCCTCCATTCCTCAACACCTTTTATTTGACTATCATCTTTAATGATTGAAGGGTTGAAGATAAACTTTATTGAGTCAAATGTACTCCTCCTATTTTCCACTTTCTTTTTCATGTCCACTAAATATTTATGCTCTTCTATCACTCCCTTTACCATCTCCTGAGTAGGCTTGAGTTTTTGAGGAGCATCTGGGTCTTGTTGTATTGCTTTGAAGAGAGTGGTTAAAGTATGATAAGTTGGCTGCCACCTTTTCTGGAGTTCATCAATAATAGGGGAACTAACACTTATTTGTTCCAAAGCTTTGACCAGATTGCTAAAGCTCTCATGTATTCCACCTATTTTCTCTTTCAGTACCCCAACTCTATGCTCCAATATTTTCCTCAAGGCATCTAAGACATGATGCTTGACATCTTCGGCCATGTTATGTTTCTTTAACTTATCAATTTCATCCTTTAATTGTTGCACCTGTGGATCTTCAGCTCGCATAGGTGGATGAAAAACCACTACTTCATTTCTCCTCACTATCGTGGCCTATTGTAGTTGTTGGGTAAGTGCAAGAAGTTGGGTCCACGAAGAGGGGAAGTTTCGGATGAAAAAAAAATTCTCGCGCAAAACGCATACGCGATCCTAAATCAGTAACGCGTACGCGTTACGGTTCCGGGATACGAACCTAAAACACGTACACATTATGAAACGCATACACATTCATAACGCGTACGCATTTCTAAAAACTATTTATTTTTTTAAATAAGCGACTGTGAAAGTCATTTTCACAGTCGAGTTTAGTGCGCCAGGAGAAGAAGAAGCAGATCGCGTACGCGTTTTGGACGGCCGAAATCTGCCAAATTTTCACTCTCACCTCCTCCCGTCAACACACCTAACCTCAGCGACCTCTAGGTTGGTTGAATTCTACAATATTTTTGCATTATAATTTCTATTTAGTTATTTTTGTTTTATAATTGCTATTTAGTTATTTTTGTTTAGTTTGTTTTAATTTAATATTTAATAGTTTTTAAACTGCATTTAATTAACCGAAAACATCAACGAAACAAACAACATAAAATTTTAAATCGAAAACCTAAATTCGACACATTTAGTTTTGAAATTTGAAACCCTAGACTGTAGGTTCTAAAAAACTAATTTACTCAGACTGTTAATCCTTGGACCTAAACCCTAGAAAACATAAATTAAAACCCTAGAAAATGTAATGTAAACTAAAACCCTAGAAAACATAATGTAAACTAAAACCCTAGAAAACATAAACTAAAACCCTAGAAAATGTAACGTAAACTAAAACCCTAGAAAACATAAACTAAAACCCTAGAAAACGTAACATAAACTAAAACCCTAGAAAACATAACGTAAACTAAAACCCTAGAAAACGTAAACTAAAACCCTATTTGTAGGTTAAAATTAGGTTAAATCTAGGGTACAATTAGGGTTTGGCTTAAACTTTAATATATATTATATAGTTAGATTTCAAAATTACAATTAGGGTTATGATTAGGTTTACTTGTTTAATATTAAAGAATTCAATTACTTGCTTCTAGGGTTAAAATTCATTCTAGGGTTAGGGTTCTAAGATAAATATTCGGGTAAGGGTTGAGGTTAGGGTTTGTATTCAACTAGGTTTAGAGTTAGGGTTATATTTTTATTAGGGTTAGGGTTAGGATTATGAAACTATGAATTAAAATTTAAGATGTAGGTTCAAGTTAGAATTAGCCCGTCTATGGTTCAAGTTAGAATTAGTGTGATAAAAATTCTAATATAAGGCAACATATCCCTAGATGAAATCGTATTTTAAAAAATTCTTCATCTATATCGATTAAATTTTTTATCGTAAACTTGAAAAATAAATCTATTAGCAATGTCTTTTTGAACTGAATTCTCCAATTTTGCATCTCTAACAATTGTTTTTCTAATCTATTATTTAACATGTTCTTGTTCAACTTGTTCTTCTATGTGTTCTTGAATTTTGTCCTAAACATATTCAAGTTGTTTATATGAACATATTCAATATGTTCAACTTGTTCTTAAAGTAGAAGCCAACTTAAGAAGATGCAATGAATTCATTTACAAATACATATGCACACATGCATACAATTTAAATCAATATATTAAAAAATCCTTCAAAAAAATATATCATGTGCATATATATTGGGCCCATTACACCCTAAATCATAGAGAATTTCCCTCAATTTTTTTATGATGTTTGTTTAAAGGTTGTTCTATTCTAGGGTTTTGTTGTCATTAAAATCCATGTACTCTAGTAGTTTTTTAGTTTTGAAACTATGTATTTGAGCCAATATCCCCGTACTTAGGTACCTAAGGTTTTTGATGGTTTCATAAGGATTTAAAAATCATGAATACTAGTGGAACTTTTTAAAACACATAGGGTTTTAGTCTTATTTCTTCAATTTTTGTTTCTCACAATCTTAGTTTTCAAAGAGTTTATTTACAAACTTATATAACAATGGGGTCTTTAGGTGTGATCAACAAAGTTTATTTTTAGTAGAGATAATTGTGAGGTATCACAAGACAATGCATTTCCCTCAATTTGTTATAACAACCATAGACTTTTAGTCATAACATATTGAATTTTCATTTCCTTCACTCTTGATTCAACATAATCTAGGTCGATTGTTACCATTTTGTCAAAGGGGGTCCTAGAACATCAACTTATAGATTTTCCTTCATTATTATTACTCAAAATTTAAAAAAATCAAGAAATTAAAATGTATAACTCTAAATTCTATAATTGGTGAAGGATTGGGTTGCAAACTTTCTTGGATTTGACCCTACCGAATTGGTAGTTTGGATTCCTTATTTTTTTGCATAATTATTACTTTTAATCACTATAATTTTAATTTATTTGCATCCTTTAAGTTTCATGTAGTATACTATTGTTTAATAATTTATTATTAAAATAATATTTAATTCTCATACCTTTTATGTCTCTCATATGAACAATATTTTGTGTTCTATGGTAACTCCTATTATCATTTCCCCTTTTCAAATACCATGATTCCTATGTTTCTATTATTATATGTTTAAATGTATCCTTAATATGTTTAAATGTATCCTTATAACCAATTTTTTTAATTTCTAGATCTTAATGGTTATTACATTATTCTAATATACATATATAACTTTCAAAATTCCAAATCTTGAAATAGATGTCTACAACCTTATATGTATACATCACATGAGCCATATAATCCTATCTATCAACCCTAAACCATAAAACCTAGATATCTTTCAGATTATATGTAAACTCCAAACCATACATAATCACATATCATTAATCAAGAAAACCATAGACACTAAACCCTACATTCTAAAATATGAACACAAACCCTTACCCAAAACTCAAATTGTAAACCACAAATTTGAAAATTTCAAAACTTGTACAAACTTAAATTATAAACTTTAATGTGTACATGCTATGGATTTTTAATGAACATTATGGATTTTTAATGAACATTATGGATTTTTTAATGATAAATCGAATGGTCTTCAAATGAATTGCATTTTGGATTTGTGCACGTTCAATGTGATTTTTAAATAGTTCTTTCAAATTGTCTGCATTATTTAATTAGTTTGTTGATATATATTTTTTAATTGTTTAACATGTGCAGTTGCCATTTGGTTGTACATTCACATGGATCCACTATTTAGCATTGAGGATTTTATGCCTGAACCACATATTCCTGTAGATCCCATAGATCCTAACCCACCACCACCAGAAAACCCCATTCCTCCAAACCCTCCACCTCCTAACCCCCCACCCCCTATAGTAGACCAGGATCAGTTGAGAGAGAGCATTAGGGCAAATCTTACGGTCATTCAAGAAAATATAGATCTGATAAAAAATGAGCCTAGAATCCCCCCCCATCTCTCACGGTTTGCATCTACGATGCAAACTATTGTCGATTATGTTCGATCTATTGATGCGGACCTAGATAGGTTCCATCAATGGAGAGACGAGAGGAGACAATTCTATGCAGATGGATTGTCTTATAAAGAAATTAATGAGCTTAAAATTACCAAAGAAGCCCCGTGCCAGTATTTTTTTAACCCCCAAACTAGCCAACCAATTCCACCCACCAAAAAATGAATTTCAATTTTATGGTGTAGGCACCCCTTGATAGCTGCACATTTTGGGATAGATGGTGGATGGTGTTTGATACTCCACCACATGGCAATTCTGAGGTGCCCTTATACTTTTTGAGAAAGTTATGGGCAGAGTTTGAGTTGGGTTTAAAACCCAACTATTTTGATATGAAGTCATTTCAGGGAGTTGGACGTGGCATGCCCCAACATAGATTAGGAGCACGCGTTGATCCTCAGCGACATGCTCCAATTGCTCCTATTGTTCCTCCTGCTTCTCCTAGTGTTCCTACTGCATTTCAGCAGCAAACCATGCGATCGACATTAGGAGCATTGAGTTCACTTTTAGGACATCTCACTCATCAGACTTCACACGCAACGGCTGAAGTGGTCAATAGAGAGCATGGAGGCTCTAGCAATAGGAATACTCAGGCATGCACTTCAAGTGACCCACCTGCGTCTGAGACAGAGTCATTTATGGATTTACTATATTCTGAGCATCATCTTGCACAGGTATGTTCATCTTTTGAACTTAATTTTTTTTTTTGGAATGTGCAAAATTCATGTTTAAATAATAACATCAAATTATATATATAATACAATATTAATTCAATAAGTGTTTGGTGTAGACGCATGATCAGACAATGCCTGAAACTCAAAATAGTCATGTCTATATGTCGAGTGTTGTAGATATGGGCTCACCTTTTGGTCAGGTACTTAAACCAATATATATTAAATTTAGTTTGTGTGGATATATATATCTAATTTATTTTGAATGTTTACACATGATGTGTGATTGATATATATTATATCTAGATGCAGGGAGGTCAGATGAGCATGCCTAGTGCTGACCAAGCACAAGTTGTGGTGAGCGCTCCTGAGTCATCATCAACTCAGGTGCGTTCTTTCAAAAAGTTTGTTATGTTTGAATTAAATACACATCATAGATCTAATTTAATTTTTACATTTACATACACATGCATGAATGATCTATACAAATTGTTGTACATATATATGCAGGCATTTCATGAGACACCCATTGCAGGTGCACCTGAGACATCGTCAGCATTTATGCATGGGCAATCTCAGGTGCGTGATCTTGAGGTCATATCATTCAAGGTTGTAAACTTTACTAAATATCCTAAACAATTTTTACGGATCTTTTAATATATATATATTCGAGGTTTTAACATATTGATTGCTTTATATGAATATGCAGGATATAGTAGATCAGGCATTTGAATCTTCTCAAGTGACAGTTATGCTACCCGTTGAACAAAATGTTCCAGTAGATCCACATGATCATATGGTAAATTATTCATGTCTTAAAAATCATTTTTATTGTATTTACTAGATATTTAATTAATTTATTTTTTTTTATCCAAAAGTTTATATTTTGTCAGGTTTAAATATGTTTAATTATATCAAAATTTATAAATAAATTTAAATCTAATTTCAAGTTACTTGTACTCTTTTACAGCATGATGTAGGTACATCTAATCGACCTGGAACAAAGAGGAGACTTGATTTGACTGATCAGCCTGATAGTTAAATGGTTTTAAATTTTAAATAGACCAGACATCTCTAGTTTTATTTAAACTTTTATGTGTTGGACTTGACATATACATATTTTTGTTTATTTATATCAAATGACTTTAATGTGATGATTATATATATGCAGTCAATTATGATCATGTTATGTTCATTTTGATGATTATATGCACTCATATGTATATGTAGATCTAGATATTTTATCTAATTTTCAAGTAATACATGCACTAGATATAAATTCTTATCTCTACAATCAAATTTCATAAATATATAATTTATCACATGGTTAAAGGTGATAAATTTAAATATTCCTTAAATAGTTTAGATTATATTCATAATAAATTAAGAGCTCACGTAATTTTAACTATTTACCAATTCTAGAAAATATTTGAACAATTATATGAAATGTATAATCTATAAAATTGGAATGAGATTTTTAAAATGCTACTAATAAGTTAATTGAAAATCATACAACTATACAACATGATGAAACATATATGTGTGCACATGTATATCCAATTATTTAGCTTATCAATTTTTACGTGAAGACCAAAAATTGATATTTACATAGTCTCTTGATAAAATAATTTTTCAGTGACAATCGCATGGTAGACCGACTTGATGAGAACCTGCAAAAATAATTAATGTAAACTGTAAGTAGTTCTATAATCTTTTTGATTCATTTAAGTAAATATATAGTAAAAGTTACAAAATTGGATCTTATAAATTTCATAAAAATTCAAATGATGTTTTCCATAGGATGGATGAATGGGATGCATGTCATGAACCCTAAGGTATGGCTTAATGGGTCCTATGAGAATGGCTTAAGGGGAATTATGCGAGTGACTTAAGGGATGCAAGATTGTGGAATAAGGGTACATGTAAGAGGATATGACTTAAGGGTCCTAAACCCTTAACCCTAAACCCTAAACCACGTGACCTAAATCCTAGGAGATCAACGCTAAACCATTAATCCATATAAATTTGTTATTCTAAGCATCACATGAACCCTAGAAACCCTAAACCCTAAACCACATGACCTAAATCCTAGGAGATCAACCCTAAACCATTAATCCATATAAATTTGTTATTCTAAGCATCACATGAACCCTAGAAACCCTAAACCCTAAACCACGTGACCTAAATCCTAGGAGATCAACCCTAAACCATTAATCCATATAAATTTGTTATTCTAAGCATTTCATGAACCCTAGAAACCCTAAACGCTAAACCATGTGACCTAAGGGGATGGCTTAAGGGGATGTCTTAAGGGGTGTTGAGAGAGTGACTTAAGGGGATGCAAGAGGATGGATTAAGGATAGATATACAAGGATATGGATTAAGGGGTCCTAATAGAATGAATTAAGGGGAATTAATATAGAGACTTAAAGGGGATGCAAGTGGATGGATTAATGGCACATACGAGGATGGCTTAAGGGGATATGAAATAAATTATAAACTTTTTATAAAATGACAATGAGTTAAATTTAGTTTTATATTTATACTCTCAACTAAATGTATCTACAACTATATATAGTTACCTGTCTCTAGATTCGAATTCCATTGTAATAAGAGTGCATCTCCTCTCTTTTTTGTAAAACATCTAGTATCAAGGGAGACCTGAAACAAAAAATGATATAAAACTTTAATAAGGAAATGAATTTAAAGACAAATATATATATCAATTAAATATATACATACAACTAGATATACTTACCAATATTTATTTACTCTATTGTACCATCCACATCCTCTCTTTTTTGTAATGCATCTATGATTGTCTCATGATCATCCATTGAAAGTGTCCGTAAAACTTTATTAGCAGGCCTCCCATGATATCTAACTAGTTTTATATTGCTTGCCAAAATCAAATGTGAATAATGTATAATCTTCTTGTGTCTTTCATAATCTTCAAATGCAGGCAAGCCATTCTTTCTTATCAAATATTTTTGAAGCCAGGTGCCAACAACAATGATTGAACCAATTGGATACTCAAAGTTATCATCATCCACTCTAGGATGTACCAACTTATATTTTCTCTCAACACATCTAGCCAACCAGTACTCTGTCTCCTCTTCATTCCCCTCGGGTGCAACAACAACATACACATGTCCTACAAAAATAGATAAAAAATTCAATAAAGAGCACGACTTATATTTAATTCATGTATATAAACATGCATACATATAAAATTCATCTCAATAAATAATGTACCTTCTTGTACAAGATTAGAAACACGGTCATAATCATCTGATGCGAATGCTTGATTATCTTCAATTATTGTTCCATGTTGAACATGTGTCGATGTAGGTGTTAAGGCTCTTTGTTGCCATTGTTCAACCCATTCCATATTTTCACAAGCCTCCCAATCATCTGAAATACAAAATTGACAAAATCATGCCAACTCCCTTGTCCATATTGTCCATGTGTTTGAATTTGAACTCTTAAATGAATGCCATTTTGCAGATCCATTAATTGTTTCACAATCTTGTCGAGAACAAATATCATTTTCTTCAACTAACCAAAAGAAGCGGTGAATTATTGAGCTCTCACTTACTCTTGTAGATAATTTGGTATTGCACCAATCTACAATTGCACATGCATCTCTAAATTTTGCAGCATCCTCAAATTTTAGTTGCTCTCTAGCAAGAGCTCTTTTCACACATGCACCTGCTCCATCGTGTTCTCCCTTACCATGACCGGCTTCAAAAAAACTCCACATGTGTTGGATATTATTTTCCTTATGAACTCTACATAACCAATAAAATATCCTAGCATTTTTGAATTGACCCGTGCAATTATCTGACCATATGAGATGTTCTAGCAATTGAATTCCTCTTTCTTTTAAATTTTTGTAAAATATATCAAAACAATATTGAACAAACTCAGATGAATGTAATCGATTATCACTTACATAAAAATGGTACTCTCTCAAAAAAATTCTATTATCTTCTCTACTATCATCTGCATGTCTATAAACAATATGAATAAAAATAGATACTTGCACTGAATTATAATACTATGATTGAATTTCTTCTTGTGGAGCAAGAGTATAATTTTCAGCAAAATCAACAACCGACAATATAGTTCCAATTGGGAATGTGTTTTTACATAAACGAAATTGATTATCAAGCCAATGAGCATACTGAGAGTGTTGAACATATTTAGGTACAATCTTATCTTTAAATTCTTTAATAAATGCATGCACAGTATTTTTTTCCATAATTAGCTCACAACGTTTTCCAGTTTTTCCATCTTTTAAAGAATACTCAACATTTTTGAATCTTTTTACATCTACTAATTGTTGTCCAAATTCATTTAAACTACTTTCATGCATACATTCACCTAATAATGAAAAGTTAGCACATCTATCACATTCTCTAGAAATACATGATTTTAAATAAAATAAGTTTCCGTTAGAGGGTTCACAAAATAAACCTGATATAAAATCTTTGATTCTTTCAGGTGGCATATTAATACCACAAATGTCCTGCATAATTTGGTTAACGTGCAAAGTGCATCATATATATCGAAAACTATCATAATAATAACGAAATTGTACATGAGTCTTACAACAACAAGAGATTTGTTGCTTATTAATTCTATCATACCAAGGTTTACACTTTTCGAATGATCTTTGACTTATTTTAATATTCAATGGTAAGATTGAAGCATCTAAATTTTTTTTATATAATTCAGTTTGAGTCATATCTAAGAGATGCTTTGGATGAGGTACACGAATTTTGGAACCCATCCTTAATTTTAAGACATCTCTAATGTTAGGTGATACTCTTGTATTATCGTGCCAAAATTTATTGATTAAAGATTTAATTTCATTAGTTAATTTCATGTCTAATCTTGGGAGTCTACCACTAAAACTCCAACATTGATTAATTGGATCATTTTCAATATTCTCTTCTTTTAGCAGCTCTAATCAAAGTTTTGGGATTTACTTTTATACATTTACTAATCCTACTTAACATTCTTTTATTTGAAGTTGCTTTATCAACTAAAGCAGTTGTTATTGCACGACGAGCCACATTTTTATCTTTAGATCAACTTTTCTTACCTATAAAATCAATATCATTAGCAACACTAGAAATGACTTGTTCTACTGAATCATCTTTCTTTTTTGGTTTTACAAAAATACCTAATTTTTTCATCACTTTTCTCATTTTCCACATTCTCATCAATTGCACCATGAGTTGACATTGGAATCCTAATTTCTTTCTATAAAAAACATTTTATATATTTTATTTCCATAAGTTCTAATTTGTCTCCAAGAAACTTTACCACGAAGGTTATCTAACACATCTTTTTCAATTGTAAAAAAAACATTTTCATCTTCATCCATACAAGGGGTTTCATTTTCATTCACACAAGGGGTTTCATTTTCATTCACACAAGGGGTTCCATTTTCATTTTCAAATGTAAAAAAGATTTCATTCTCATTTTCATCAATATGAGGGATTTGATTAGCATTTGCATTCTCATAAGATATATTTTCATCATTTTTTTGTTTTTGCATTCTTTCAACCCTATAATTATTGATATCATCAATGGTGTATCCAGCTTCATCTAAACAAGCAAAATCAATATTATCAAGACTTGGGTTTGAAAGAATACCTAGAGAGATTGTTTGAATAGGTGCATTTTCCATATCATTGGGAGGTGGATTTGAAGACATACCCGAAGCTGTTTGCATATGTACTGTTTCCATATCATTCAAAGTTGTAGTTGAAGACATAGTTGAGTTTCTCTCCATAATTGTATTTTCTTCTATATTCACCATCTCCACATTTGCATCATCTACATTCATTTCATCATTCATGACTTTCTCTTCAACATTCATTGAAGTAGATGCTTCCAAATTTTTCATTTGACGAATTCTTTCTCTTCTATCCTTTTGTCTTTTTGCCTCCATATCTTTATTTGCTTGAATTTCTTCGGGTGTCATTGACATTCTACACTTTTTTCTTTGTCTTTGTTTTGATCCCATGGTTACAAAACCCTTTTTGATGAAAAAACAAATGATTTACTTGTAACCAATTTTCAAATTTTTATCTCCTTCAAATATTCAAATAACACTTTGTACTATGAAGATCCTTTCTTCTTTGAACTTTGAAGTACACAAAAATATCATGAATACATCCAAAAACTTTTTTTTGAATCTTCTTGTAAATTATTCTTGTACTTGATTCCACTTCAGAAAATTCAACCTGCACTTGACTTTTCAACCAATTTGCAATAGAATATGCCCTGCACAAGACAAATTTGTAATAAAAAATGCAAAAAATTGAGCTTGCGGGTCGTACTGCAAAAAAAGAATGTTGTAGGAAAAACGTATTGTATCAAAAAATGTCAAATCAGGATAAACGGATATATCAGAAATGCGTACACATTCTTAGAAAGGAACGCGTATGCATTTCATAACGCGTACACGTTACCTTTACCCAACGGGTAAAAATATAACGCGTACGTGTTATGAAACGCGTATGCGTTTTGTTTCAATAACGCGTATGCGTTATTAAAAAAAATGTTTCCCAACCCACCTACAGACTTGGTTTTAGGTTCGGGAAAGCTTTGGCAATCCGAGCCTTAGCCTTTGACCTACAACTAAAAAACTAAGGCAAATTGAAGAAGAATGTTCAACTTTGACAATATGGTTGATGAATTTTTTTTCTGAATCAATCTATAAAATTAAAACCCATTACAGAACATGATGTCTAGTTTTTAAATATATAATTTTTATTAAGATTGGATTATATTTTCTATTTTTTAATTAATTTCAAAGCAAACTAGTCATTAAACTTGAAATATTAGACTTTTTTTGTTTTTTAATAACTTTTTTTTGGTTAAATTTTTTAGAAAAAAAATTATATGACATCAATCTTTAGACAATTCTTTACACAATGAAAAAAAAAATTCAAAAAAAGTTTAGTTTAGGTCAAATTATGATGTCCGTACACGTTGATTTTTAAAAACAACAATTAAGGCCAATAAAAATTTTATAAAAAAAAAAATATTCAACAAAAAATTACAAAAAAAATTCTTCATCAATCTTCATGTTGTTAGCTCTCTTTCCCCAAAAGGAATTAGTAAAATACTTTTATTTGATTCAAAAAGTGTTGTCTGTACACGTGCATGGTATGGTAAAAAAACAGGGACTTTTAAAAAGTGGTTTTTATAGATCTTTATCAAAATTTAGTTTCTACAATCTAGGTATTTGAATAATTTACATATTTATAAACTAGATTCAAATCTCTAAATTTCATATTACTGACTTTTTTAAAAATTCATTGTGTAAGTGCTTCAAATTTTTCAGTCCAAGTGTGACAAATTCTGAAAAACAGCAAAAACACTTCCACTTTTTGAGCTTTTTGTGGACCCAACTTCTTGCATCAACCCTGTTGCTTTAGCTTTACATTCTTGATGAACAACTTATTTACCTCATTATTTGACAATTTTAGCCTTTTTTCATATTCACTAACCCTTTTCTCCATATTTTCAACCACATCCTTAGTAAACATCACAAAGTGCATGGTGATAGTTGCAGCCTCTATAGGAGTTGTATCTTTCATTGTCTTGACTATGGTTGATCCCCTCATTTCTTGGACCACATCTAAAAGCCTAAGCTTCCTTGTATTCTTTTGCTTGGTCCATAAAGCAAGGGTCTGAGTGGTAGGGTTATACCCTGTTCCTGATACCCCTTCCTCTAAATCAAACTCTGCAATTAAGTTTGGGTCATCCTGTGATCTAATTTGGTCCAAAAGGAATACTTTGGATAGCTCCATTCCTAGTATGATCAACATATTAATGCTCAGTACTAGCTCTCTTGCTTCCTAGGGAGTGACATTAATATTGTCAATATTTAGCTCAGCAAATGTTTGAGCCTCAACTTTAGTCTGTTTTGCATTAACAACCCCTATGATATTTATCCTTAATCTTTCATCATACTACTTCATCTTAGTTTTGATCCAAAAATCCTTGAACTCATTGGTATGGATGAAGTTATCATCCTCAATAAACCTCAGAGAGGCAACCACCCTTTCATCAACTTGAATTTCTTCTACAGCTTCTTCTGATATCCTAATTTTAGGATCATGAGGCTTCTGAGTTTTTTGCTGCTCTACTACTCCTTTTATTTCAGTTAACGTGAGGACTGCACCCTCCTCTTCATCATCACTATAATCAACTAATGATTCAGTTTTTTGTTTCTTGGCCTGGGGCTCCTAGATGGGAGATGAAGGGGATGAGTGTGGAGGTGATGGAGGTAGAAAATATGAGGTGGAAACTTCATGTGACAGTTGTTGGGGTGTAGGAGCAGGAATCAACCCCTCTGTCTCAGCCATCTCATACATTTCATCATACTTCCCAAGGGTTAGTTGTATTCTCTTCAAAAGATTAGGTTCTTCTGCAAAGAACCCCTTGAAACCTTTGCCCTCCTTCATCTTTTGTTCTTCCCATTTCATCATTCTGGTCCATTTATTCCTTATTTGTGTAACATCTGCAAAATAAACCAGATTCTATATGACATCCTCTTGGGAGTCAAATTCATGTGTAATGACCCTTTTTATTAGCAGATTCCTTCTAATATTGTTTATTTGTCCCTCTGGATCACACACCCTCTCCTTTCCAGACTTGAGGGAATAATGAACCCTCATGAACCTTTGCAATTCCTCCAGCATCTCTGACCCAACAGACAAGTCTTCATACACTGTCAAATCAGGTAAAAATGTGCCTTTTCTCTGATTCTTCATCAAATCATGCTCCATCCACAACATCTACCACATGAGCTCTAAGAAACGCAATCTTTCCGGTAAAAACTTAGGCAAGATGTGTGGTGCTTGGTTACACCCATAGACTCTAATAAGTGTGTATTGTGGCATGAAGAACCAATCAGCATAATTATGCATGAAGCCTTGTTCTGGCTTTCCCTACACCAGTCTTATTACTCTCATTAAAGAGTCAGGCAATCTTGGTGTAGGGTAACCCAAAACTTGTATCAGTCTCGTAGAAAAATCATCCCTAAATACCACAAAATCACTCTCTTTGCACCTGCTATCCCCGATGTAACACCAATTCTGCATGGGAAACTTAATTCCATTTTCATGTGTACACAATTTCATTCTCTTAGTCCATTTAGTTTCATTTTGACATAGATTTAAATGACATAGCAAAGAGTATTTTTTGAAAGTATTGGGGGCCTTGGCCTCCCTGACCTGAATCAAACCCTCATGAATCTGTTGTTCAATTACAAATGCAAAGTCAAAATCCACATTTTATTCGGGATGCTGAATTATCATAGCCATCATCATCAACCCTAATAAGATATTTTCCTCGGCATCCACTCCCAGTATTTGATAGAATGCAAAGTAGGTGTTTCTAAAATACACTTGGAATTCATCAACTTTAAAGGGATTAACCTTGGAAGCAGGGATTGAGATTTTTCTGTTGTTATCACCCCTTTCATATGTAAGGGGAGCTCATCACTACGGTAAGTTCTTCTTAACCTATTGTATTTCTGCTCTAACTTTTCCAAGTTCATTTTAGTTATTGCTTCTTTGTTAAGATTAAAACATTCTATTATAGCCTCCCTGTTAATATCCACCAAACACCCACCATTCGAAAGTCTGACATTTTTGGTTGGCGCATGGTAACTGTGAGCTAGGGCTTTAATTAGCTCGGTATCCACAAAGACATTAGGCACAATTAGCTTAGCTACATCCAAAGTCCATGGGTTCAACATAAGAACCTTATCATTCCTCTTCTGATAAAAATACCAATAGAGATTCCAACCGGATTGGGGTATAAATGGGTCTCTACAACCCTAGGCCAAATCCTTGAAAATACTCTTCGACCCCTTGTTCACTGACTCGGGCAACAGAGCAAGTAATGGTGACTATAAAGAGGGTTTATTTGGCTTGGCTTTGTCTTTCCTAGCTCCTACCTTTGTTTTCTTAGGTGCCATTATCAAATTTACAGATGGGAGTGAGTTGAACTTACTTGGTGATATGAATTGTCGTGAAAAATTATCTTCTCCTTCACCCTTCGTGCTTGCTCGTGCTTTGCTTTTGGTTGTCGTGAATGAAAAAAACTAACTTATCTTGTGTGTTTTAATCCCAATCTGCCTTTACTCCTAACCCATAAATTCACCCGATTCAAATCTTTGTAGTGAGCTCAATTCATATTTCGAAGTTGACTGATGTGATAGATATGCTTTAAATTCTTCAACGACTGCTTTACCGCATTACCTCATGCCACTTTTCATCTCCCTATGGTAGCACGGTGTGCTTTGATTTCCTTTCATTAACTTACCGCTCTACCACTTCATCTTTGACTCTCTAGCGGTACCGCGGTGTATCCTCCACATAGATATCTACATACCACTATATTGTGGGACACCTCTCACTTCCTTGCGGTATGGTGGTGCACTACCACTTCACTGCAAGCTATCATTCTTCTTTCTGCGATATGGCGGTGCCTACTCTTATTTTTGTTCTCAAGTGTACCGCTCAATCATGGGTCTTGTTCTGACCCCCCGTGGTGTAGCGGTTTCTTTTCATTGTTGTTCTTTATCTCACTACTCCACCGCGGGCTAAGCTCCTACCTTCTACGGTATAGCAGTAAAAGGATATATGGTTAATTTTTTTTACCATGATACTGTGAGACTTATTGCAAGAGGCTGTGATAAGGAGGTATGCAGTAAGTGTTGATGTTATAGCGGCTTAGGGCTGCACTTCCATTGCACACGCTTCAAGGAGAAAGCATAAATTAAATGATAGCCTGTCGGCTATTTAATTTATATTGCTAATATTTGATAAACATAAAGGGCCCACCCTATAATGGTTCGCATGTTTTGTTTATTCATTGGGCCGACCTATATTGTAATTAATATATTATGCATTCTTCAAAGGGGGCCAACCTAAGTTGAGGAGGTGCCTCAATTGTATTTATACAAGGTCTCTCCTTGTCATTATCTCATTCAAGTTCTTCAAGAAAATTCGCATCTAGAGCAGAAGTTCGCACCTTTATAGAAGCAGTCTGAATTCAAGGAAGATCATATTCATTTGTACATTTTGCATCTAGGAGAGGTGCGATTTCATTGTATCAATTATTGGCCATTGCTAGGCCTAAGTTGTAAGCAGATTTCTACTCTTGTTTCTATAATATATAAGAGGACTATTTGTTGGGTTTTTCTCCCTCAAGAGGAGGGTTTTCCCAGGGTCTCTTGTTGTGTTTATTATCTTATGTGTTGCAATATTTTGAGTACTTTCAGTTATTTGATCTGATCTAAGAAACACTAACATGGTATCAGAGCGGGTTTGAAAAGATCGAGATCAGATTCGTTTTGCAACACTCTCTTTAATCTTTTTCAGTCTATCTCCTAATTCAAATTTCAAGATGGTGAATGGTCTAAAAATCGAGGATAGACTCGAAGGAGTTTCTAACTACACATCATGGAGGTTCAAGATCATGCTCACATTGGAAGAGAATGATTTGGCTGAGTTTGTGAAAACAAAAGTTCCCGAACCTGAGGAGGAAGAAGAAAAGTTGCAGTGGAGGAAGAAAGATACTAGGGAAAAGAAAGTGTCGATTGATTCCGTCAAAGATCATGTTGTTCCGATTGCCTTCAAGTTGGATACAACAAGAGAAATGTTCAATACATTGGAAGAGATGTACGAAATCAACAACACCAGTTGAGCACTTGCTCTGAAGCAACAACTTCATCACGTCAAGATGGCGAAAGAAGAATTTGTCATCACCTACTTCATGAAGATTTCTGAGTTGAGAGATCGGCTCTCTACCATTGGTCACATTGTTGATGACAAGGATTTGACCATGTTGGCTCTTAATGGTCTTCCTTCATCTTGGGAGTCTTACATTCAAGGAATCAGTGTGAGATTGAAACTTCCCAAGTTTGATCGATTAAGGGCAGGCTGCATTCAAGAGGAGTCGAGGTTGGCGGCTAGAGGCATTGGTCAAAGTTCAAAGAATGAAGATTTACATGTTCTCACCTCTCATTCATTGAAGAAAGGAAAAGTTTGGAAGAAATGATTCTTCAAGAGGAATAGAGATAATGGGTCAGATGGTGCTCCTGCATTCAAGAAGAAGTGGGACCTCTCTCATGTTCAATGCTTTAGATGTGACAAATTTGGTCACTATGCGAAGGATTGTCCTACCAGGCCTAATCAACATGCTTCATTTGCGGATGTGATTGAGATCTCTCCCCAAAATGATTCTAGTGAATTTCTACTCTAGTCATGGGCCTATGTTCAAGTTGTGAAGGTTGTGTACTGATTTGAGTGCAAGAGCAGCGTATCATACCGTGTCCACCCTTCAAAATATTTAAGAGATAAGTATTCTTTATATTTGATTACCATTCTAGGCTAAAATTCAGTTTGTTGAGTTGTGCAAATCTGACATTATTTACTTAGGATTACGTGTGACCAGTAAATAGTGATCTCTGTGATAAGATTCTTTAGATTTATTCATTGCAAGTTGTATCATGCTAAATTGTGAAGATTGTCTTTTGAGATTAGCTCTTCTGAGAAATTGAAAGAAAGTCATGTCATGATTGATGAATTAATTATCTATTACTCAAGAGATTTTGAAGTATTGCATGGTTGAATAATGTTCATGAATTGTTTTGTAGCTACTAATTCATGCTATTGAGATAGTCAATCATGTATGATCCTAGTTATGGTATGTCTATTTGAGATAGTTGAGTTCCATGAACTATTAGTAATCTCTTGTTAATGATTTCAGGATAAATCTAGAAGCGTAAGAGATTGCTTTCAAGAAGAGCTTGATGCATCCTATAGGTTGAAGGATGGAGACTCTACTTGTAGCTATGAGGCTAAGTGATTATCTGAAGACATCATTTTCGAAGAGAAAGAATTAACCTTAAGAGGGAGTTCTATGACTCACTGAGAATAAGTAAGGGTTGCAGTGTTGCAAGGCCGAATGTTCAATTGTTGAAGTACCTCTTCAGCAGTTGGGTTCTGAATTGCTTAAGTCAACCTAGATTGGTAGCTCTGCAAACCTATTCAGAATAGAGTGATCTAGGATGTGGTCGAAGAGGACAACCCTGAATCTCTACAGAGGTGTGCATTGGAAACCATTTCTCTAAAGCAAGCGTTGCAGGCAATCTTGGTCAAGTGGTTGATGCAAGTGATTGAAGATTCAAAGGGAGCCTACTGAACCTAAAGAAGATGGTTGTGTTGCCTTGGATGTTGTCTTAGTTGATGTCTGTGATGATATCCTGTTACAGCAGGAAGCAGTCTTTTGTGGCAGCTCAAAAAGTAGTGTGGCTTCGAAAGCTCCTTGCAGGATTGGTTGAACAATCGTTGAAGCCAACTGTCATCCTTTGTGTTAATCAAAGCTTTGAGAAGCTTTCTATCTTTCCTTGTGTTTCATGAAAAAAATAAGCATACCACTATATCAAAGATATGGTATTGAGGAAAGATATTCAGTTGAGGTATATCAACACTGATGAGCAGATGGCAGTCATTCTCATCAAGCATTTTCTTTTTTGGGATAATGGTTGTGTACCTTCGAGACAAGCTTGATATGGTGGAGAATGAAGTCCTAGTTGAAATGGAGTCTTAGTATCAGTGTTCCTTTGTTTAATGAGTTCTTCTTTGAGAGAAGTTCGAGGTGAAATCCCTTGATAATGCATTTCTCTATTGAGAGACATTTGAGGTGTAAGCCCTTGATAATGCATTTCTCTATTGAGAGAGATTTGAGGTGTAAGCCCTTGATAATGCATTTCTCTATTGAGAGAGATTTGAGGTGCAAGCCCTTGATAATGCATTTCTCTTTGAGATTTGAGGTGAAATCCCTTGTTTCCACCCTCTAGGAGAGCCATGGTGGATGTCATGTGTGTGACTCCATGACAACATCACGTGAGGGAGTCTGTGATGATTTACTTGTACTTGTGTTTCACCCTCTGGGGGAGCCATGGTGAAAGTCACATTGAGGTGACAACATCACATTAAGTGATGAGCACTTGTACATACCATCTATGGAGGTAGCCATGATGGTTGATATCACGATGAGGTGATATTCTATTTGTTTTCACATTGAGATGATGTGTCTTGTGCAGGTGGAAGTATCATCCCTAGCTGAGAGGGAGTGTTGATGTTATAGCAACTTAGCGCTGCACTTCCATTACACACACTTCAAGGAGAAAGCATAAATTAAATGATAGCCTTTCGGCTATTTAATTTATATTGTTAATATTTGATAAACATAAAGGGCCGACCCTATAATGGTTCGCATGTTTTGTTTATTCATTGGGTTGACCTATATTGTAATTAATATATTATGTATTCTTCAAAGGGGGCCGACCTAAGTTGAGGAGGTGCCTCAATTGTATTTATACAAGGTCTCTCCTTGTCATTATCTCATTCAAGTTCTTCAAGCAAATTCGCATCTAGAGCAGAATTTCACACCTTTATAGCAGCAGTCTAAATTCAAGGAAGATCATATTCATTTGTACATTTTGCATCTAGGAGAGGTACGATTTCATTGTATCAATTATTGGCCATTGTTGGGCCTAAGTTGTAAGCATATTTATGCTCTTGTTTCTATAATATATAAGAGGACTATTTGCTGGATTTTTCTCCCTCAAGAGGAGGGTTTTCCCAAGGTATCTTGTTGTGTTTATTATCTTATGTGTTGCAATATTTTGAGTACTTTTAGTTATTTGATCTGATCTAAGAAACACTAACAGTAAGGTTGTACAAGGGTGGATACTTAGGCAACGGTATGGCGGTAAAAGGCAATTTTGGTTTTATGGAGGAAAATAGAGTGTTTTTTATGAAAATGATGGGGTAAATTTTAGATTTCAATTGATAAAATCTTTAGAATTTTTTGTGAAAATTTTGGTTCTAACACGTCGTTTGTGAATTTCATTTTTTTTTTTACAGTTGGTCGAGAGTGGGATGCACTACATTTGAACATCGTAAACAATCTTGATTGGATGACGATATGGATTGAACGATGTCAACAATCTGGTCGCGCATTAACATGGGAAGGTGTGGCTTCATTGGTTAAAGAAGCTCATCGTAATGGATATTCCAATGTTACACCAAGGGAAATTGATTTAGCATATGGTTTAAGAGATAAACAGGTACGTATAAATATATTAATCACCCATATTATTTAATTATTTTCAATTATATTGATGTATATATATGTTGAGATTTTTTTCTTTGCATATATTTGGCCAAGAATAAATATGTCTATCAACTGACGATATTGCAATAATTTTTACATGTTTGACATATTGCAAGTAAAACACCACAAGGCTATGTGGTGCAATGGTCATAAATTTCGAATCAAAAATTTGGATGACACAAAGAAAACTTGTGATTCTGGGATAATTGCAGTCTTTCAAGTGACTAATGTTTCATCTAGAAGCAACATACATCTACAAGTCTCAGAAAATTGATACTGTGGGATTTTGGATGATATACTTGAGTGTGACTTTAAGTCCTTCAAATTAGTTATGTTCGTTGTCCTATGGTACAAGCTACGATTGAATGAAAATGATCCTGAGAGTGTTATTGAACATGATAATGGATTTACCATGGTTAGTACAAGGTTGATCGAGCGAGCTGGAAATGAGCCCTATGTTCTTCCAAGCCAATGTGAGCGGGTATTTTACTCAGAGGTTCCAGGTAAACCGGGTTGGTCATATGTTGTTAGACATGATCCAAGAGGAAGGCCGGTAAAGTTTAATGTGGTGGAAGAAGAAGATACCGAAGAACTAGAAGATGATGTAGATGATGATCAGGATCAACAATTAGTTGATGATGTGTCTGACGAAGATGTTGAAGAGGAGGAACTAGATCATGATGGTGTAGGAGTTAATGTTCATGAAGATGATATCCATGTGGATGATGACATTATCGAAAATGATATCAATGACGACGATGATGATATGACCAATCCTTACAATGTCAAATCTGGATCGGATGATACAAACAAAGAGTTGGATGAAGAAGAAGATCAATGACATTGAAATTTATGAGTTATGCGATTGTATTATCTATTTGATATTAATTTTTTGATAGAATTATATTTGACTTATGTGGTTACATAATTAATTCACGATGTTTTTAATTTTTTATGCCATTACATAATTAATTCATGATGTACTTTTTAATGTTTAATTTTAATTCATGATGTTACAACTATTTTAGCTCTCCTATAAATTTCCATATGATCATAATGAATAGTGTTTTGGGAAATTTCATGAAAGATGACACGTTGATCATAGTAGTGAAATAATTGCAAAGTCATTTAGATTTTTTAGACCAATCACCATTTGCAATGTTATTTTTAGGATCATCTCCAATTTGATTACTAGGACACATAAGGTAGGATTTGATTGGCTTATCTTGGAGGAACATTGTGGCTTTGTGTAATGTGAGCAAATTTTGGATGGGGTAGTGGTGCAGGAGCACCTACACCTCATCTTTTATGCTTAATCATGTGATGATAATTAGGGAGGTCAATAGGTTGTTTTAGGAATTTAAATAATGTTTTATTGTGAATAAGGTCACTCAAGACCATTAGTCATGTTCTAGGTGAATTTTTGAGTTATGATTTTGAGTCTTGCACTAAAGAGTTTTGTAGCCGTTTTAAAGAAAATTGGAGAATTTACATGTAGAAGGGTGCAAGGTTAGTGTCATGTCAATAATAAGGCTATTATCAAGCCACTAGCATGGTCTTAGAGGTTTCCTATGAGTTTCAATACATTTGAAAGGTCAAAAAATTAAAACATTTCAATAGTGATGTTAACAACCTTGAAATTAGTGTGTTTTATGTTTCATGTGATCATAAAAGATTAAAAATTTATTTGTAGAGGTGGTTGTTCGATGGTTGAGGTGTAAAGGCCTTTAAAAGGCATAAAGTGATCATTTTAAAGGTTGTTGATGGTTGAGGATTTAAAATATAAGCTCTTGACATTCCAAAATCTGTGTTTTTCTTCAAAATTTATGTATTTTTCCTATTTTGATAGGTTATGATTTGATTAGATGGGTTATGAATCACTTATTTCAAGTAATTTATGTGTATTTTAATTTTTAATTTATTAAATTTAAACACATCCAAAATTATGTCCCTTGCTTTAATTGATTATTATGTTATTTAATTATTAACTCAAATGACACCTCCAATTTAACTATATCTAATTGAATTTATCTAAAGTGTTGAACATTTTTAGATCAAATTTAGTAATTAACTCAAACAAATTTGCCAATTTAACTATATGTATATATAACTTTAAGCCATTTTTATTTTAACTAAAAGTACTGAAGTTACAACATACAAATTAAATGATATTTATGATTGTAAAATTTATGATTAAATATATCTCTTAGAATCCTTTTTTTCCCAATTTGAAAATAATTCTATATTATAGAATATATTTTTTAAAATTTTAAGATGAAAATAGCAAGGAAAAATCAAACAAATATCTTTATGAAAGAAGTATATTGCTTTGAAATTAAATACGATGTGTATTCCAATGTAAAAACTACAAAGAATGGAAACAATTCTTTCAACACATAAACTATTATGTAGTAGTCAATTAAAAAGATCTAAATAGTCTAATAATTTGACCATTAGCATATAGCCATTTCTATAGAGTTGTAGATCTCTTCCATTTCAAAAACACAAAAAAATATTAGGTAGATAATCAAACATCTTTCATTTCTAGAGTGACTTATTTATCCTAGAGTAACTAAGTATATAGTATACAAAGAAAACCAACAAACCCACAACTACCCCTATTTTGAAGGAGTTTAGTTTTCTCCCCTTCTTGATCTCCCTAATATTCTCTAATTATTTTAAAGCGACCAAGGGTCATAACACAACTTTATTCAACCCACTAAATAGCTCGGTTAATGAAACTTGACAAAATCAACAAAACAATTGCTACATTTGGCATTTCATGTGGAATGAAGAGATATATGGGAAGAGAAAGAGAGATGGAGATATATGGGAAGAGAAAGGAAGAGAGGTGGAGATAGAGAGTCGATGGATAGGGGGGATAGGGAGGGAGAGATGGTGAGAGATAGAGAGGTGGAGGGAGAGAAAGGGATATAGATAGGTAGAGGAGGAGATATAGAGAAAAGGGGGAGAGAGGGAGAGATAGGTTGAAGAGGAAGAGAGAGAAGAGAGGGAGAGATAGGTTGAAGACGAAGAGAGAGAAGAGAGGGAGATAGATAGGTAGAAAAGGGAGAGAGATGTAGAAAGGGAGAGAGAGAGAGAGAAGAAGATAGGGGAGAGAGGGAGAGATAGCTCAATATATATAGATGAAGAGGGAGAGACATAGAAAGGGGGTGATATAGAGAGATAGAGGGGGATGGTGAAAGAGATAGAGAGATCGTGATAGAGGTAGAGAAAGATATGGATAGAAATAGATAGAGAGAGGAGTGAGAGGGAGATAAAAAGAGAAATAGAGATAGAGATATAGAGTAGGAGAGATGGAGTGAATGAGAGAGAAAGGGGGGAGAGGGAGAGATAGCTCAATAGATAGAGGGGGAAGAGGGAGTGACATAGATAGTGGGAGATATAGAGAGATAGAGAGCGACAGGGAGAGATATATCAATCACCCTCCCTATATCTCTATCTATTCATCCTTATCTCTTTATCTCTCTACCTCTCTCTATCTCTTTGTCTCCCTTTCTATTTGTATGTTTCTCATTATCTCCCTCCCTCTATATTTTCTTCCCTATATTTATCTTTGTCTCCTTAAGTGTACAATGGGTACATTGAAGAGGTCTTAAAAGAGAATTATCATATCTTTAATCAAATGGCATGCTACCTTGAGCATAACTCCCCAAGGACACATGACATCCTTGGATTGTTGACATGAAACCACCAATCAAAATTTAGTTTCTCTTTTCCCTCTCTCTCTTTTCCTTTGTATCTTTTATATTTCTCTCTCTCATGCACTCTCTCTCTCTCTCCCTATCTATCTAAGTTCATCTCTTTCTCTCATTCTCTATCTTTTTAGTTTCTATCTCTCTTTGTATTAGCTAATAGGCTACATATATTGTGAGATTTGAGCTTGAAACAAATTGCATGCCTGGAAACCACTATTGTGTCGTTGGAAAACAAGTTTCAATTGCCATTTAATGGTAAACCATCTATAGTGTAATGGTAAAATCCTCTAAAATATCAGGTAAAAGCCTATATATACTATTATATAATAATAAATATAATTAGATTATATATAATTTAATCTAATATTACTATTATATTAAATATATATTATATTAATTATATTTTGTATTATATAAAAAATACTTATTATTAATTATTAATTATAATAATTTTATATGTATTTAATAATTTTGTTAAAGAATATAATATATAATTATAATAAGTCGAATAATTATATTATTTATTATGTAAAATATAGCTAATATATACTTAACTATATTGTAGAATATTAAAACCTAGCTAAATGGCGCCATAATTTTAAATTTAATTAAACATACTCTAAAACCTAACGAAACCAAGTTGTAGCTCATCAAATTGGAGAAGTGAAAGGCCAATACCAGCGTTGAGGAAGAGTTTGGAGGAGTGAAAACAAGGTCAATACCAGCGCTGAGGAAGAGTTTGGAGTTAAAACAAGGTCAATACCAGCGTCGATGAAGAGTTTGGAGGAGTGAAAACAAGGTCAATACCGGCGTTGAGGAAGAGTATGGAGGAGTGAAAACAAGGTCAATACCAGTGTCGAGGATGAGGTTGAGGGCACTCAAGGAAAATCAATGACCAAGGGACAATGAGTACTGTAAGTTTGGCACCCCCATTCTCTTTAACCTGCAATTTTCATGCTTAGTTTCCAAAGATCTTCTCGTACATTGGCACCCCTGTTCTCATAAAATGGTCTAAGATACAACAAAAAAAATAAAATAGCTTAGTCTTTCACATTTTTATCGACCAGCCTCAGATCTTGGCAAAACTCCCATAATCTACCCACATCTTGGTTGTTGGTGGAAGCATGTTATTCTTTTTTGTACGACCTACCTCAAATCTTATGTTCACAAAGTTGCTAAAAACATAAAACAGTAAGAAAAAAATTTGAAGGTACAACTAAGAAGGGGTTATTTCCTTTTGGCCTCCTCCACCTCTTATATTTCAACATAGCATGGAATTACGCTTACATAACATAAACTCAAACAAATGGAAGTTTATAGGGGCAAAGGAGCCCAAGTATATGCTAGGCTAAGCTAGATCTAATGAATGGAAATAGAGGCATACAATTCCTCTTTAATACCTCCACCACAAATATATGCAAGGAAAAGTCTCCTCCCTTCTTGGTAGTGATAACCCCCTCCACACACAACCCTTAAAAATTATGAATAGAGGAATATAATCTTTGAAGAACTCAAAGTTGATTCTCTCCTACCTGATGCAATTAGTCATTTTATCCTTACAAACATTTATACTGATTACTAGAGGCACATAGACCAATTCTTCATAATAGAATAATTTGATCATACTTTTCCAATGATGGCATTATGACAAAACCTTAGGTTAAATGAATAATTCCTAGCTAAGTTCTTTAAATCATGTCCAACCGTATAAGAGAAGACCGCTGCTATGTGTGCTTGGATACCATGGAGAAAGGCTCTTTGGGATCTTTCATCAATCAAGGTATTGTTAAATTTTAACACCTAAAAGTGAGAATGAAGAATCTTTCCTAGGATGGTGGCCAATTATGCTTCTCAACACCTAGATTACAAAATCTTTGTCAATATCATTACCATCACAATTAAACCTATTGCTTGAGATATAGTCATACAGGTAAACAAATTGGATTTATTGATAGTAGATACATTCTAGACAATTCAATCCTTGCATCAAAGATTGTTGAATGGGCCCAACAAACTACTCATGATGCCCTTACTATTAAGTTAAAACTTTGGCATGGCATATGATTGCATCAAATGTCCTTTCATTTATAAAAGGCTCAAATGGATTTATTTTTAACCCTAAATTATTATCACACATTCATCTCTTTGTTAATGAGTGATTGCACAAAAGTGTGTCCCACTTGTGCGATGAGGCAAAAAAATAATCCCAAAATTTCAAAATTACAAAATACCGGTTGAATGAAGAACCTTCATTTAAAGGTGATGCCATGATGACCTTTGAATGAAGAACCTTCATTCAAAAATGATGCCATGTCAAGACTTTCAAATGAAGGTATTTTTTATTTTAAATATTTCATGTCCAAAATTATTTATAAAAGGAACCTTTGCATGAAGGACCTTCAAATGAAGACCTTAATTCAAAGGTCCTTCATTAGAAGATCCTTCATATGAAGGTTCCTTTAATGCCATACCATTATAGCTCTTAGAGTTGTTAGAGATATTTTTGTTTCGAATTAGAGATTGGACCATCAAATAGTGTCACCATGACTCTACTAAGATATCCATCAAATTGATAAACCCTGACTTAACAACCACAAATTCACAAGAAAATTGCCCCTGTCAGCCCTAAGTCATCATTCAATGCTAGGTTTCTTGCTTTAACAAACCCCTAAATGCAATGAACCTCTATCATACCATGTTGCACACCAATCCACTGAGTTACAGTTCCAAGACAATGGATGGATTGGTGGATGTCATTTCTATTTAGCCCTCAAACCCTTACACAGGAAAAATAAGGCAATCCCTGTATTTGATTGTTTTCTCCCACAAAACAGTGATTTAGCGCTTCAAAACAAATGAAAATGAAAGGGAACACATATATTTATCTAAACCAATGATCTCAGACAATTTCAATCTTTTACGGATCCATACAACACAAAAGAACTTCAGAAAAATAGTAAAAACGCAGAAAATTGCTTCAAGAATGTGGTATTTGATATGAAATTTTGGTACCAACTCCTCCAAAAATTGTAAAAATTGCAATGGGATGGGAATAAAATATGATATAAGTGGGATAAGAAATGCATCGTTTGAAGCATAAAACCAATATGCAAAGATGAAAGAAAGTGATAACCCCTTAAACTGAAAACGTTTCTTTTAACTTTAAGTTTGTTGGGTAGCCAATTTTTTTTAAGTTATCAAATCCTACCATTATACATAATCAAAATGTTGTTGTTTCAAATGACTATGAGCACTAAATTTCACTATTTGAAGATGTTGAAACCTTGTCATAGAGAACTAGAACATTGATGCGACCACTCATCCTACCTTAAAACATACCAAAAGTCTCCTAGCAATTAGACATAGGAAGATTTAAGATGACTTAAACAATTTTTATTGCCAAAGCATAAAATTATGATGATTTAACTAGTCCTAGTACACACTCCCTCCCCATGAACCACTTAGACATATGGAAATTAAATGTAAATTTTCTGCTATTTTTAGTCATGTAGGTGTCCAATAAACCACTTGGTGGTGTTTCCCTTCAAGTTTATTTACTTGAATGAAGAGCAAAAGTCCTTTGATTATAATTAGAGAATACATTTAAGGCCTTGGTTGTGTAACTGGTGGACCATAGTCATATTTAACACTTGTTACAAAGTTTGGGAGTTAAAATGTTAAGTAGATTTGATTTGTGATGGACACATTTGGACTGTAGTAACAATAACTTGCAATCTATCAAGACTTGATTACCTTATAACCTGAAAAATTCTAGCGATGAAATGATAGATTGATCATAATGTCACCTTGGGATCACATCACCATGAAAGAACTTCATCCAACATCCTTATGAGTGCAGGTACCACCAAATAGGTATTTTTCAGATCTGTCTTCATCGAGCGAGGGAAATTTAGGAAGAGAAGAGGAAAGCGAGACATGTAGTAGGTCTAAAAGAGGGAGATCAACTAGAGGTCAAAATATTAGAAGAAAATTTTTAAACACATGGAAATTTTTCTTATTGAAGGGGGGTAATTTTTTCATGATGATTAGAACATAGGCGACATCGAGATTCCCTTGAGGTACAAACATCTACGGAAACAATGGGTACCCAAGGAACTTCCTCCAATAAACACTGATTTTTGTGTCAACGAGAGGATATATCGTATAGCACCATCGTCATTACATGGTTTGGGCCTATTTTGCATGGACGGCATAAAGGTTTGTTACGACAAAGTTACTTAATTGATGGAGTATGTCGGACCCTGTTACAGTTACAAAGATTGGATGCAGTTGGTTCGATATACACGAAGTATGCGTAGGTATGTATTGTCAACAAATTATATATAGCTAAAAGATAAGGATCAAAATAAAGGAGTGGCTATGTACATTGACGAAAGGCCAAAAGCATAAAGGAATATTACAAGGTTTATAAACAGTACATGACTTGGGTCAACAAATAAGAAACCCAATTGCATATTTGAGGCGTGTGAGGGAAACTGTGTATTAGTATGTGCGATAAAATCAATAAGTGCAGGGGAAGAGTTGCTAATCGATTACAATTTGAATCGCTTAGATACAAACATAGTTACTATGGGGGTGGTATGTACTATATACCATTTTACCCAACCTCCAATTAACGACTCCAATATCCTATTTTATTATTATGTTTTTTTTCGTAAGTCTATTGGTTTCATTTCAGTAATATTTTTTTATATTTAATTTTTGTCATAGCGGGACATTAATCATATGGGAAAGGCTCCAACCCAAAGCTCATATCATGATTCATCTTTAGGCACTTCTACCCGACAGGTTTACCTCATTGTAATTGTACAAATTAGATACGAGAAAAATGTTTTATTATTATGTTTTTTTCATGAGTTTATTGGATTAATTTCGATAATGTTTTTAATATTCTGGTTGCAGTGGAATGATCGGGGAAAGGCACCAACAACAGAGGAGAGCATCCATAGGGAGGTGTAGTACTATTATCTGACGATGACATCGCATATTCAACAAACCCTCTCAATATGATAAGGAAGACCCCAAAAAAAAGAAATGAAGAAATCCTTCAGTTGTTATTCATAGTGCCTCAAACAGATGAGATAAGAGATAGGGTTAAAATATTGACTGAGAGAGCACAAAAATTGCAAGCAAGTTGTCATGAGGTCTTTAATTATAACATAAGTTCATTCATGGTTTTATATTTTGCACTCTTTTATGTCATGAACTAAAATATGTGTTGTTTTTACAGGATTTTTTGCGTCCTCATGATGTTGTTGGCCATGATCAAGGTATTGCAGGTTCTACCCGAGGAGTAGGGGTTGGTACAAGTGTCCATCCTGATTTTCCTGCGCATACATCACATCATCCGACCCCATCATTTGTGCCTATATTGTCGACTAAAATGTCGGCAACACATACCATGCAAGCATCTGGTAGTGCAACCTCTGGCAGCGAACACATGCCAGAACATGCGTCAGGACATGTACCTGGAGATGCAGAGGCCACTAGTACTGGTGATGTTTTAGCACCATTTCTTGGATCTTCCCGTATTACTAGTACGAGAAAATTTCTAGTCACATTTGTGGTGACCAAGGATTTCGTTCCCATAAGGATAGAGAAGGTCCCAGGTACTTTAAAATATTTTAATTATTATTATATATAATCCAATTGAAATTTACTTATTGATCACTCTTTTTAGACTAATGATCCCATGATCATTTTGCAAGAAATGATGTTTTTTATAAACATCTAAGTGATATTACATTGGAGCTCTTTGGGCCCACCATACATACACAATGGAATGCCCAAAATCAAGATTTAAAAGATGATCTCATTAACCGTTTAGTTGTGTTGTTCGGTAATAAAACATTCAATCGAACCAAGGTCCTTAATAAATTTGGTACCTATCTAAAGTATGTGAGGGACCAATATAGGTCACATTTAGAGAAGAACATAAAGTATGAGCATCCCCCCATGATTTCGGAGAGGGAGTGGAAGGACCTGGTGTCAAATGGAAAGGAGAAGGCTGAAAATAAAAAAGGAAAGACACCACCAGGCCAAGGAAAGTATGTGATACTATCAAAAATGTAATTATATATTGATTACTCTTTCTTTTTACATAATCTAACATATTTCAAAATTTTCATAGGTTGCTCGACACATCGAAGGCAACAAAGGAAAGACTAGAAAAACACGGGCAGCACAAACTTGGCTTTGGTGGTTATATGAAATTAGCCGCACGAATTGCAAGTATCAATAAATGAAGTATTACATCCAAATAATAAATTGTAAACAATTTTGGTTTTATCACACCATAGAAGCAAAATTCATGATCTTATGCAAAAATGCAAGGCTCTGAATTCAACAGAGTGCCCACAAAAGAGGACCTAAAGATTGCCTTCCAGCAAGGCTATGGAGCCCTGGCTGAACACCTAAGAGTCTTGACTGGAAAAACATAATCTTCCACTGCATCCAACACGCAGGTAAATAAACTCAATAAAGTTTATTTAAAATTGAATACTTGTGCAATCTATTCAATATTAATTTCCACCATAAAGTAATTATGTGCCTATTTGTTTTAAATAGACATGCAATGATAATACTGCACATGACACTGGAATGCAACCTGGTGAGGGTGGAGCACAACCTGTAGATAAAGGTCATGGTGTGCATCCCGATACTGGATGTATTCATGTGTTATACAAAACACAGTACGGATTAATACAATTAAACATCTTTAATTGAATTTAGTGTATTAATTAATGTAACCTTTCATGTTTCAACTTTAGAGCATGTAGAGCGTGATCAACATGTTGAGCATGATCAAGCTAGACAATATCAGGTAAAGAGGACCACTCTAATGTTCTTTTAGACATATTTAATTGCAATTGGTGTATTAATTAATGTAACCTTTCATGTTTCAACTCCAAATCAGGATTTAGAGGGTGTTCAACATGTTGAGCATGAGGCTATAAGACAAGATCAAGAACATGATGTGGCCCCATCAGGTAAAGAGAACCACTCTAATGTTCTTTTAATTAATGAAATACTTGTAACAATAATAATAAAACATATCAATTTAACATTTCTTTGCTATTGCAGCAGACCCCCGCTTGCAGCGGCATCCACGTTGTGAGTACACGACTAGGTATACATTAAGATCACGAGCAGAAATCAGAACAACTGAAGGGGGGACAGATGATTTAGAAAACGATACTCCACTTCAACTTTTTTTAACTGCAAAAAAGAAACAAAAAAAAAGTGGTTGTAATCATATTATGACAACCATATTTTTGATAATATGTAAAAACAGAAAGAATGAATGTTATATGTTAATGAATGAATGTGAATATGTTAATGAATGAATTTTATATGTTATTAATGGATGAATGAATGAATGTGAATATTTTAATGAATGAATGTTATATTGTAATGAATGAATGTTATATTGTAATGAATGAATGTTATATGTTATTAATGGATGAATGAATGTGAATATAAGAAATGCATCATTAGAAGCATCAAACCAATATGAAAAGATGAAAGAAAGTGCCAACTTTTCACTATGAACATTGTGTTGTGTGTGGATTTGGTTTCAAAGCTCTGTTTCTTTTGTTTTTAGTGGTGAAATAACTCTAAAATTTTACTTTTGTGCATAACAGGTTAGTGGAAAATTTGATAGTTCTAAAGGGTTTAGAGGCTCGATTGAGATAGATACATGGATATTTGGATCTTGTTGTTGATGGGAGGCTTCCACTTAACCATGAAATTTTGTACCAGCTGCAGGTATGCAAAAATTTATCTACTTACATTCATTCAACTTACTATCTTCCTTACCAAAATCTACCCTTGTTAAGCCACAACCATAAGTAGCACACTATCATAATGCTTCAATCTCAGTCATTAATCTTTTTCTTCACAAAAAGGATAATAGTAATTAATACATTACTAAGGGTAAACATATTTCATAAAGACCTATGGAGGATAAACCATAGTCTACCAATCCATTAGAGACTCACAATGCATAAAACCTTTGAAAATACATCATAGTCATAACCTTTGCTAAGGGTACAGGATAGTCTTTTTGGTTTTTTACAAATTCATATCTATGATCATAAGCATCATAAACCTCTGCAATCTTTATGATTTCCCTAAGTTGAATGACTGTAGACTTTGGATTTAGTTGACTATTCCTTTGTCTTAGCACTGTCACCCGTATTCATCAAATCACTATGCATTGTTGATCTTTCATCTCATAGTCCATTTTATTGATATTCTCATACATTTTTTTAACTGTTAAGACCATCCTTTATTGTTTATTGATTGTCTTTTAAATAATTTTCTACCTCTCATGATTTGGCATCTTCTTGAAGACTCTAAACTCTTTCCATCATTGCTCACTTGGTGAGGACTGTCACTGTACTTGTTTGAAATGCTTGTGGATTGTCATCCTTTGAATCTACCCTTTACATGACTATCTTTTACTGCCCTTTATATGTATGGTGATTGTCTTCTTTAAGCAATTGATTTGAGTGCCATTTTCTCTTTCATGCCTAGTAGGTCTGTGCTTTGCTCCTCTTTTGTGCCCATTCACCTCATACATTTAATATGAAAATCCTTTAGTGCTCTTGAGGTATTTCATCATGATTCATAGTCAAAACCTTTATAACATAGTCATAAAGAGACCTATTGGGCACAAAACACAGTCATAACTTATAGTCATTAATCACTATCCAAAGTCAGTATAACTGTCCTTTCAAATTCCCAAGGTCACTGCCATTTAAATTTTATAAAATGACTATCTCTTGAAGACATCTATGGCTATCCTAGGTTTTATTCATGGTGTTTGATATTTTTTCCACCCTGATTACTATCATTTCCCTTGTGAAAATCATCTTTTGTTAGTTGATTGTCATTATTCTTCCTTGAGATTTGACCCCTTTGTGATTTCTCATCAAAACTCTATATCTTTAGTATTCCTCCATAGCATTGCCCCTCTGTTACATCATACATTGTGTATTCCTTCTTCCTCATGAATATCATAATGTACTATGTACTAAATTGAAAATCATAGCTATGCTTACCAAGTCTTCCCTATGTACTAAATTGAAAATCATAGCTATGCTTACCATGTCTGCCCTTCTCTCTTCTAAGGTATTGTCTTTCTGTAAAGCATTTCATTTAGAACACAAATATGTCCAGGCTTGTAGAGAATCTTGTTGGACAAGTACAATGTGTTAACCTGTTTTTTTTGCACAAGTTTGGCATAGGTTTGCACAAAGTTTGTGTTTGTTGGATAAAAGTTCTCCTAGTTTGAGAAGTTCAACATCCTATTCTAAAGGTTTTTATCCATTAAAATCCAAATTCATGCTATCTTCTTTATAAAAAATTATTTTATTTCTACCCACAAGGCCAAAATAGTCTTTTACCACCATACCGCTACCTAAATATCCACCCTTGTAAACCCTTACCACATACCTCCTTATCGCGGCCTCTTGCAAAAGGGCTCGTGGTATCACGGTTAAAAATAGTCACAGCATACCCTTTTACCGCTATATTGTGGAAGGTGGGAGCAAGGCCCGTGGTTGAGCGGTATACTTGAGAACAGTGACAAACAGATACCGCCATACCGCATGAAAAGGAATGTTAGACCATGGTAGAGCGGTAATGAAGGCAATAAGAGCAGATACCGCCATACAGCAGAGGGTTTGAGTGTAGCCCGCGGTGGAGCGGTACAGTAAGAAGTTTCGTCAGAATTTCGATGCTCATGTCTGACGAAACCAAAAAGTGTCTGACGAGCTTGCTATACCTCTGACAAACATTTTCGTCATAATGTTCAATGTTTTGTCGGTGTTTCGACGATCATTTCCGACTAAAACAAAAGTCTCCAACGAGGTTGTTGAGGAAGAGCGGTAGAGCAGTGGACATCACCACACCGCAGGCATCTTTTCTTTGAGTTGCGGTGGCGCGGTTACCGCAATACCATAGGAGCTAACTAGGCATCTAGCGGTAGAGCAATTACCGCCATACCGCGGAGGGTTTGAGTGTAGCCCACGGTGGATCGGTACAGTAAGAAGTTTCATTGGAAAAATGACGCAACGGTGTTGTTTTTCCAACAATGTTACAATTTCCACACTTCTTCGATTGGTTTCTTTTCCCATCGGCAGATGGATGAAAGTTCGTCGATATTGCAACGAAAAAAAATGGTTGTTAAAACGATGAAATTCTAGTGACAAAATTTTAACCACTAATTGGTCGGTAATTCGACAATGTTTTGTCAAAATTTCAACAAACATGCATCAGAAATTGTTGTCAAATATAGTAGTGTGCCTTGTTCATTTCTTTTCGTCATTTTTTTGTTTGGATCGAGACGCAGGTTGAAATCAACACTTGACACCTTCCAAGATTTCAAGTTTTGGTTCCACCCTGACTCTGATCCCCGTTTCGCCTTCGGGTGTCGTTTAGGTTCGAGTCCCGTCTCATTCCTGTCTTGTTCTTTGTCCCGTTTTTGCTTTGTCTCATCTTTTGTTGTTGGTTTCTTTCGTTTGTTTCCGTCTTCTTCATTTCTCTGCGTCTTTATTTTATGTCATTCATTTTTGTTCGTTCTTCGTTTCTTTTTTTTTGTGTTAACTCTAGAAAACTTAGAAAAATACAAAAAATAAAAAACATAAAATACAAAAAATAATAATAAAAATCAAAAAAGTTAAAAATACAGAAAGGAAATAAATTTTTGAATATAATAAATCTTTTAATTTTAAAAGATTTATGAAGTTTAATGCTAATTAAATTAATAATTTACACTTTTAAAATTAATTCTTTTTGGTTTTCTAAATTTAAAAGGATTTAAAATTAAAAGTTTAGAAATATATATATATAAATAATAATAAACAAATCTTTTTAACATGTAAAAGGATTTGTAAAAAAAAACTTTAAAACAACTAAAAAGAGAAGTTAAAATCCTAAGGGTAATAATGCAAAGTTGAAAAAATAAAACTCCTTGGCGGAGGAGGAACAAATTTTGCGCTAAACGGGAAGGATATTGTTCCTATGCCCGAATTGGTTCTGATCTCACAACTTAAGCGGACTCGGAACCGAAAGTGAACTTGGCACCAAAAAATGAAATGCTCAGTTCCACTCCCGCTTCGGTTCTGCTCCCGCTGCTGTGTAAGTTTTGTTCCCGCTCCGCTCCCGTGCTGGATTCGTTCCGCCCCACGGCCTTATCGTAACCGGACCCGGGGAGAATCCTGAACCTTGGCACAAACAGAAAATGTTCACATCTGAAATTGGTTCCAGTTCCGTCATGTGATGGTTTTGATCCCATTTTTTGAAATGATCCCACATTCGCACAGGCATTGAAAGGAGCTTGAATTTGATGGAACCTCGCACTCATCTGATCCCGATCCCGCAGGCAAAGAAACATAAGCGGGGCAAATAAAATGGTGAAACCCGTATGCAATGTGTGAATTTGTTGTCAAAAGTAATTTCCAAAGCGATGCCATCTCATGGATGCAGGGATTGCAAGCACCAAACAAATTGGTTGTGGCCTTGGAAGTTATAAGTGAATACAACTCGTTGGTGTAAAGCCGAATACCTCAACCTTTGCGAGCATCCTCCCTGTCGATTGCAGCATGTGGAAATCCCTCAGAGGATATACAGGGTACATGAGTGTTTCAAAAAATTCCTAAAAGAAACATGGTTTCTAAGCATGGGAACAGAGAAATGAAAGCGTGTGATTTGTCTGAAACAAAATCTCAAGAAATGTTGATGATTGCAGAGTATGCGCAAAATGAATTTGTTTGTTGGCTTTAGAAACTTTCAAGAAAATGCAACCGGCATATGTAAAGCCAAATTCCACGACCCAGCTATCATCTTCTCTATACATGCGCTACCAATGAGAACTCGAGAATAGGGCATCGACATCCATCAAGACGAAGACAAGGCGGGTGAACTATTCGACCGAATGCTTCGGAAGAGATATCATCTAACGGTGGTGATAGTCATGGAATACGCCAAAGTGAAACGCATGCAATATGGAAGCATTGACGAAGATGTCCCATAGAACACCATGATTACAGGAATATATAAAAACAGATTTGTTGTTGGAAAGACGTGAGAAACTCTCTGCAATTAGTTGTTGTAAAGCCGATCCCCACAACCACTGCCAGCATCCTCGTCCGTGCCAAATGTGGAGGCATGAACAAAGCAAACAAACTGTTTGACAGATCTCTAAAAAATGTGGTCTCCTAAAGTGCTTGCAAATGGTGAAATGCAGAGAGGGGCGCGGGCTTCTTAATACACGCCCCACATAAATCTCATCTCATGGAATATAATGATCGTCGATTGCGTGCAAAATGTGGATTCATGGGAAAGCACGTGAACCATTCGACAAAAGGTTTCAAAGACTTTCTGATCCAAGGAGCTACACAAAATGAATTTGGTGAAAAAGCTTCAAGAAATTTCAAGCAAATGCAATTGGCATGTGTAAAGCCAAAACTATGCCCTCGCCGAATGAAGAATTTGGTCAGATGACTTAATTGCAATGTCTTACAATTTCCATGATAGAAACAAATACAAAGTGTGAAAGGTTGCAAATGCTTCAATAAAAGGCTTCGAAAGGAAAATGTTGCCTCGAGGAATCCAACATGTAGGCAATATGGGTATTGCAAAAGGGGCGTATGCAGGAGGTTTTAGGGTTGTATAAGGATATGGGTTGCACTCCACCCATAAAAAAAAAAATTCATAAGATACAGGATTAAAGATGCAGTAAATTTGCTTCCTGGAATGTACTGAATATGGTGAGGGCAGATTAGTATTCAACAATAGAGATGGAAACGTTGAAAATGGAATTCCCCAAATATTTTATCCTAAGTTTTGATGTCGTCTTGAAATTGTTTGGTTGTGGATAATGAAACAAGGATGTAATGGATTGAGTGAAGGAGGCTTAAGGCTCCAGCATTTATTGACATATTAAATACAGTTCAAGCATAATTTGAATTACCAAAGGGAAAATTATTGTTGTTGTGAAGCCAGGATGGTACAGATTTATATTTTCACTGATAAACAGTTCAATTACAAATCCATTGGATATTGCCCAGATTTAGAAATGTTGTGAGGATTATAAATCCATGCGAGAAATGATGTATAATATTGTTTTATTTTATTTTTATGATTTAGTATAACATTATTGAAAAGGGGATTTGGTTTGTTATTTCAATTATGAAATTTAAAGTTTCTTCACATTTAATTGAAATGTTTTGGATATTTGATTAATTTTCAGAATTGACTAAATGTTTTGAATTAATTAAATGTTATTAATTAATTAATACACTTTGATTTTTGTAGGTACTTTTCAAAGATTGTAATAGATCATCACAAAGGAGATTATTTACAAAACTGGCGTGGAAAGGAGGGAAGATTTTCTAAAAATATCTTTAAACTGAAAGTGAACTAAAGACTTGATGGGCCCATTGGAGTAATTCCTGGAGAGATATTTCTTTACATTATGCAAAAGAGGAACTCAAAGTCGAAACTAAAAGTTGCAATTGTTAACTAAAGCCAAACTAGAGGATGAGTTTCAACTAAAACTAACTAGGATCAAACGGATAGCTAAAATAGAAAGTTATCTTTCTAATTTAATTGTACACACAAAAAGCTACAACTTTTTGAGGTATTAGTTTGGGGAGGAGATTATGGAATTTTGAGCTATTAATGATCAAATCTGCTCATTTGTAAAGGTTAGAGACTTAGGAGTTAGACACTTAGGAAAAGACAATTAGAAGTTTTACAAGGTAGCTGATTAGAGTTAGCAGTAGGATGGTTAATGGAGTTTTCTGCAATTCTTAGTTTAGCTGAATCAATTTGAGGATATTGGTTTTTGTGCACTGGTGAATCTTGCCAGATTTGTAAATGTTGTTTATCTGTCTTGCAATAGTAGGAGCAGACAGATTTAAACCTTCTTTAAGTTATATTCTAGAATGATGTTTGTTCTGTTAATCATTTTGATTTGGAATCTTTCAAGGAATGGAGTTCTATCTTTTTATTTTGTTCGAATGGTAATCTAAAATCTGCTGATGAAATTTGCACTATGAATGAATAGTTGTGTATTGATTATAGGTTGATTTGTTTTGCAGTTTTAGTTTAGGAATTCCTTGGAATGTAACAGGTCTAATTAGTTGAATGAATCAACATTCTTTTATCTCTTGTGTCCTCGATCTATCTTTTGCCTTTTTTTTATACCCCCCTGTTAGAATAGGTTTAGATGAATTTTGATCTTGCAGTAATCAAGAAAGCTCAATAACTTGCAGGCCCCTTGAACATTACAACCTCATTGACCGCTTAGCAAAACAACACAGTTGAGAACCAACTACCAGGACCCTGGGAGTTAGATTACTATATGTTATCTTTCTTTTTCAAGAGAAATAGGATAGAGATATTCTATTTAAATGTTGTTGTGTCAATTTGGCCATCAACAAGAAGACTCACATTTCTTTCATTTTTCATTTCAAACATCTTTTAGATGTTGCTACGGATCCTAAATCTTAACCAGGTTTGTCTGCATCCAAAGATGAAATCGAAAAATGAAATCTTAAAAATGAGGAATCCCTTGGCCTCATAGGTATCTCCATGTCACATGAACTTTATGTTCACATTGGGACATGTACAACTGCCTATGAAGCATGGGACAAACTCAAAACCATTTATGATAGTTCAAATGAATCAAGAAAAATTCAAATTCAAGATCAACTTGAAGATTTGAGGTATTCTGATTTTAAATCTATGGGTGATCTTTTATTGAAATTTGATACTTTAAATAGTCAATTGCATAGTTTAAGAGTAAAATTAGATAATCTTAGATTAATTCATCTTATTCTTAAAAAGTGTCTTCCTAGCCAATTTCAACAGTTCATTACTAATATTCATGCTCAATTAGCTATTCCTTCTATAGCTACTCAATTAACTTATGATATTTTTCGTGATTTATTAAGATAAGAAGAAGCTAAGTTAATTCAATTTGGAACTCTTAAGTCTAATGAACATGTTTTTTTGTCTAATCATAAGCAAAAATTTAAATCTCATTCTAAACAATAACATTATAATTTCAAACCTCATTATAATAATGACAATGATCCTAGAAAGTTTAACTCTTCTAAGAAACCACATTGCACTTATTGTAATAAGGATGGTCATTGGAAAAATACTTGTTTTAAGAATAAAAATGAGAAAAATCCTATGAAGAAAAATAATCAACATCAAAATAAACCTAATAATAATAATAAGGTTCATAACAATGCTAATCACTCTAGACGTGCTTTTACATGTAGTTTTAATGTTTCTCAACCTCTTGAATGGGTTATTGATTCGGGTGCATCTCAACATGTTACTTCACATAAAGAAGTTTTTGAGTCTATGCAAACTGATTTGTCTAATGTACCTCTTCAACTTGCAAATGATTATACTTGTAAATTAGAAGCAATTGGTGATGTGAATGTTCCTAATGATAAATTGCATGATGTTTTATATGTTCCCGAATTAAAGACTAATTTACTTTCAGTTGTTAAGCTTTGTCAAGATTATTAAATAGAATTCTATAAAGATATGTGCTATGTTATTGATCCAAAACAAAAAAAATTCATTGCTAATGCTAAGTTATACAATGATAATTTATTCAAATTTTATGATTTTTCTCAATCTAGATGCTCTTTATTATCTACCATTGATTTCAATGTTTGGCATGAAAGACTTGGTCATATAAATGCTAACAATATTACCTTAATGCAAAATCTTAAAATGGTAGATGGATTGCCTAGTATTGTTCCATCTAAAATTGTATGCACAGGATGCATGAGTGGTAAGATGCATAGGGATCCCTTTCCACGTGATCAATCATGGAGGGAAACTCATAAGTTGCACCTAATTCGTATTGACCTTTTGGGACCCATGGAGAATACCTCCATCCAAGGATCAAGGTATGCACTTACTGTTGTTGATGATTATTCTAGAAGAACTTGGATTTATTTTCTTCATAGTAAGGATTAAGTTCTTGATATATTTTTGAATTTCATAAATTTGTTGAAAGACAATTTGGTTTTAAACTTAAAATTCTTAGAATTGATAATGGGAAATAATATGTGAATAATTAATTTAATAGTTATTTGAAATCATTTGGTATTAAGCGTGAGCTAACTATTCCTTATACACCTCAACAAAATGGTGTAGTGGAAAGGAAGCATAGAACTATTGTCAAAACGGCTAGATGTATGTTACATGCTAAAAATATGTCTTATACATTTTGGGCAAAAGCCATGTTTTGTGCTACTTACATTATTAATAGGAATCCTACTAAAGCTTTAAAGGATATAACTCCCGAAGAATCTTGGTCTAGTAGGAAGCCCACTCTTAAGCATTTAATAATTTTTGGTTCAATTGCTTATGTTCACAAACCTAAATAAAAGAGACAAAAATTAGATCCTAAATCTTCTTATCATATTTTTGTTGGTTATGATGAACATTCTAAAGCTTATATAGTTTACAATCCTCTTACTAATAAAGTTAAAGTTGCTAGAGATGTATGCATTTCTAAAAATGGCGTCCATGATTGTTCTACAGTGCATGATATTCAATCTTCTCAAAATAAATTTATTGTTGTGGAGGATAATCCTCAAGTTGAAACTTCTCTTAATCCTCCTAATGTTCCTCTTACTCATAGTGATAGTGATGATGAAAATTTTGAAATTTCTCCTCATGATTCTTCTTCTAGTGATGATACTCCAACATCTAAAAGAAAGCCTAAATGGTTTAAAAATTTGTTGCAAGAAAGTGAGGATTATTTAGCTAAAATGAATCAACCTAAAAGAGGGAAGGCAAATTATTGTAATTATGCTTTGATGTCTAACATTATGAATTCAAATGATCATCAAACTTATGAACATGCTAAAGATCAACCTCATTGGCAAAAGGTTGTGCAAGAAGAATATGATACTTTAATTGCTAATAATACTTGGGATTTAGCTCCATTACCTCAAGGTAAGAATCTTGTTTCATGCAAATGGTTGTATAGAACTAAGGTTAATGCAAATAATGAAGTTAGCAAGTTTAAAGCTAGATTAGTTGCTAGGGGTTTTTCTCAAATTGAAGGTTTAGATTATAATGAAACATTTGCTTCAGTAGCTAAGATGCCAACAATTAAATTAGTTCTTGCTTTAGCTTCTCTTATGCATTGGCCTATTCATCAAATGGATGTTAAAAGTGATCTTTTAAATGGTGATTTACATGAAGAAATTTATATGTCTCAACATTTGGGTTTCATTAAGGAAGGTAATGAAAATCTTGTTTGCAAATTAAACAAATCAATTTATGGTTTAAAACAATCTCCTAGAGAATGGTATTCAAAGATTAATGCTTTCTTTCTATCTCAAGGTTTCATTAGAAGTCAAAATGATCCAAATTTATATATTAAGCATAGTGAAAATGATATTATAAATATTATTTTATATGTTGATGATTTAATTCTCACTTCCAGTTCTAACAATTTGATTAGTGATGTTAAGTCTCAACTCAATCAAGAATTTCAAATGATTGATTTAAGCTTTTTACATTATTTTTTGGGTATGTAAATCTGGCAAACACCTAAAGGTGTTTTTATTTCTCAACATAAATATGCTCAAGATCTCTTAGATAGATTTAAAATGAATGATGCAAAGTGTGTTTCTACTCCTTGTGAATTAGGAGCAAAATTAATGGTTGATATGGAAACTCCTTTTGTTGATCCTACTTTGTATAGACAATTAGTTGGTAGTTTAAATTATTTAACTCTTATTAGACGTAATATTTCTTATAGTGTTGGTTTAGTTTCTATATTTATGTCTAAACCACAACAAACTCATTTTAAAGTTGCAAAAAAAAAATAAGATATGTTAAAGGAACTCTTAATCTTGGTCTCTTTTATGATGTAAATTGTGATTTTTCTTTAAAAGGTTATACTGATTCAGATTTAGGAGGTGATCCCAATTATGGGAGATCCACTTGTGGTTATTGTTTCTTTGTTGGATCAAGTGAAATCTAATGAAATAGTAAGAAACAAAAATCTACTTCTCTTTGTTCTACAGAAATTGAATATAAAGGTTGTACTAATGCATCCAAAGAAGCATTGTGGTTAAGAAGATTACTTGAATACTTGAGTCTACCTCAAGAGGATCCTACTCCTTTGTATTGTGATAATCGAAGTTTTATTGCTTTGGAAAAGAATCTGATTTTGTTAGTGTAATTAATTAATTAATTATTACACTAGCATAAGTTAACTTAGGGTTAATTAATCATATTAGTCCTAGGTTACTTTTTATCATTTAATAATGGTGTTAAGATAAGATTCCCTTCTAGAAGATGAGTTGTCTTTTCTAGAAGTTATCTCCATCTTGTTATCATTCCCTAGGATAGGGTTTCATGTTGTCACATGAAGTGTGGTTTGTACACTTGGCAACATCTTATGCTTTTTAGGTTTAGCACTTGCCTATATAATCAGGCATATGTACTCTTTGTAATTAAGAATCCAAATCATCATAATAGAATCTCTATTTTGAATGTCATTATCATACTTTCTGTGTGGGTGAATATTTCTTCTTGGCAAAGGTCCTCCATTGAAGTCTACAGCTTCATCAAGGCAACCTGTGTATCCAGCATTCCAACAGATTTTTCATACAAGGACCAAGCACATTTCTCTTCAACATCACTTCATTAGAGAGCAAAGTGAAGACAAGCAAATTTCTCTTTTGTATTGTAAAGGTGAATATCAAGTGGAAAATATTCTCACTAAGGCTCTTTGTAAAGATAAATTTTTCATTCATTATAAAAATCTTGGATTACAACCTATTGAAGGGTTTGATGTAACCTCCCCAAGTAAAGCTTAAGAAAATATAAAAGAACAATGAAAATTACTAATGAATGAGAAATTTTTTGAAGCAAAGAGATTATCAAATAGATTGAAGTAGCCAAACCAAGCACCGCCAAAGAAACAGACACGAGAATTTGTTAAGGGGAAAAAATAAGAGAAAACCTCAATATTATGAATGGAGGCAAAATGCTTAAAGAATAATACAAAGAGAAAGAGAGAGTTTCAACCTTAGGCTTGCTTACTTGATTCTTAAAGAATGAGAGGAGAGGCACCTCAATAAGTAGAGATGAGAAGGAGGAGTTACAATATAACTCCCAACTCAATGAATGCCACCATTCATTTATGTGTGTGCAAAGTGTCACCTCTTAAGGAGGTAGCTACAAATATTCCTTAATAAAGGAATTAAAAATAAGTCATCCGCACACATGTGTGAGATGAAAAAAAACAAAAGACTTGTATGGATTCCTTTGGAATATTCCTACAAGTTAATAAAAAATTACATTTAAATAATAACCTTTACCAAGTAAAGATTAATCTTCTAACATTCAGGATGGAATTGCTATTTCCAAGTATGGATGAAAAGGCAAGTGACAAGCATTGAAGAACATCCTTGATTGAATTTTAAATTCAAAATGACTGACGATTAAGATTGAATATCAAGTGATTGATTATTTGTTCACTCGTGCGAACTAGGGTGGTCATTAAGTGTTGCACGCTCCAGCCTCTCTACTTAATGAGGATTTTCTGCAATTCATTTCACCATTTACAATTATCAAGGAGCCAAAATAATTGTTGTAGTGTCAAAGGAGTAATGTGCGAGTGTTGAGAAAAGAATCACAGAAGTAATGGTATATTTTCCCTAGGTATGTGTTTCATTTTGAATTATGCATGGCTTAGATATTAGGTTTTAATTCCCTAGGGTGGTATAGTTTCTTTTGTGCCTGCCATTGTGTTCTGTGTTGTTATGTATTGAGCTGGTTTGAGTTTTTCCTTCTTGCAAAAACACTTTGAGGGTATAGGCTGGTGTCTTTTCTATGGGGTAGTTTTTTGGCCTGTGTCTTGTTTAGTGTAAAATGGGTAAACTAAGTGAGCTAATCAATCCAGCTAGAAGGTCTAGAAGGATCATCATGCATGAACTTCAGGATGATGTTCCTGAGGTTAAACCTGACATATTGGGAGCTCCTACAAAGCCAAAGGGTACGAAAAGTGCCCATGGGAAGAATAAGAAGTATGTTGTCAGGAGTACATATAATTTGAGAGGAAGGACCATTTTCGAAGAATTGATCAAAGTTAAAGGGAAGGATATGGCTGAGTCTGAGAATAAGTCTAAGAAGAAGGTTAGGCATCCTAAGACTTGTTTGGGGAGGCACAATGGTCCCATTGAAGTTTTAGATAGCCCTTTGGGTGATGGAGGAGAAACTAACCCTGAATATGGCCATTGCTTGCTTTCCCTGGTGCCATACGAGGACTCTAATGAGGAGGATGTGGTAGATCCTCTTATTTGTGCATGGACACGAGATGGGCAAGCATACTCTGATGCTGATGAATCAGAGTAGCATCGCAACCCTATTTTTTTTTTTGATGAGACCATTACCACTACATCAGGATCGCCCTCTTCAGCATGTGTGTCACTTTTTGCCTTGGGTGTTGACATGGAGATCTATTTGGCTAGTGTAGTGGAGAAGGGTGGTACTTTGTATCCTTGATGACGAGTATATTTTTCTAGGAAGTGTGTGAGTTTTTGCCTCTGGTACTTGTGTAGAATCTTCTTTGGTCTGCATGGACGTGGCTTTTCAATGATGCCTTTTGGAAGGCCGGCTCGTCTTCTTCAACCGACTACGAGGAGTTTTTGTCTTTTTTCCTTCCCTCATTCCAAAATGATTAAATGTAACTTCCCAGGAAGTATCCAAAATTCAGTTTAAACTGGTTTTCAAATGAAATGAAATGTAACTATAATTCATCCAAATGCTTGTTGATCCCTTGTTCTATAAAAGGGATTTCAAGGTTGATTACAGGGGTTTGAATTTTGAGTCTCATTATGGTTTGTGTGAGAAATTAAGCTTAGAAAGAAGCATATTATACAAATGTTGATGAATAGAACAATAAGGAGTCTAGGGTATGAGTCATGTATGTAATGATCTTAAAATGGTTTTATAGAAGCCGCATATATGAAAGAAAATCTTAAGTTCTAAAATGTATAATCTCCTATGTAATATTCCTACAAACTATGAATGAGAAGGTTAATGATCTTTTGGTTCATCTTCAATTGTTTTAATTGATTGTGTGGGTTTGTTTCTACTTCAATTCAAAGAATTGATTAAATGCTAGAATAAGGTCACAGGTTTGTGGGGAAAGAGCATAGGATTTGGTAAGAAGTTATGTTCTAGATGCAGTGAGTTGAATGCTACAAAGTAGTATGAAAATAGTCTCTTAATTTTGAGTAAATTGGCTAATATATTATTGGATGTTACATAATTTAACTCCATTATCTCAACATATCAAGCACTAGTCTCTTCATTGGGTTATTTTATGGATAAATGAGCTAGCAATGCTTCTGACTAGGGATTTGGAACAAGAATGAAAAAAATTAAAAACCTTCAATTACAATGTGTGAATCTAAAATTTCACTTAATTCCTAGCACTAGATAGTAATTCATTCAAAGGTCAGTCAAATCTTTGATGAAGGATGTCTATTTGCACTAAATAGGAATTGATCTGTGTATAGAAGTTCTCTCAAACAACTAAATATCTATTGAGCATGATAAGGATTACCCTCATGGGTTTCACAAAGCCCAAAGAGTAGGAGTGAGGGCCTGAGAATCCTTACTCGTTAGTTGGCCACTAACTTTGAAGATTCTTAAGCATAAGGGTTGGCTACCCTTTAGAGGGTTTCAAGGTTCAACTGGAAAAAACACAAAGAGAATTAGTGACTCCACTGGAGAGAATTTGAGAAATATCCGATAGAGATCATCTAGCCTTAAGATTCATTTAAGTTTCATAACAGTTTATAACCTGAGATTGAAAATTGTGGAATCTTATGTGCCCATTCGAGTCACCAACAGAATTGGTGACTCTGCTAGGGAGAATTTTGAATCTCCAATTACAGATTGTTGTATCACAGAGTCAAGCATTTGGTGAAGTCTGAATATCTGGTTCAGATGTTGAGAAATTCTTAGACCTGGAAGAGATTTTGTTGCAGCAAATTTCAAATAATTGTGTGACTCCATTGTTGGAGAAAACCTATAATGAGATTTATCTTTGAAAGAACTTCATATTGCTTGAAGTTAAATCCTTTGTGAAGAGAGGTGGTGACTCTGTTTAAAGAACCTGATGAAGATGTGAAGAAGGCTTCAAATCTACAACATTTCCATCCAGAAGGAAAGGTTGGTAGCTGCTATAAGTTTTCGGGTATCCTCATAAATCTTAAGAAAGTAGTATCATGTTTAAAATCAGTTTATGAGAAATTTTCAAAGAATTAAAGTAATAGATGATTCCCTATTAAGTGAAATAGCACTAAGAAAGGGATGGTAGTGATAGTTTTACATACTTATAAGGTATAATTTGAGGTCTTTGTATCATGATGAAGAAGTATGTTTATCTTTTGATCTTACCCGTTGAAGGGTCTTAAGTAAGTTGAGATAAGAATTTGTATCAAGAAATTTGAATGGCCCCGTGTAATTGCAAGGTTGATCTGAAAAAAATTATAAAGTTGTAAGAAAGTGTATGCATAAATATATGCATCCTTATATGGTTCCTAGTGTAACCCTGGCTTGTGATCAGCCCCAACTAGTTTCTCAAAGAAATTTTAGTACATTGAAAGGTACAAAGCTATAAAATTCAGTGGCATTTGGGGTCATCCAAATGTCATACCATCTAAGATTAGAGATAAGATACCAAAGTTCAATGGTGATAAGTCTAAATCGACAAATAGGCATTTGCAAGAATTTATAGATGTGATGGGAGACTATGAACTTGATTGCGAGGATGTTGTTATGAAACTTTTTGTTCAGTCTCTAAAAGGAGATGCAAGATATTGATGTCTTATGTTAAGAAACTGTATGAAATGAAAAGGCACAAAGAAGAATCACCCTATGATTTGTTGTCAAGATTTTTGGATGCTTTATTGGAAGTCCCCAAAAATCTCAGACCTGAGGATTCAATATGCATTGATTTGTTTTGTGAAATTTATGTGTCAGGATTGAGTACATTGCCAAAGGAATTGAAGCCTCATAGTTTTGACCAAATATTTGAGTGGATAAAGATTGTAGAAGGAGCCAAGTGTGATTATGCACAAAATGTGACATCTCAGAATGTTAGTAGTGGTTTTCCTATTAAGGAAAACCAGGAAACAATACAAACGAGTGAAGAAAGTGTATTAGATTATGAACATCCATCTTGTTATATGGGTGAATGTAATGATTGTAATCACTTCACAAGTAGCATATATGTGGATTAGTACAATAGTGATGAAGATGAAGTTACAAAGTATGATACGTATGACCTATGTCCTTGGGATGTCTTAGAAGAGGAAGAGATGTGAGAGGTCACTCTATGCCACGATTGGGTCACTAATAATGATGTAAGTGTTGTTGATACTTCATTGCAAATTAGGGGTCAACATGTTGAAATGAAGCCCTAAGCATTCATTCTAAACATAGCTTCAGTATTGATGGATCTCCTTGTTCTAGTAACTATGAGGGCATTGGGTGTGGTCACTTTTTTGTTGATTATGATTATCCTTATGAAGTGGAGGTGGAATCCTCTTCTTCAAATAGGGTGTATGATGATGATAATGGAGATGTATATCTACTTGAGGAGGAACAATTTTCTTCTTGTGAATATTTTTTAAAATGTGAGTCAAAGATGTTAACTATTGATGATGTGAATGAAGTTGAAAATTTATCTTTACTCTCTTCGAGTGATTATAGTGATTTTGAATACAATTATAATATAGAAGATTTAGATCATCATGTTGAGGGAAGATAAGATTTTATAACAACATTGAATGTGTAATAAAACCCTTTATTTGATGAGCCCTTGTCTCTATCATTTAATAAGGATGGTGATCTTTATTGGTGTAGATATAATCCACTCTTTTTTCAGAGCCTTGATGATGCCTTTGGCTTAGAGTTAGAATATTGCCTTGAGCAGATGAGGCAACATGTTGATGAGCTCCTCGAGGGTATTTCTTGTGGTTATCTTACATCTGATACAGGTGTTGCCAGTAAGATTGAGGATCAGCATGAGATTGAAGTTTTTGATTGTTTCTCAGAGAATTATGACTACTCTAATAAAGATAATTTGGAGGTATCTTGTACACATGAAAAATGCGATGATATGGATATTGATAAAGTCACTTGTTTACCAATGAATGAACAAAGTGTATTTGGTGCAGACATGGAATGTAATGAGGGCTTTCCATCATTGGAGCATGTTAATGTTGTGAATAATGAAGAATTTGAAGACAATAATACATGTGCTCAATGTGTTGATCTTGAGCGTAGAGCTAGAAATAATGAATAGGTAGATGAACATGATTATGTACCTATTGCTCATGATTGTTTGTGTCAAGCAGAGATGCAAATGTCAGCTATACATAAAAATGATGAGGATATACATATTGATGAAAGGAGGTCCTTTTAAAATGATCAGGTTATAAATGATGACAAGCATGTGGATCTCGGATCAACAACATTACCAACTTATAATGTTGAATAATTTTCTAGTTTATGTGATGGTGCATAGGGAGTTTCCATTGCACATGAATATATTTTTGATGACCTTGTGAGTGCTAAATTGTTTGATCCTACTCTTGAAGTATTCTGCATTGAGCTAAATGATGATTTGAAAAATGAATTGGAATATGTTATTGAACCTAAGATGAGTGCATTTACCCAGTCTTGGGATGTTGATGATGCATATGATCTCCCTTTTCATAACACCAAAGAATGTTTTGATCTAGTTGAATCAAAGTGTGTAGATGAGTTCTTATGCCATGATGCACAATTCAATGAGGTTTCTAAATATTCATTATTTTCCTTTGATGCACCTGAAGGTTGTTTGCTTGGTGCACAATAAAGTGTTTATGAAGGTTTGTAGTTTGATGTGCAAACTAAATATGATGTCAATGACCAAGTTGAATATGAATGTTTCACTTTTCCAGTTCGATGAGGTATGGTTGATTGTGACACTCATAGTGGAGTTGATTGTTGGGAAATGCTTGGTACAACTATCGATCCATTACAGACAGTAGAGGATAAAATCTTTGACAGAGGTAAGATTTGGCCTTACGTTATGGGAGCCTGGGGCCACTAATTTAAGGAGTGAAGCCTATGAAGCTGCATAAGAAGGCTTCAGTAATTGCAAAAGAAGATACAATGTACATTATTGTACTTAATGTATATAGGTTTGGTGTGTTTTCTTTTGGTTGCGTCTACTTGCCTTGTCTGGGAAATCTCCTAGTTTTTTGGCTTCTCTGTGTTGGTTTGCTTCACCATGAGATCTGAATTCTTGCCATACCCATTAGGGGTATGCGTCCCCGAGCTAGAGCCACTAGTAGAGCTTCTGATATTTTTCAAATTTTGAGTTGGTTCTCTGGTTTGTCACATTCTTTTTCTTTTGTACCCATGGGTAGGTTTGGGGTTCTAAGTTGGAAGCCCTTGTTTCAATTTTTTCTAAGTCTAAAACCCTAGTTGCTTTATTTCTACATTGACCTGTCATACCTGGTTCCCAGTCTTTTGAGTTACAAATTGAGCTTTTTGAATCGTATCTTTACTGGCCCTCTAGTCTAGGTTTGTCGGTGTCCAGTCATTTTCCCATCACCTCAATATCTTCTATGGTTAGGTGGACAATATTTCATGATAAAATATTTGGTCTTTTTTCCTATGGGTCTAGGTCTTGTTAACCTTATATGGCTCCCCTTTCAAAATATATGTTTGGCACATGCGGATCCTTTTCTTTTAAGTGGTCTCCCATCGCTAAAGTTCTTCTCGCTTGAGGTTTCATTTCAGTGACCAATGATGGGCCCTCATTTCCTTTTATATCACTCATCACTGAAGCCCTTTTAGCCTTTCATTTCACTTTAGCAATGAGAAATGGATGCTCTAAGTGTTTTGTGTCATGACATCATTGAAATATTTCATGACCTTTTCCAGCTTTAGTGATGAGCGATGGTGGTAAACAGAATAGAGTGGTATGATGGCCACATGTCTGGGCCTTGTTCTATGGCCTAGTTTATTCATCATCAAAGACATTTTCAACTCCAGTTTCATTACGGCGATGTGTGATGGCTCAAGTTGTTCAAAGGTATCACCACGAAGTTCCTCTCGCTGAAACATTTATGCTACATATCCATTTTTTTGTGATAAGCGATAAGGAACTTCTCAAGGAATATTCCTTTCAATGGAATAGTATTGCTTGTCGTTGAATTTTGGAGGTAGTATGAGAGGACTTCTGTGATGACCAAAAAATTATAGATGATATGGCTAAGATATGGATGACTACATGGCAATTCTTCAGGATGGCATCAATGTTTCCAAGTACCGATGAAAAGGCAAGTGGAAAGCATTGAAGAACTTCCTTGATTGAGTTTTAAATCCAAAATTACCAATGGTTAAGATTGAATATCAAGTGATTAATTATTTGTTCGCTTGCACGAACCAGGGTGTTGATTAATTATTGCATGCTCCAGTTGCTCTACTTAATGAGGATTTCTTGTAGTTCATTTCACCATTTATAATTATCAAGGAGCCAAAATAATTGTTGTAGTGTCGGAGGAGTAATGTGTGAGTGTTGAGTAAAGAATCACATAAGCAATGGTATAGTTTCCCTAGGTATGTGTTTTATTTTGAATTATGCATGGCTTAGATATCGGGTTTTAATTCCCTAGGGTGGTACAGTTTATTTTGTGCTTGTCGTTATGTTCTTTATTGTTCTATATCAGGCTGGTTTGAGTTTTTCCTTCTTGCAAAAACACTTTGAGGGTATAGGCTAGTTTCTTTTCTCTGGGGTAGTTGGCCAGCCTATATTTTTATCTATGTAAAATGGGTGAACCAAGTGAGCTAATCAAGCCAGTTAGAAGTTCTAGAAGGCTCAGCATGCATGAACTTCAGGATGATGTTCTTGACGTTAAACCTAACATATTGGGAGCTCCTATGGTGCCAAAGGGTAGGAGAAGTGGTCGTGGGAAGAATAAGAAGAATGTTGTCAGGAGTACATATAATTTGAGAGGAAGGAACTAGTTGAGTCTGAGAAGAATTCTAAGAATAAAGTTAAGTGTCCTAAGGCTTGTCTAGGGAAGCATAATGCTCACATTGAAGTTTCAGATATCCCTTCAGGTGATGGAGGAGAAAGTGACCCTAAATATGGCCATCACCTACTTTCCTTGATGCCATACAAGGACTCTGATGAGGAGGAGGTGGTAGCTCCTCCTGTTTCTGCATGGACACGAGGTAAGAAAGCATACTCTAATGTTGACGAATCAAAGTAGCATCTCAGCCCTATTTTTTTTTCGATGAGACCATCACCACTGCATCAGGATCATCCTCTTCAGCATGTGTGTCACTTTTTTCCTTGAGTGTTGACATGGAGATCTTTTTGGCTAGTATAGTGGAGAAGGGTGGGACTTCGTATCCTCGACGACAAGTATGTTTTTCTAGGAAGTGTGTGATTTTTTTCCTCCGGTACTTGTGGAGAATCCTCTTTGGTCTACATGGATGTGGGTTTTCAATGATGTTGCATCAACAAATGATGCCTTTTGGAAGGTTGGATCCTCTTGTTCAACTGATTGCGAGGAGTTTTTGTCTTTTCATATTCCTTCATTCTGAAATGATTAAATGTAACTGTCCGAGAAGTATCTAAAATTTAGTTGAAATTGGTTTTGAAATGAAATGAAACGTAACTATAATTCATCCAGATGCTTGTTGCTCCCTTGTTCTATAAAAGGGATTTCAGAGCTGATTACAGGGGTTCAAATTTTGAGTCTCATAATGGTTTGTGTGAGAAGCTAAGCTCGGAAAGAAGCATATTGTATAAATGTTGATGAATAGAACAATAAGGAGTCTAGGGTATGAGTCATGTATGTAATGATCTTAAAATGGCTTTATAGAAGCCATAAATATGAAAGAAAGTCTTAAGTTCTGAAATGTATACTCTCCTATGTAATATTCCTGCAAATTATGAATGAAAAGGTTAATGAGCTTTTGGTTCATCTTCAATTGTTTTAATTGATTGTGTGGGTTTGTTTCTACTTCAATTCAAAGAATTGATTAAATCTTAGAATAAGGTCACAAGTCTGTGGGGAAAGAGCATAGGATTTGGTAAGAATTTTTTTGTACAGTTTTGCACACATGCCCCACTGAAATTAGAGACCCTCTTTTGCTTGGCCTTTTGGCTCTTTTTTGTGGCATTGCCCTTTTTTGAGCGTATCTTTGAAAATCTTGAGTTTTTGGTTTTTGGGTGCTTTGGTCCTTCGGTCCTGGATTCGTGTTACTTTACATTGTTCCTAAATGCCTATCTTGCTTGTAAAGTGCCCCCATTATGCTAACACTTTGAAAATTCTAAGTCTTTTGGACAATTTTGGGTTTTTCCCTGTTTTCGGGATTTTTCCCTTCAGGGGGATATCCCTGGCTACCTGGAAAACCCGATGGGGATGGTTTTGTGCTATCTTCAGGGATTTTGGTGCTTTGCGTATTTTCGTCTTCCCCGGATTTTTTTGATTTTTCCTTTGTTCCTTCGTTTCCCCGATTTGCATCTTTGGGTTGTTTACCTCAATACCGCGAGGGCTTTGCATCTAGTCCACGGCTGTGTGGTGGTATCGCCTTATCGCAGGGGGATTTCATTCCTGGCACGGTAGCATGGTGGTCTCGCCTTACTGTGGGGGTCTTGTTCGGTGGCACGGTTGCATGGGGTTGGTCTGTCTGGCGTGGTAGCGTGATTTACCTCGATACCGCGGGTGTCTCCGAGCCAAGTCATGGTTATGCGGTTCACCATGTTACCACAGGGACTTCGTGCTTGGCTCATGATGTTGTAGTTTACCATGTTACCTCAGTGGTTGAGTGCTTGGCGTGCAATGTTGTGGTTTACCGTGTGACCACGGTGGTTGGGTAAGTGGCTCGCAGTAGCGTGGTTCTAGTCGCTTTGGGGGTGTTGGGAGGCCAAATTGTCAATCAACGATGTGAGAATTTTATTGACTTCGTAAGAGTCTATTGCCTTGGGAAAATCTTGATAATCCGTCCCTGCTTCATTTTCCTGTGATGTGCTAAGTTTTGCTAGTTTTGATGATTTTCTTCCCTATCGGATTTTACCAAAAAAAATCTATTTGTCAAAGACTGAGGGGATTCGCGAGTTGACGGTTAATGGTTTTGCATTGCATGATAGATTTGGATGATTACATGATATATGCAGAAATTTATGGAGTTTTGACTAATGAGTGATTGGCCTTTTGGGTGATTTATGTGCTTCCCTCGTTGGAATCCACCTGGCCCGAAATTTCCCAAAATTCCTTCCTGACCTGAATTATGCGAAGGGGTGAAAATCTTGAACTTTGACAAGGGATGCTTTAATGATGTTTTAATGGATTATGATGGTTGTTTTGGATTCCTTTGATGATTAAAACGTTGTTTATGACTTATTAACCTCGATTTTCATTCCATAATGAATATTGATCGTGGCCATTTTGAATGCAGGTTGGATCAGGCAAGTTGTTGTTGTCGAGGTCGAGGGAAGAAGTGGGTGTACTTTGAAGATGTTACGAGATTTGTGGGATTGCAGCTAGGTACATTTTGCGGTTGCGAGCAAGTGAAAATCACTCGTACATAGCGAGGTCGACGCGCTTGAGGGTCATTCATCCGAGTTGGACATGACATGGAGGATTCAAATTGGTTTGACTCGATCAGAATCATTGGAGAGGCCTAGCTCGGCTGATTGTTCGGTGACTCGTATTCACTCTCATATGATGCACGCGTTACCATTTTTTTGCTTCACGCTGGTGGGAGATTAATGGCGAAGGGACTTGTGGGGTTTTGTCGATCTGAATCGGGATTTGTAGAGATCTCAGGCCAATCTGAAGGGGTGCCTCATGCATTCATTGTGGGGTGATGATTTATTGCAGGCTATCTGTGCTGATATGGTTGGTGGCCGACCTTCTTTGTAACCCTAGTTCGGGCCAACACAGGATAGGATCTCTATAAGTATGGCATTTCACCTCATTTGTAAGGGTTGGTTGATTAGAAAAAAAGTCAAGTCATTGTTGAAAATTAAAGGGTTAGACAGTAGATTAGAAGAATTAGGAGTTAGTTTCATTTTCAAGAAAATGTTGTAATACAGAATATTAGAATTGTTGCTATTATCAGTGATTCAATACAAGTGAAGACATTATTTTATTATCGGTGCCTTCTTTGGGTTGATTTGTCTTGCATGGTTCTTATTCCATCTTTGAAATTGCTTGGAAATATTTGAATGCATTTTAGGTTTTAGAGTTAAATAATTTAATGGTGCTTGTGATTTAATGCTTGGAGTGTTGTAGTAATCTCTAGTTCATACTTTGGGTAGCTTCTTGATTGTGGGACTTCTATGCAAGGTCAACCTGTACCTATTATTTATGTACTTAGTTCAATTGTGAGCACTTGTCCCTGTCAACTGCAAAATGAGGGTTGGCTTGGATGAATGTGCATAATCTGAAAATCTTAAATTCCTTAGAAAATTGCATTATTTATGTGAGGTTGCAGGTATAACCTGGGTTAAACAAAAAGTAGTTTTAAAGGGATTGGTTCGTTACAAGTATTTCTTCATTGGTATTGTTGATCTTAGGAGTAATATCAATCTTAGGATTTTTGAAACCCTTACCTTTGTTATTTCTTTGAACTGCGATTAAAGTAGGAACTCAAGTATCACCCAGTTGCAAAATCTAATAAGTTTAGAGTCTCCAGCATTTCTTTTGTAAGGTCTCTTTGTGATTACCAGCATTTTCACATTTATCACTGAGTGGTTCCACTGCATTGTCATGAGCTAACACCCGAGAGATCTTGGGGTTATCTCTTTGTTCATAGAGATCAACCTTTCAAGAGAGATAGAATACTATATTATATCTGAGTTGTTGTTGTGCAAAAAAACACCATCAATAAACTTATATTTTAGATGGAGTGAGTTGAATGCTACAAAGTAGTATGACAATAGTCCATTAATTCTAAGTAAATTGGCTACTATATTACTGGTTCTTACATAATTTGACTCTGTTATCCCAACATATGAAGCATTGGTCTCTTCATTAGGTTATTTTATAGATAAAGGAGCTAGCAATGCACCTAATTAGGGATTTCGAACAAGAATGAAAATTATTAAAAACTTTCAATTACAATGTACCAATCTGACGTGTCACCTAATTCCTAGCAATAGATGATAATTTGTTCAAAGGTCAACCAAATCTTTGATGAAGGATGTCTATTTGCACCAAATAGGAATTGATTTGTGTATAGAAGTGCTCTCAAAGAGCTAAATATCTCTTGAGCACAATAAGGATCACCCTCCTGGGTTTCACAGAGCTCGAATTGTAAGAGTGAGGGCCTGAGAATATTTAATCATTAGTTGGCCACTAACTTTGAATATTATTGAGCATAAGGGTTGGCTACCCTTTAGAAGGTTTCAAGGTTCATTTGGAAAAAACACCAACAAGACCCATATGCCCAAGGTGGCATATGAGTCCCAAATCACTAAATCTGGGACACACAATCCAAAGACATTAAATTATGATTGGTCATTTGATGTGTCAGGATTATCCTTTGAGAAATACATTAAATAAGGCTTGTGGATGCAAAATAGGACCAAATAAGACATAAAGAAGCCCAATTTTAGTAGGGAGGGCCCAAACAAGTGTGAAAATGTAAAGGGGTACATTTTTCTAGACTATATTTATCTCTCTTTTTAGTGAGAGGGGGAACCTTCTTCAAACTCACACTAAAGTAGACAAACTCACATCAAGAGGGGTCCAAGTGTACCAATTCTAGTGAGCTAGGAAAACAATGATCAAGAGGGTTGCACAAGCCCCTAGGATCAAGATCCTATGTCAAACGAACATAGGCACAAAAGAACATACATGTAAATGATGTTTGAAGCAAAAACAATACAAAAGCATCCACTACCAAAGAAATAAAGAAGAAAGAAAAATAAAAACAAAAGGGATGGATCAAGCCTCGATCATTTGTCCATCAGGATGTGGATCATATCTAATATGTTTGTCCAAAAAATGTTTACAAGTGGAACACAATGTCCACCATACAAACCAATACACGCTCACAAGGGCTAGTGGAAGCTTAGGCCATCCACTAGGCGATCCCCTAGAGAGACACATATGAATGTGGCTGGTATGTGCTCACAGACAAGCAAGTGGCTATGGGAAATTCATGCCTAAGTTTGGCTCCCATACGCTAACCATACCAAAGCTATACCTCATAATAACTCTGATAAGGCACCACACAACACAAACAACAACATTCATGAGGCAAGCAAAGCTTTGTATACTTGACACCCACGAACAAACAAGATGGATCCATAGGCAACAAAAGTATGTTATGCAAGGTGGCCATATAATCAATATTTGTAAATGAAAACTAGTGTAAGCATTCAAAGGAGTTTTTCTTAGTTCATGTAAGGTCTTAACTTAGGGAACATCATGCCTAATGTCTCCAAGAGAGGACCAATCGAAGAATAATGGATTCAAAACTTAGGGAATGTAGTGTGTCACATCAAGCCACTAAGAGGAATATAATATGCTAAGAGAGATCACGCTCTTGAAGGACGTCACACCTAATGTCAACACCAAGAGAAAGACCCATCGCATGAAGTAAGAAGACCACGCAATTAAAATGCAAAATAATAATGCCAATGTATGACCCCACTTTAAAGAAATTTATAAACACCATGTTGTAAGCAATTACTTTAAAGTAGTGAATGATAAATGCTAACAATAAAAAGGACATGAGATCTTATTTGTAAATCCCTATTCCAAGCCATATGTTTCCAAATGAAGCTACGTCATGAAAAGGGGTTTCCCCCAAAATGAAATCTCAAAATCACATAAGAGATCCACAGATTTGAGGTTAGTATGCCTTTGCTAAAAAAAATTTAGAGATCTCAGAACCATCATCATTCCTCGAATACTCATGGAACAAGAAGAATGACACAAAGAGAGCAAAAAAAAAGAAAAATCCTTCAGGTCAACATGGAAGAGACCTAAATGTCTCGATGCCTTGCATCATCCCCAAAAGGAAAACACAAGACAAATAAAAAAGATAAATGATTATGACATAGAGAAGAATGTAGGCACAAATAGAGGAATATCACAAAGAGAGATACATTAAATAGAATGGTATAGGGAGATCACATTACACATGCACACATAACATGAAAGAGAAAAATAAAAGAAACAAAGACAAGACTAGTAAGGCACGTTCAATTCAATCTTTTAGTAGGTCATTCCCAATCTTGTTCATCATAAATGGAAGGCAGAAAATTAGCCAAAGGGACAAAATCGAGTGTAGTACTAGGGCAAGGTTGTCTAATTCTTTCCCCACTAAGTGCAAGACACGTATGAGCCAAGGTAGGTGATGATAAAGAGCTCCTTGCATTTTGAAATGATTTGGAATGAATGTAAGGCATGTAATAGTGAGAATTTAAGATACTAAAACTATTACATAGAAAGGAGTGGAAGAACATGCTTTAAGGGATTATTTATATAATATAAAACTTTCTAAATATTTGTTTTAAAGCACAAAAATCATCAGTACTATGCCCAAAAATTCTATGATATTGATAATGTGATGTGTTTGTGTTCTTAGGATTTGGATTTTGATTTTCTCTTATGGGTGGTAATGTAGTTTCTTTAGTTTGTAAGGACTTAGTTGCTTGCTAGATTCACCAACTTGTAGAGGGAGAGGACCTAAAATGATCCTATCATCCTTATCATCGTTATGAGACATTGGTTGTTCTTTAGGAAGGAGGAAACTTATGTCAGGAGGAGGATCTTGATATCCTATCCCTTTGGTATCTGAACAGTTGGTATTTGCTCTAGGAGTTGATGGATTTAATGTTCACTTGTTGTATACATCCTTGTTTATTTTATGTTTGTGAATCCTTTCCCATATGTCTCTTCTAGGTTAATGGGAGTGTTGGTTACTTTGTTAACATAGGATGGTTGAATGTTTGCTTCATTAGAGGTACTAGGATCACCTATTGTAGGGAGCTTAGGCTCAGTTTGTGTCTCAATTTTAGGATGTAAAAGATCAAACATCTCAAATTGTGTTTGTTGTTTCATATAGGGATAAAAGGATGCATTTGTCTCAAGGTTGTTAAGGAAATCATTTATTAAGTTATTCATGTTGTCATCATCTTATCCAATGATTTCAACATCATGAGGAGTACATACATTAGGACTTGAGTGAGCATGAGTGAGGTCAATTTCATTAGGATCATTTCCAAATATACAGCTTGAAACATCAACCAATGATTTCAAATATATCTAAAGTTTACCAAAGCACGTATCTATTATTAAATGCAATGCAATTTTCAAATCCTAAACAAGGAAATCTATTGATTACACTATGTAACAATCTAAAAATGAAGTGTTGTAAACATAATTTTGAATTTTTATAATGCACTGAATGAAGAAAATTAAGCTAGAGGTAATGAATTAAATGAAATAAAAACTCAAAAAACTAAAATAGATATCTAACTACAACAAACAGAAGCATGGAAACAAGGTTTTTAATGTTGTAAAATGCAGATTCAAGTCTGACACGGGACTAAATCACCCATAGGGGTGTATGAGTCCTAATTAGGGTTTTCGAAGGGTTCAAAAGCTGAAAAACACACAAGAAAGAATTTCTAGAAATTGGGTAAAACAATCTATATTGGGACTAAATCGCCCAAAAGGGTGTGTGAGTCCCAAATTAGGGTTTTGACACTAATTTCAAAAAATTATGAGTGAATTTTAGGTTTTCTAGTTTGTATAATGTCTTGACTATGTGCAATTATAGATTTCAAATGAAATTCAATGATACAAGATGCAAAAATGCAACCTATATACACTTTCACTAATGTAAATTTTAGAAACCCTAGATGCAAATTAACTAGTGCAAAGTTAATGTAGCCTAGATATAGGACTAAAATGCACTCCAAATTAGAAATAAGGTGTCCAAAGACTAGGTTCACCAAAATGAACAAAAGGAAAATGGAGAGGATAAGTGAATGGAATGGACGGATCCCGCCTATCTCCTATTTCACTCTAGTTCATTCAAGGAAACCCTAGGAGCAACAACCTAATGATTGAATTAAGAGAAGGGGTTGTTACAAGGTCTCCTTAGGTGTGATTAAACAAAGGGGTTCACCACTAAGCAAATTCTTAGAAAGAAGGAAATGAAAATAATACACAAATCCAGCTATGTAATCTAGGAAATGAAACTTAAAATCAGAGTCATGAACTAAGAATGAATAGAGGTGCACCTATAAAATTGAAGATGCTCAAAATTAGGTCTACAATCCTAAAATTCTGAATTTTAATGCATATTGGGACTCATACGCTAGTCGGGGTGATTTAGTCTCAATTAAGGGTTTTGGGTTGAATCCAAAATTTGCAACTAGTAAACCGAGATCTACAAAAAAATGTCTGAAAACTAGTATATTGGGACTCATACACCACAAGTGGTGATTTAGTCTCAATATCAGCATTGATCTAAAACTCTAATATCCTCTAGTGATCTCATGTAGCTTCTCTCCCTTCCGATCTTTGAGTCTGAAACTTTGAATTCTATCATGTAGGTGACTTTTCATGAATTTGATAAATTCTTGTTAACTTTGACAACTTTTTTCAATCTTGCAACTTAGTCTTCAAAGGATCTTCAAGTTCAAAACACCTAGATCAAACCCTTGTAACAAAGGTTACAATTTTTTTTGAAATGGTTAGCATGAATGTAGATCTTGACTCTTGATTTGAAGCTATGGATCTTGACTTGAATGCTTGCTTGAATCATAAAAAAACCCTACATCATAAATGTTAGCTCAAAAACACGCATGATGCATGATGACTTTGACATGATACTTGATTCTTGAATTGATGCTCCAAAATACTTAATAATCAACTCTTGAATTATCTTGTAAACTCTTGTGAACTCTTGTGTAAGTTCTCTTGATTGCTTATGAAGTTCTAGGAGACTTGTAAACTTGCTAGGAGAAAATATGTGAAATAACCTTGTATTTATACTTGTTTATGCCTAATTTCCCGAAATTACAACACTACAAGCCGACATCAAATCTCGGAGAATAAAATCCTACCAAGAATTAAATTCAAAATAGGTCCAAGATAAGGCGGGACTCATACATAGTTGAGGCATATGAGTCCCAATAGCCTAGGCTTGGAACACAAATTTCAAAAAATGTTAAGCTCTATGCCAAATTCAGGTTCATGCCCTGAAACTTAGGTGGGACGCATACACCCAAGGTGGTGTATGAGTCCCAAATCACTAAATCTAGGACACACAACCCAAAGACATTAAATTATAATTATTCATTTGATATGTGTTAGGATTATCCTCAGAGAAATACATTAAATAAGGCTTGTGGATGTAAAATAGGACCAAATAAGGCATAAAGAAGCCCAATTTTAGCAGAGAGGGCCCAAACAAGTGTGAAAATGTAAAGGGATACATTTTTCTACACTATAGGAGGAAGGGCAACATAATACTTGAAAGGTATTAGTCACACCTATTCAAAAACCCCCATTCATAAATAATCAATAATCTAATTATTTAGACTATAATTATTTCAAATGGGATAGCTTAATAAGCATATGATATATAAGGTTTTATAACCTTCTATTAAAATAATATGTAAATGTTATGAGGGTATGGTCCAATGCTTTTCCTACTCTAAAGATGAAAAATTAAATTAAATGCTAAGAGGAAAACACTAACAAACACTCAATGATAAGCCTAAGTTAAATTCAAACAAAATACAAGAAAATGAAACCTTTTACCTTGTTTGAATTGATGACTTGGTTGGCCCTTTTTGATGCTTGATTGTGTTCTCCTTGCTTAGAAAAATTGCTCAAATCCTAGTTGTATATGATGGTGAGGTGATGAGGAATGCAATGGTGGATATGGGCAGTTGGATAGATGTAATATGGTGGCTTTAATGGCTGCAACAATGGAGGCATGCTAGGTAGTATGTGATTGCATAAAAATTGCAAAGTGTTTTCTTGAGAGTTTGAGTGATTGAGTGATTGTGAGTGATTCTAAAATGAGGGAAATTCAACTACTTTTATGGGAAGTGTCTCTAAACTAATGGATGGTTGAGATGCATCCAAGGTAGAGGAGATCAAGGGCTAGGGTGAGTTGAGAACACACAAGCCATCTCATGTTGACATGTGTCAGGTGAGGTGGACAAGGGGAGATAAAGTGGAGATGATGTGGAGGTGAGGTGGAAGTACTAGGATGTACCTTGGGAATGGAAAAGATCTCCTCATAAAGGAGTTCTTTGTCCACATGTACCTTGAGAGGACATGTGAGGAATTAAAAATTTCTCACAAATCCTCATGGGGATGAGAAGGGATTAAAAATTCCTTAAAATGCATGGGGGAATAAATGTGAATTTTAAATTCACATAGGGAAGAGGATGCCTTCTCCAAAAGGATAAATCATTTAATAAGGTTGACTAAGGACACATGTCATAAATGGCATGAGGATTAGGTTAGCCTAAAGTAGTGATTAAGGTTGTGCAAATGCAGAATTAGATGGGCTAATGGAGGATTAAGGGCAAATGGAAAATTATGGAGGATGTGACCCTAATGATGATTAGGGATGTACACACCCTAATCATAGATTAATTAGATTAATCTAGATTAAAAGGGGATTATGGAGGACGTGACATGAGGAGAGAGAAGAAGATGAATTAAAAATTGATTTAATTCATTTTAGATTAATTGACTAAATTAAATAAATCAAACCTTTATTTAATTTAGAGAGGAATAGGGCAAGTTATTTCATTAATTAATTAAATACCTTAGGGGACATTAGGTTGAGATGAAATATTAACCAAATAATAAGTTATTTAATTAATATGGCTTAGGGATGTAGGACAAAGGAATGCAAGGGTGAATTTGACCATATGGGGGTGGTCAAATTTAAGTGTCTTCATTTTTCCCCTCTTCGAAATACTATTAGAATAACAGTGTTTCAAAGAAAAATAAAACATAGACAACTCGATAGAAGAAAATAATGTTAGATGATGCCCCGATATCGCAGGAAAATGGATAAGAAGGATGTAGGAATATGGTAGGGTATGCCCCCTCAAGAGGGAAAATGGGGAGGAAAAGGGGCCCCAAGCGACTTCTCAATATGAAGAAATGCAGGGTACCACGTGATAGAGTGTGAAAAACCATGAAGAATGGCTTTCGAACGGAGGAAAACGGACACACAGGGTGCAAATGGCAGCCCTTGGAAGAAAAAGGGGAAATGAATTAATAAAGGGTTAATTAAAGGGTAAAAATTACCCAAAAATTAAAAGGCTAAATAGGGTCAAAAATGGAAATTATAAATAGTAAATTTGAAAAACCACTATTCACCTAATTTTCATTTGTACACTTGTCATCGCATGACTCGAAGAGAGAGAAAGTGACAGTGACTACTAACAAGATGAGTGACATGGAGGGTGATGACGAGTTGATCCACCGAGGACATGAGGTGCGAGCATTCTACTACAAGTGAGTGATACCCTACCAAGTAGGTCTCGGATCTGTGCTTTGTGATTTTATTTGAATTTTATGCACATGTTTAATTTTGGGTGGGTAGCTAGGGCGTATGAATTCACTGCGGAAAAGTGTATTCACCCTTTCGGCCAAGTTCATTCGCCCTTCCCTAAGAGAGGCGATTTCACAATCGCCCCTCTCTTTGTGTGTCCACCCCTACGGTACACATGTATGCCCCTTCCCTCGCTAATTCGTTGGGCATGCCATAAATGTGGTGCAGTGTTTTTCCTACTCTAAAGATGTAAAATGAAATGAAATTCTAAGAGGAAAACACTAACAAACACTCAATGATAAGCCTAATTTAAATTCAAATAAAATACAAGAAAATGAAACCTTTTACCTTGTTTGAATTAATGACTTGGTTGGCCCTTTTTGATGCTTGATTGCACGCTCCTTGCTTAGAAAAATGGCTCAAATCCTATCTCTAGATGATGGTGAGGTGAAGAGGAATGAAATGGAGGATATGGGTAGTTGGATAGATGCAAGATGGTGGCTCTAGTGGTTGCAACAATGGAGGTATGCTAGGTAGTATGTGATTTCATAAAAATTGCTAAGTGTTTGCTTGAGAGTTTGAGTGATTGAGTAATTGTGAGTGATGCCAAAATGAGGGAAATTCCACTACTTTTAGGGGAAGTGCCTCTAAACTAATGGATGGTTGAGATGCATCCAAGGTGGAGGATATCAAGGGCTAGGGTGAGTTGAGAACTCACAAGCCATCTCATGCTAACATGTGTCAGGTGAGGTGGACAAGAGGAGATGAAGTAGAGATGATGTGGAGGTGAGGTGGAGGTACTAGGATGTACCTTGGGAATGGGCAAGATCTCCTCATGAAGGATGTATTTTTCCACATGTACCTTGAGAGGACATGTGAGAAATTAAAATTTCCTCACAAATCCTCATGGGGATAGGAGAAAGAATTAAAAATTCCTTAAATTGCATGGGGGAATAAATGTGAATTTTAAATTCACATAGGGAAGAGGATTTCTTCTCCAAAAGGATAAATAATTTAATAAGGTTGACTAAGTACACATTCCATAAATAGCATGAGGATTAGGTTAGCCTAAAGTAGTGATTAAGGTTGTGCAAATGCAGGATTAGATAGGCTAATGGAGGATTAAGGGCAAGTGGAAAATTATGGAGGATGTGACCCTAATGATGATTAGGGATGTGAACACCCTAATCAAAAATTAATTATATTAATTTGGATTGAAAGGGTATTATGGAGGATGTGACATGAGGAGAGAGAATAAGATGAATTAAAAATAGATTTATTTCATTTTAGATAAATTGACTAAATTAAATAAATCAAACCTTTATTTAATTTAGAGAGGAATAGGTAAAGGTATTTGATTAATTAATTAAATACCTTAGGGGACATTAGGTTGAGATGAAATATTAACCAAATAATAAATTATTTAATTAATATGGCTTAGGGATGTAGGACAGAGGAATGCAAAGGTGAATTTTACCATATGGGGGTGGTCAAATTCAGGTGTCTACAAAGGGTATGACTCCCAATAGCATAATGTTCTAATAGATCATGATCATCATCTGAGCTATCACTAATATCAAATGATTCACTTTCCTCTTGTGTGTATAGACTCTTCTTCTTTGAAAAGTTCTTCTGGGGGAAGTAGGGTTTCTTATTTTTACTATGATCTTCTTGCTTAGAGCTATCCTTTTTACTATAGGGGAATTCAGCAGCAAGATTTCTTGTTTTACCATAGTTAAAGAATTTAGAGGGTAACTTACCTTTGTATTTTCTAGAGCATCTCCTTAATGTTTTGATAATTTTTTCTTCTTCGTCATTAGTCTCCTCAAATCCAGATGTAAATGATTCTACATTTTTCTTTTTGGTTGCTTTGAATGCATCTTCTCTCTTGGATGTATTTGCATCTCCCATTCTCATCTCATAGGTAGTAAAGGTGTCATGCAACTCATCAACATTGAGTTTAACTAGATCTCTTGATTCCTCTATTGCAAAATTTTTAGAATCATACATGGATGGCAAGGATCTTAGGACCTTATTGATAATGATTGATTCTTTCATCTCTTCTCCAAGGCCTTTGATTATATTGAATATTTCATCTACCCTAATGAGGTAGTCTATAATCTTCAATTCTTCACTCATCTTGAGACTTTCAAATTTTCCTTTGTAAGTTTGTATCTTGGCATGCTTTACTTTTTCATCACCTTCATAGATGGTCTTTAACTTACCCCAAATATCATGGGCTATTTGATAGTGCATGAGTTTGACAAACTCTGAATTGGACAACCCTTAAAGAATAGCATTCCTTGCCCTAACATTATTCTCATATGCTTTCTTACCAACTTGATCAGTAGGATTTTTAGCAAGAATTATGTATCCATTTACAATGTACATCCATGCATCAAACCCTAATGAAGATAAACATGCTTCTATTCTAATGTTCCAGAATGTATAGTTTGATCCACCAAAGAGAGGTTCTTTGTTTGAGGAGGAACCTTCTTGGCTATCTATCTTGTGTTCAATATCCAAGATATACCTAAGATGATTAACATTCTCTAAAGGAACCAGGGCTCTGTCTCTAAAGGAACTAGGGCTCTGTCTCTAAAGGAATCAGGGCTCTAATACCAATTTTTGGAACACAACTATCTACAAAGAGGGTGGTGAATCAGTAGATCAATTAAAACTTATATTTTAACACTATTAAAGTAGATTAAAAGGTCATGTAGAGAGATAAACACACATATGCACACATAACACCAAATATACATGGAAAACCTAATATAGGAAAAACAATAGTGAGAAATGCTACTAGGATATATTGTACTAATCTAGCCTCACAATAGAACCTCACTGGTTATAATGTGTAAGTGTACCAGACCTAAGGAGACACCAATCCCCTGATTTAAGAACACCAACTCTCAGGAAGCACCCACTCCCTAATCTAAGCACTAACTCAATTTTCTAATGACACCAACCAATCAGATTCACAATGAAATTGTTAAGCAACAAATCTTGATTTCAAATGGTTCAAACGAATCCAATTCTCTGTCATAGACCTATTTTACAACTACTCATTCTTTGTTTTGCCTCTTTGCGAACACTCTCTACCTCTACTATTGCTAACCTTAGCAAATCATCTATCCTCTCTTCTCTTCTCTCTTTTTCTTTTCTCTAACTTATTGTATTGCACACAATATGCATACCCTAGATGGTGTTTTTGTAAATTAGTCTAGGTCTACCTTCACAGAGCATACATAAACTATTTTATTCTTCAACACACATCATCTATTAGACTCATTCTTCACCAACAAGACTTTTATACCTCGATCCAAACACCACCAGCCTCATTCAAATAATTTGTTATCTTTAGCATATGAAATCTTAGGGTTTTATCACATTTAATGTCATACATGCACAATTTGATCTCTTCCAAATTTAATAGTAAATGTGCATTAATGAAGTCGCCCATTTCTTCCAATCCTCAACAAGAATATAGCTAGAGCACTGACAACCATTAAGTTCATTTTCTATGCCATAATCTCATTCGCCTAATTAGTAGTTTCATAGTTTTTCCACCTATCCATTTGACAAAATCAAATCTTCAAACACTAGTTGTTCATCTCTATTTTTATGCCATGATCAGACGTTTATCACTCAGTCGCCTCAACCATAAAATCTTGGCCGTTTGAAGTGATCGCTTTAAATGAGGGTCGTAGATCTTTGCTTAAAACCCCAAGTGAATATTCTCCTTTGATTCACCTTAAGACTTCACTAATGTCCTATTGAGTACATGTGTCATCTTCTCACGTTCCTATGTTAGTCAACAATGGGACCCACCAAGCTTCTATGAATGGCGTAAATAGTTCTTCAGTTTCATTGACCTCATTTTCCCTTTCCATCAGGGGTAGGGAGTCGCTAATCTTGCTTACCTTATACATGAAGTGTTTTGAAGGGCTTAAGAAACAACTTTGAACATCAATTTATGAAACTCTTTACATCTATTGGGATTTGGCTATATACCTTACCCTTTACCTACTACTGCCTTCCACTTCATATACAAACCATCACTTCAAGCTCTGAAATCCTGAAGAATTCATTGTCATATTAGATGTTGGTGTTTGCACATATAGCTTACCTCTTTATTTTATTTTGATAAGGTGTAAGTCTTCTTTCCACTCTACGATTCTTGAGAAATTCCTTTGCAAGTGTTCCATATTAACCCTTTCAGGTATCGGACTTCTCATATACCATTTACCTCTTTCCTTGTCTTTTTGTTAAGGCGTAAGCCTTAATGCCAACCTTTGATCCCTGAAACCCTTTCAAGTATTGATATTTGGGATTTCTTCATACTCCTTAACTTTATGTTAAGTTGTAAGCCTTAATGTTGACCTCTGATACCTGACAAGGTAAGGCATAAACCATCTTGTCGAAGCCTGAAACCTTTTGAACTTCACATTTTATTTCTTTGGTCCTTTGAGGAATTCAGTATAAGGTATGACCAAAGCTCGAAGTCTAAAACCTTTCAAACTTTACTCATTATTTCTATCTCCTTCCTTTTTCGGAAAGCAATATAAGGTAAGCCCAAGGCCCAATATATAAAGCTAGATCAAACTTTGCTCAAACACTCTAATTATTTTCTTTCTTCTTGTAAGTGGTATAAGGTAAGCTTGAGACCTGATGCTTGAAATTTTGTAAATATTCAATATTTTCTTCAATGACAATGTAATGCTAACAATATTTATTTTTGACATACTTATGATTCCCTTTTGACATCAATGAGCCAACAATATCCCTAAATGGATATCACTTAGGTACCCCTTTTGACATTAATGACAATCATATTACCAACAACAACTGAAGACAAACAAAATTCCCAAAGGGCTTGTAGCATTAGAAAGGGTGTTTGATGGTTCTAAATAGTAATATCAAACAGAACTCTACCCATGAATAGGACTTAGAGGAATTTAATCTGAGAAAAAAATATGCACCAAAAAAGATGTACATAAGAAAGAAGATGAAACCTAAAGTTAGAGAAATTCTCATTGCTCTATTAAGAAATTACAAGAATGTATTTGCTTAATACTACAATGATTTAAAGTCTTATAGATAAGATCTATTCCAGCATGAAATTCTATTGAATCCATATACTAAGCCTTTTAGAAAAAAACCAAAGACCCATGGATCCTACATTGGCACTGAAGATGCAGGAAGAATTGATGAAACTTAGGGATGGTGGAATAATCAAACCTATAAGACATTCAACTTGTTTTTCCAACTTGGTGCTAGTGTGAAAAAAGAATGGTGATATAAGACTTTGTGTAGACTTCAAAAACCTGAATATATCATCATTGAAAGATAATTACCCATTGCCTAATATGGAGGAAATGTTGCAAAATTTTACTGGTTGTGAGATTTTATCTATGATAGATAGACTTTTAGGATACAACTAGGTGAAGGTAAGAGAATCTGAACAATACAAAACTACATTCACTACTCCATGGGGCATATATATTTATGTCATTATGCCATTCAACCTAACCAATGTATGTGTCATATTTTAGAGAGCCATGGATGTAGCCTTCTCAAAATTTATTGATATTTTCATGGTTGTGTATCAAGGTTATTTATATTCTAAGAAATAAGATGAACACTATATGCACCTATAAAATATATTTGCTAGAGCTTTGAGATATGGGATCTCATTGAATCCCAGGTGTGATTTTAGAGTTACGGAAGGAAAATTATTGGGGAACATAGTATCTAAAGAACATATAAGAATTTATCCTAAAAGGGTAGCTTCATAGATAATATAACTCAACCAAAGAATGTGAAAGGGATTCAATATTTCTTTGGATAGGTCAACTTCTTGAGGAGATTTGTTACAAACTTTGCAAATATTACTAGACCAATCTCAAGGATATTGAATAAGGGAGAAATTGTGAGTTGGAATGATGATCCAACCAAGGATTTCAAGAGAATTAAACAAGCAATTAAGGAGGCACATGTATTGAAGTCTTCTAATTTTTCAAAACCATTCTAGTTATTCTCGTTTGCCTCCTTTCACATTGTTGTTGTTCTTTTACAAAATAATTATGAAGGGTATGAGAAAACCATTTCCTTCTTTAGTAAGTCTCTTCAAGCTGCAGAGTTAAAATATGATATAATCTAGAAGCATGTTTATGTTTTAGTTAATATTGTGAAAAAATCTAGGTCTTATCTAGCAAGTGAAATAATTGTTGCTTATGTTCCTATAGATGTTTTCAATGATATTTTTATATAGCATGAAGTGATAGGTAGGAGGTGCAGATGGATAAATAAAATTCAAGATTTCAACATTGACATCCAAATTAGAAAGTTGGTTAGAGGATAGGGATTGGCTAGACTCGTGGCAAAGAAAAATATGGAAGACAATCAAATCAACAATGTTGAAGAAGGTAAGGTAATGCCTACTTGTGATATGAGGTCATCTAGTTGGTATAAGTATATTATATATTATTTGCAAAATATTCCATGTCTTCAAGGAATGACTAATAGCCAAAAGAGAAAATTGAAGCTTCAAGCCATAAAGTATGTAATTATTGATAATGAAATATGGTGGAGAAACATATATGGAATATTGTTGAAGTGTGTCAGTGAGGAACAAGCACCAGAGATCCTAAAGGAAATGCATGTATTGGTGTATGTGGAGGACACTACATGGCTAAAACCACTACCCACAAAGTCTTAAGAGCTAGATTTTGGTGGCCTACAGTTTTTAAGGACACGCATAAATTGGTTAGGACTTTTGATTCTTGCTATAGATTCTTAGGTAAATTGAATTTTTTAGGTAATCTATCTCTTAGGCCAATGATAGTAAAGGCCCCTTTTCACCAGAAGGGAATTGATTTTATAGGAGAAATGAGAGAATTCTAATGAAGGGCATTGATGGATCCTATTTGCAACAAATTATTTTACCAAGTGGATTGAAGTTATCCCTATAAGAAAAGCTACTAGAAAGGTTGTAATTGAATTCCTGATGAACAATATCTAACCAGATTTGGAGTACCAAAGAGGATTATTTCTGACAATGCTATGTGCTTCAGGTCTCATGAGTTTACAAGTTTTTGCAACTAGTATGGGATATCAATCCTTATTCCTCCCCATAAAATCCTCAAGGAAATGGACAAGCTGAGTTCAATAACGAAAGCTTGATAAAAATTATAAAGAAGGTGATTGAAAATAACAAGAGAGCATGGGATTCCAAATTGAAGATAACTCTCTTGGTTGGTAGAGAGACTATAAATAAAGCAATAGGACATACGTGTTTTCACCTAGTCTATGGTCTTGAAGCAAGGATACCAATGAATAATTTATTGCAAGTATACAAGATTATTCAAGAATATGATGGTGAAATTTATGATGTTATGCAACATTAAATAAATCAACTAATAGAGTTGGATGAAACAAGGAGAAGTGCATAGGAAAAGAATATCAGAATACAAAAATAAGTGAAAAACCTTCATGACCAAGTCTTATGAGAGGAAATTTCAAGTTGGAGATATGGTGCTATTGTGGAATGCAAGGGCTCAGGATAAAGACAAACATGGTAAATTTGATTCCCTTTGGCTAGGCTTGTATCTGGTCAACAACACTCATTGAGAAGACTCATACTTTTTACAAAACCTAATCGGTGAACTTCTTGAATTATTAGTGCATGGATTATGTAAATTACATATAGTTTTCTAGGTCTTATTTCTTATTTTCCTTTGGTTTTTGGTCTGGTCTATTTGCTCTATGGTCTACTCCACCAAAGATCTCTATAATCTCACCTTGTTTTATCAAAACAAGCATTCCCAACTGGAGACGCTAGTAGCCTCTAAATTTTTTTCATGTTTCCTAGTCTTTTATCCCATGTTCTGAGGTTTTTGGTCAATATGCAAATGGTTAGGCATGATAAAAATCCATCTAGGGTTTGTTCTATATCTTAAACCTTCAAGAAACCCTAAGTTCAAAATGCCTGTTAGCCTTAGGGTTTGCCAGAAAATCACTAAAAATTAAATTAAAGAAAATTAAAGATTCTAAAATTTAAAGGTCTCCTAGCTATTATCCACACATACACCAAGAAACAAACCAAATCAAGGCAGAATCTACTCTATATTTCACTATATTACTTCACATCTATGCATAGAATAGTGCAAGAAGTTTAAAGAAAACAATTGTTTACCCCCAAAACAGTATCAACATGCACCTAAATCCGGTGCGACACATTAGACTTTATGATAGGAATAAATAGTCAGCTATGCAATCTTTATGATGAGAAATAGCTTTCAAAAGGCTTATATATAGCAACTTCTATGTAATATACAATTTTTTAAACTAGGATTGAACAAAAAACATGAAAATAGAGGTAAAATTGGTAATGTGCCAATCTTAAGTTTATGAAGTCCAACAAATTTTGATCCTTCAAAATGAATAACATTTGGCCTTTTATAGAACACAAGGCCTCAAAATTATTTCAAACAACACATGGCTAAGCAAAAATAAGCCAATCAATAAATAGCACGTGGCATAAAATGACAAGTGGTACTAGAAGATATTTGTCTCATTCTGAAATAAGTCAAAAGACACTTTGACTTCCTTCTCTGTAATTGGAATACCTGAGAGATGTGGTAAAATGCATATGATCAGGTCTACCTATTCCTCATCATGATTTCTTAGAGTGATCGGGTGGATATAGAAGATCCATATGCCTCACTCCTAGTTTCACCACTAAGTTCTAGGTTCATAAAAAATATCTACTAACACACTTTGGAAAAAACTCAACATTGTGTTGACTTGCCTAAATAACCCAAGTTTTTGCTTTCTCAGTTATTCGCTTCTTTGCCTCAAACATTTCCCCCACATACCCATCTCTTAATTTTGTATCTTTCTTTTGCTTCTATATCATTGGGCTCACTCATAAGTTCGATTTGCACGAATATTCACATCTCTACCATGGTTCCCATCTGTCAGACCTGCATCAACATAATTCAAATCATTTCTATTGGCCACATTTAATTCCTTTAATGCATATGTCAAGAAAATAATTACTAAAATCATGCTCATACAATTTTAACTCTTTTGAACTCTGACTAAAATAATCTGTTTTACGATTTTTTTGGAAATATCTGCTAATGCAAGTTTTTAGGCTTTTAATGCTATGTAAATCCTTATATGACACGTTGAGCATTTTTCTTAATTATATATTTTTGTATACCCATTTACCCGAATACCCCAGCGCCCATATTTCCACTTCAATAATTTATCACAATAATAAGTTGAACTGCAATACTTTGGCAATGCACCCTAGATGCCTTGTTTGTTGTGCTTGTGGATGTGCAAAATTTCACATTATCGACCCAAAACTTTAATCCCATTTGATGGTAATCTAACTTATCCAATTTTACTATAGTCAGCCTACCTTGAACCATGCATCTACACTTGATTTACCCAAACACCCGATTAATTGACTTTCCATTCTTCTCTAGCCTCGCTAAGTGGGTGATTTTAAAATTTGGGTCCCCAAGATTTTACAAACTTGGGGCATGTTGTGTAACCACACAACACATACATACATACATACATACATGCATGCATGCATGCATACATACATACATACATACATACAAACTTGAACATATAAAAACTAAGTTTAAAGAAGGCATAATGCAAGCACATTATAACACACTTATGTTTGTGTTTTCTTTGGGAATTTCCAAGACTTTGCCTCGGATTTTCCTTGGTCTTCCAACCCAAAGGTTTGGATTGACTTTTCAATACCCAAAGAAGTATTTTCTAGATTATAAAAAAATCCACATAATCTCAAGCGTGCTTCCCATAAATTTTGCATGTGTTTCAAGGTCAAGTCAAAAAAACACCATGGTGATGTTAAGCTCTCTCTTATCTACTTAACCATGTAATTTTTTTCACATTTTGAGTATGTTAAGGTTTTTCATCTTTGATTTCTTTGTTGGTGTTTTTTTTTTTCAAGAACTAATGTTTGGTATTTTTACTTTATTTTTTAACTATTCATTGAAATTTCAAATAAATTACATTTTTAGAGACTAGAATCCATTCTACACATATTCAAAAAAAAAAATCAGTTAGTTTTCAAAAAAATTAGGGGGGAGCACACTCAAATTTCTTTTTTTCATGATGTGTCTACTTTGAAAATTAGTAAAAAATCATATATTCATTAAAAATTAGCAAAAATTTTGAGGATAAACTAAATGGTTATCTAATTTCTCATTGAAGTGATTTTTAAAATTTACTAAAAAAAGTTAACATTTTATGGGGGCCACACCAGACGCTATGTTATGTTTTTTTGACAAAAAAATGGGACCAATTTATGTGGCCCCCCTTTTTGAACCCTTAATGTCTACCATTTTCAAAAAAATAGCAATTTAGAAAGTAGATTCAAAGCACTATTACTCTTGTTTTTGTTGCATCTTAAAATTTTGAGTGTAACTATCTTCAATTTCTCATCCAAGGTCAGTCTTTCTTAATTTCAAAAAAAATAGTGGCCACTTAAGGCCCCTTTTTGGTCCCCCCATATTTTTTCACCCACCCTCTTCTTCCATGGAGAAAGAATTCAAATATCAAGCTAATTTGAAAGGGAGAGGAAGAAATAACTTTGGAAGAAACTCTAGAGGTAGAGGAAGAACTAAATCTAGAAGAAGCAACTCTAAAATAAACAATTCTAAAAGAACAAATAGCTAAGAGGGAGCAAGAAACTCACACCCAAAATCAAAATAAGAAAAATAGTAGTAGCTCAAATTCAATTTTAGTTTTTTCCAAAAGTCATAATTTTGTATTTGAATTTAGAAAAAGGTAGCATAAACAATATAAAAAAAATTTGCATATGTGGCTAATGAGAAGGAGATTAAACTTGAGTAGTCAATATTTTTAATTATGTGCAACATTATTGAGCAGGGAAACACTAAATTTTTATAGTTGGACAATGGATTGAACAACCACATGAGTGGAAATGTAAAATGATAGAGTAGAAAAGTGCATCTTCATAGGCTATAGTGAAGAGTCTCATTCATATAATCTATATAACCCTATTACCAAGCAACTTATAATCACCACATGCCATTTAATTTTGGAGGTTTGATTTTTGATGCCTAGATTTGGGTAATTTTGAACAACAAATATTTTTTGGGAGAAATTAATATCTACTAGTTGGAAACCAAAAAAGGTAGAAAAGAAGGAAAAAAAAGACATGTAGTTGTAGCAGAACAAAGAAGAGAAAAAATATAGTGTTAATAACTATAGGGAAGAACACAATAATAGCTCTAAAATCTAAACATAGAGTAGCAATAATAGCCCCAAAAGCCATATGTAGAGTATCAAAAATAGCTCTAGAAAGATCATATACACAACATCTCCTTAGTGAACACACACAAAAAATCCAAAAAATATTGCAACATCTCTAGAGAGAGCATACATGACAACAAATGATGGAACTTTGATCGATACTTTGTAATATGTTTATAAATATTTTATATAATTTTATGATATAAATATAATATATTTTCTCTAATTTTGAAATATTTGTCTCCTCTTGTGGTCTCCATTGTCTTTGTTTGTTTGTTCTTCTTTCCAACAAATATATCACCCATAAATTGATGATTAAATAGAGACATCAGTAAACACTTTGAGACTTGTTTATGTTGCTTTGATTTATACCAACATACTTAATATGATAAATGGTTATCCCTTAAAAAATGGAGGTATGACACTTTATACCATTCTTCCACCAAGATGACACCCAATAAGGTTGTGCATGGCCAACCTCCACCATTTGTCACCACTTACTTGATTGTTCCAAAGTGGAAGTTGTTGAATCCACTCTCAACAATGAGAGTCTCTTCTTTGAGCTCTCAATGAAGACTTGGCTTTGGTTTAGAATTGTATGTGTAGACACTTAAAAATGTCTTGAATGACACTACACACTTGAATCTGATATATTAACATTGTTTCATCTTAAAATCCATCCTCTTTTCGCTTGTTTAATTAAATTAGCCTAGCTATTTAATTAAATGCCTCATTTTCATCTATTAATCTAATTGACCTAATTGGGTTAATTCACCCCCTCCCACACTAACATTTAACCCTTTTAGAAGCATCTATAGCCTATCATGGCTTGAAGATGGCTCAATCTAAAGGCTATACAAAGGTGTGGCTTGAGGGTGGCTCTTTAAATATTATCAACAATTTGAAGAATTCTTCTACCCCCTCATGGATTATTGAATCCCTTATCATGGATGTCATAGAGATTTTAAATTCCTTCGACGAATTTTATATCTCTCATATTGTTAGCGAAGGGAATGGCCTAGCTAATGTCTTCACTAACCTAGGTGTTAGTGGTTCTAGGGAGTGGGATGTGGATGACCCCCTCCCCATTGAGGCTCTTGTTTGTTTAAATCATGTTTATCTAAATTTCTAAGTTGGATGGCATCCTCATTATGTTCTAGGCTCACATGACTTTAATCATGTGGCAGTTAAATATTTGGAGTGAATGTGAGCAAGATCATGCTTGGGTTGATGGTACCTTGAGTAATCTTCATATGGGGTAGAGTTCTAGGATAATTATATCTCTCTACTCCCAATTTGTTGTCACATGGGTTATGGGAATTTCTTGGCTTTCTTTCTGGAGGGTTCTCTTAATCGTTTGCAAGGTTCTCAAGCTCCTTAGTTCTGTTGAGATTGTGTCAATAGGTGGTGATAGAAATAGAGCAGAGCCTTTCTCCTATGATACCCTGAAAAACAAGGACGTATGGAAAATATTGTAAAAAGGTGGGCTTACACCTTACTTGGATAAGCTTCATGGAAATAACCCACAGGCTACAACCTTGTTTGTTAAAGGTTGGAATAACAAGGTTTTGAAAATGGGTGGCACAATTTGATGTAAATGAGGACTTCGTTGTGATTAACATAGGTATCTCCACAGAGGGCAAGAAGGTTTACAAAGACAAGAAGGAATCTAAAGTGGCTATGCAGATTTTCTTCAAAGGAGATGAGGAACAACAGCTTAAGCAGGTCAAGAGTGGAGGGTACCATCACAGTTTTATCAAAGCCATGTGTGGTGATGTTGCAGAGGAATTGATGAGGTACATTACTTTAGAGGGTGAGTTTTCTACTATCAATGCTTATCATTTTGTTCTTTTGAATCATTTTTTCCACAAGAAGAAAATTTCCTTTCCATTTTATCTTTTGGCTTCTTTGGAGTATGGTCTAAAGGATCATAAAAGGAATTCTAAGAACCCAGTGTTGCATTTTGGTCTTATTATATTGATTTTGGATTATGCTAAAGCTTTTGTGGTTCCTAAGCTGTCTTCTATGGCTCCTAAGGGTAAGCAACAGAAGTTGGTTGTGGATTATGAAACTGTTTCAAAAATGAGCTAGTGAGTGTGAAAGGCAAAAGGAAGAATGTGGCTCTAGAGGAGGATTCAAAGTCGGATGAAAAGGATGATGATTATTTGTCAAACTCTCAGGCCTCTATGGAGGTGATATTGCAACTTTATGCCATGAGTAATACTGGTAAAGGGGATTCTACTCCTAGCCTGAAGGATTATGAGACATGTAGTGAGGAAGAAGTGGGTGAAAAACTTGGTAATTCTAAACCTGCTACTCCTACCATCTTGAAAGAGATAATTCATATTACTGAAAATGTGTCTTTTCCACCCCCTATTTTGGGGACTAAGAGAAAGAAGGTTTTGAAGGAGGGTAGCAAAAATAAATTGGCTATTAGGTCCGGTAGCCCTATGCAAAAGGAGCATGTTGCTTCTCCTCTGAAGATGGGTGATGGGCAGGAAAATATGGTATATCTGGGTGTGGAATTGGATATGCAGAAGAAAAGGAGGTTTGTGGCTGAGGACATTGTTATCTCTCTTCGCAAGATCCAAATGTCAATGGTTGGAGTAAAAGGTAAGGAGGTTTGTGAGAGCCAAGATAAAATTAGTATCTCCCAAGAAGGGGATGTGGAGGATAAGGATGTGTTTAACTTTGATCAAGAGGATTTTCCCAATGTTTTGGGTATGGCTAAGGAAGGTACCATTTCATTGTTTAAACTTTTTAAATGGTTTTTTCATGAGCTCAATATTACTAATGTTAGGGTTTAGAGTGTTGTGATCAAAGTGGGGGAGTCCTCATAGGCCTTTATTCAGTCTCAAGTTGATGAGTTGTTTGATTCCTTGAAGATTGTTGCTAAGGATATGTTGAAGATGAAGCAGTTGTTTGGACAAAGAATCCTGACCTTGGAAGATCAAATGGAAAGGGTTAGTGTGAAATTGGACAAGGTCATGGAAGCGAAAAAAATTTCTTTGAGGTCTAAGGCTAAGGGCATCTCTACTCTTAATGAGAAGGCCAAGAATCAAATGGAGGTTGCTTTGGGTAAGAAAGATGTTGTTGGTGAAAGGAAAGTGGTGGAGGAAGCTTCGGCTGACAAGGTTGCAGTTTCCCAGAATGTTTTGGATAATGAGGTAAATGTGGTTGGTCCTGGTGTTAGAACTTGCAATAAGACCAAGATGCAGGTTGGAATCCCTGCTAAATATATCTCTAAAGTAATGGATGCACATCAAAAGACTATTGAGAGAAACATGGAAGTTGCAAACATTCTGAAGAATATGTAGTTTTGTTGTTTTTGTCCTTCCTTTTTGGTTGTTGTTTTGATGATGGTTTGTTGTGTTTTGGTTGTTGTTTGCTCCATTTATTTATCTTTCACTTCAGCTATTATTTTTTGTAAAGGGTTTTGAGGCCCCTTCAAAACCTATTTACCTCTAATCAAAAACATTTCACCCTTTTTTATTAAATAATATAAATTATTTAATCTAAACCCTAAAGTCCTCTTATTTAATTAACCCTAAGGTATTTAATTAAATATCATATTGCATCCCCTTTTCATTAAATCAATTATTTAATTAATATCATATTATTCCTCATCTTGCACATTCAAATTTAGTTTTGATTAACTAAATTGCTAATTTCCCTCCATCTACTTGTATAGAGAATTTGGAATATTCTCCTATTTGGCTCCAAAATTGGAATGATTTCTTTCAAACAAACTTTGTAACAAACTTTCAAAGTTGTTACAAAGTGTGTTTGTTGAAATCATTCTCAGCCCTTGATCTTTTCTTGATCCATGTTTCACCCTCCCTTTTCATCTTAACCATTGATTGACCAAATCAATCTGAGCCCTTGATTTTTCATTTGCTTTCCTATAAATACATCACTATTTGGAGAGAAATGGATCCATCTTTTGAGAGAAATTTTATGTTGTTGAAACTCACACCCATTTGCACTCATGTTTTACATTTGATAAGCATTTTAGATTAATTTTCATGCATTGTTAGCTTAGCATCCATTAATGGCTTCCATGATAACTTAGTTTGCATTCATTTAGTATATTTTGGAATCTAGGGATTGCATATTTGAATCTTGTATACATTTAGCATAATTTTTCATACACTTACATCAAACATCTTAGTTTTATCATGTTAATCTAACTTTTATCATGTTTTTGTTCATCTTTTTCATTAGTTTCTATCGATTTAAATCCATAAAATTGATTGGAAAGGAACATATTATCCAAGGGATTGAGAAAGGGTTGCCATTCCACATCAATGTGACACCACTCCCCCAATATGATAAGCTTCAATTTCTTAGAGTAGTTGTTTGTCAAGCTTTCGTGTTTTAGCATGTTAGTTTTAATGGCTTCTTCGTTTTGTTGATATTGAATATCTTATTGGGATCATGACTTAGGTAATTAAATAGGCTTTAAATTCATTTGAATCTAGCATGTTTAGTTAACACTATGATTGTGGTTGCATTTTAGCGCTAGAAGGAGGGCTATACTAATCGAATCTAACGAATTTCTCTTTAGATTCTTGTTTTCTTGTGTTTGCAGATACAACAATGCTATTGATGAATTCAGCGATGCATCTCAAACACATCACTATGCAGTGATGTACTTTGGTTTAAATACAACGACATAATTAATTCAGTGATGTGTGATTTAATTTTGTCACTGCATATTTCAAATAGCGATGTTGAACTCATTTTTATTTGCATCATAAATTTCATTATAGCGATGCATTTTATATAGCGACACTATTGATTTCAATGTTTACTACAAAGCAACGCATTTGATTTTTCAATATAGCGATGCACTTTTGATATGGCGATGCATTTGATGAAATTTAGCGACGTAATTGATTTCAGCAACATTTTTTACTGGTAAACAAGATAGGGACCTAATTTTGACATGTACTTTAAATTTTTGATTTTATGTGCTCTCTAACATGTCACTAACATCTAGTTTTTGTTTTTGAGACTAACTAGTTTTGTAGATTTGGGAAAAAACTAGGAAATTATTTACCCCAACTTGTTGGGGTCATAACTTTCCACGTGTTGCTCATAATTCAAATCTATTTGCACAATTGGAAAGGTCTCCAAGAGTACTAATATAGTCCCTAAGAAATTGTGTTGCAGCAACCAATTTTTAGGGACCAACGCAAGTTTCAAACCCAAATTCCACTCTAAAGGCCTTCGAAAATGCGGTTTACTAGAACATAAAAAACCAAAAAAAAATTATTTTCGATTTTTCATAGTTTTAATTATTGTAAAAGTTTTTTGACACTTATGGGACAATTATAACCCATTATGTTACTTTGCTTTATGTTTTAGGACAACTAAACGTCCATTGGGTTTAAAATTTACATTCAAAGTTGGTAGAAATTGGACCCACGCATCCTCATTTTGCAATATCGGTTTTAAATTGAACAATAAAACACTTCAACTTGGTGCTTAAAATGAACTCGTTGTTTTTTTCAAGGTTAAAATGAATGTGTGTTTTCTTTTCTTGAGAGTATTTATTGTGTGTATCCACTCCCCTTACGCTTGGTGCGATCTTGGGTGAAGAGAAACACACAAGTATACTTTCTTCTTAGAAGTGCATATCCTCTCCCCTTGCACCTTTTGGAAATGTTGGGTGATGAAATCATTTTAAGCTTCAAAATCTATGTTACCTTTAGAGGGTTTGCCTCCCAACTTGTGAGAGGGAACGACCCAAGTGGTGCTTTCATTTCGGACTATTGTATAAATAAATTGACCAATGTGACAAAAGTCATTAACCAATTGGTGTTGTTGTCTTATATCAAGGAATGTCTCCCTTAGTATCTGTGTGATATGTCAAAACCCTTAGATGTTTCTAAGGGCCAGGATGCCTCTTAATTGAGTGAATCACCACATGTATAGGCACCAGTTTATCCCAAAAATCTTGATTAAGAACCTTTTTTATTAGTGGCTCACTAATTTTATCTTTGAAGTGTATTTTAAGGCAGTGCATTGAAATAGAACCGTTCCAAGAAGTTACTTACCATGTCCAATTTTTGGTTGAGGCAATAAAGCAAATAGGGAAGGGACTCCTTTTCTTGGCATGTCAATATGGTACATTTCCTTGACATAGCCCATTTTTCCATTCCATCTTCACAAATTAATCATCTCTTAGGGGATGATGGTAAGCCTACTAAGAAATACGTACCCACTTGAGCTAGGGTTGTAATTGCTTGAGAGTCAGTTTAATACTTTGCTTGATTCCAAAACATTTCAAATACACATCAACAAAGTTTCTCAAAATTTCAAACCCTTTGGTTTAAGCATGGATACCCTTTGAAAATTCTTGATATTGATGCTTGTCCTAAGGATTTTACCCTTAGATACTTCTAAATATTTTGGGCTTATGTCTCAATCCATACTTCCCAAGGTTAGCATAGGCAACTATGGCTCTAATTTCATGATTTTCACATAATGGACCTTGTGAAATGAATGGTGTTTTTGACATAGACATTTTAGTCTGAAGTTTAGGAAAGACATTGTATGTGGTAAAAATTACTCCATTAATCCAAGATTAAATAAAATGAACACCTCACATTGATGTATGTTCAAACTTTGACTCCCTGAAACAAGCAAATTGAGACAAGGAAAATATTGCAAAACATTGAGTCCAAATTCTATTGTCCAAATCATTGAGTTTCATTATCCAAGTTCATTACATTCTATTGTCAAAATCATTGGGTCCTATTTCCAAAATCATTTGAGTTCTATTTTACAAAAATCATTGAGTCCTTAGGGTTTGATCACTTTAGAGGTATAGCATTTTTCTCACTACCTTGGTCTTGCAAAACAAAGGTTCATTTTAGGTTAACATTTTTGGTCAAACATTTCATCCACCCTTTACCATATTTCACACTTCACTTCACAAAACTTATAAACTTTTGGACACACCAACACTCTTTTGACTTATAAATCATCAAACAATTCCCCTAACTTAGCTATGGTGTGTGTCAAATGGATCCTTTTACATGCACTTACTTGAGTTGGTTATCACATTTTGTGGAAAAATTTATCTTGAAAGTCACAAGTCTACCTTCAAGATTTACAATTTCATCAAAACATCAAACCTCTTTTTTCTAAAAGTGTTGTCCCAAAAGTTTTCAAAGATTACTCACCCATACCATCCACCTATTTCAACTCCCATTCCCATAATTTCTCCAAAATGACTTAGAGTGGCCCTCTTACCAAAATTTGAGTCAACTAGAGTTTAAACATTACAAGTCCCAACATAACTCTCCCATTGGTGACCCACAATATATGGTTACAACAAGGTCACAACACAAGAGAATCATGGAACAAACCAAATTCACATCCACCACAAGTGATCCAAACCCACAATAATTTGATCCAAGGAGTCGTTCTACCCCATCACAATAACCTCAACATCCATTGGGACCATATGAGGTAGAAGATGTCACAAACAACCCATTTGAGCTTACTAAAGAATAAATACTTGAGTATAAATAATAACATCAATCCTTAGAGAAAGTGATAGGTTGTCGTTAGGTCCTACTACTTTAGAATATTGAATGTCAATTAGTCGACCGGGCAGTGTCCAAGGCAGTTTGCAGAAGAAGATGATTTGGATAACTCATTTGATATTTTTTGTTTTACCTTAAACTATTGGAATCAATTTTAACCTAAGGCCATTACTATTTAACGGGAAAACAATTTATTCTAAGAAAAACTGGAAATACTAAACTAAAAAGCATAAGACAACTAATTTAGAAAGCAACACAACTAAACTAGAAAGCATAGAAACAAGAAAACTAAACAACTGATATACTACGGAAGCAGAAAAATAGGTGAACAGACAATGAAACATCTTTTAAATAGTAAAAAATTTTATCAACTACGAAAGATAACTCATACAAATTAAAAACAATGGTGCTCTGGAACTTCAGACTCAACTTCAACAAATTTAATTACCTCCTACTGAACAGTTATCTAACTTTAAACAAATGAACAACAGAACGGTAAAATACTTATCTATCTAAGTAACTTCCCTCGAGTGGATAGCTTGCGGGTTAACACTTCGTCCTTAAATCACATAAGATAAAAATTTTGGAGTCTCTTCATTACGAACAATCATCATCATTCATAATTCAACAGTGTATCAAAAGACAGAAATCAGGTAACTCATTCACCAGTATTTTGAAAACCATGTGAACAGCATAACGATACTTCTTTTGTCTTATTCAACACTTATGAAATTACATTCTTATAGATAACTTATAACTAAATCCTAAATTTAAGATGGCGTGGATAGCCATTGAAAAAGTATTCAACAACTTAAAACTAACTTTTATGTCTTTAAAGCTCATAAACATATAGAAGGCTCAAGAAGAGCCATGAAGTTTTGTTAATAGAATTTTAAAGAATAAAAACTAAATCCTCGGTGCATCATCCAGGTATTCAGGAACAGATTCGTAGCATCTATCCTTTACCACACTTGAGGCACGTGCTGGTTCGACTTTTACACAGTTGCTAGATGACTGATTATTCCCTACAAAAACACTCAAGTCAACCCATTAAACCTGCATTGACAAATTTCCTCAATTGATCAAAAGAAAGAAAGAAAGCATAATTTTCCTTAAAATAAGCAATTATTTCTCCTAAAGTTTAATAAATTGGCACTTAGGATTGAGTTGGTAAAAGTAAGCTTTCCAGATTTTATTATGATGAGGTTATTTTTTCCTCATCAGAAAGTGGCTTCAATTCCCCCATCTTTTATCGCACAAACCTTGGCACAAGTCTTGAATCCATCTACCATTCAACCAATTCCATCCCTTGTGCCAAGACAACCCTTAACATCTAGTCTTGCAACTAGACTAGGAACCAACCTTGGTCGCACTTCATGTCTAGGAACAAACACAACTTTGGGTATTCACAACATGACCATTCCATTAACCACAAACCTTCCCCAAAATACAAGTTGGACACCAACATTTGGAAAACCACTTACATTCCATGACGCCATAACAACCTTGAAATTTTGAGTGCAACCATCTTCATCCATCACCACAAATACCCAAAGTTTTCTCAATGTTACACAAAGTAATGTGAACCAAGTACCTCAAATAGGATAACAAGGGCAAGATAACACCCTCACACAACGGAAATCCTTAGCAAGTGGTTCCAACCACCCCATAGGCACATCAAAAAAAGTGGTTACCCAAACTACTCAAATTAATCCACCATCCAAATCAAACCCATCCATCACCAACCCAAATCAAAACAACACCTTGGTCACAAACCCCCTCAACCAAGGTAATACCTCGGTCCCACATAAAACACAATAAGGGAACCCTCAACACATTGGTCAGGGGAACCCTTCTAGTCAATTGATCCTAGGTCAGAATGTGCCATTGACATCGCAATACCAAATGGTGCCATCATCATCTTTACCATTGGTCCCCCAAATCATGCAAAATTAAATGGGGTCCCAATCAATAATCTTACAAGGAATGATAGCACAAAACAACTCGCAACTATCTCAAATCAATCAACAACCCATGATCACCCAAAATCCATCCCAACAACAAAACACTTTCATGTCACTAGAATAACAAGCTCATGCTCTAGATTTGCAACAAGCACAATAGGCTTATCAACAAGCCTTACAACAACAACAAGACCAACAAGTAGCCTTAGCTACACAACAAAAACAAGTGCACCAAGCAGCCTTAGCCACACAACAACAACAATAAGCCCTAGTGGTGCAATAACAATATCAAGCCCAACAACAAGCCCTAGTGGCCCAACAACAACAACAAGAGCACAAAGCAGCCTTAGCTGCACAAAAGCAATGTAACAAGTGCAAAAAGCAGCCCTAGTGGCCCATTAACAATAACAAGCCCAACATCAAGCCTTGCTAGCCCAAAAGTATGCCCAACAACAACAAGTGCTCGCAAAACAACAAGGTTTATACTATAACCCTCAACAAAACATCATCAATAAAAACATGTTTGGAGCATATAAACCTCCACCACCATCACCTTCACAATATCCTACACCACCATACACATCATACAACACCCCATCATATCAAAATCATGTGTACAATCCATTCGCCATCCCACAATACCCAACATATGTTCCTCCACCAAACCCGCAAGATGATGTAGCATCACAATTCAAGGTTCTTACACAACAAATGTAGGATATTCAAATGGGAAAGACAAAGAAGCCCCATACACAACAAAACCTATTTCCATATCCATTCGATCGAAACATCACAATGGTACCTTTCCCTCCCAGTTTTAAGGTCTCTAAATTTGATAAATACAAAGGGAGAGGAAATATTGTGAATCACATCAAAGAATTCAATTCCATGTGTATGGAGGTCACCTACAATGATTCCTACTTGATGCGCCTCTTTCCAAGACATTTGAAAGGCCCAGCCATCGATTGGTTTTCACAGTTACCTCTTGGTATCAAAACCTTCTAAGAAATCATCGATAGATTCATAAATTGCTTCTCCTTTAGTCTTGACATGGATGTAAGCTTAGAATATTTATACACACTCAATCAAAACAAAGGATAATCCTTCACTAATTTATTGTAAATATGGAGAAAAAGAGCTAGTAAGAGCAAGTGGTCCATTCCTGAAGAACAAGTAGGGATTATCATAATGAATGTTGACCCAGATTTATCCTTCCACTTGAAGACGCAATGTACCACCACTTATGATGTGCTTTTCCCTAGGGCCCTCAACATCGAGCGAGCTCTAATCTCGCAGGGAAACACACAAGTGTATAGAGACAACCGCCCATCCAAGTGATCCCAAAATAGTGGTTTACACTTTTTGGGACATCCTATTTTTTGTTGAAATCACATATTTTTAGAAAATATAATGATTTAAGCCTTGAAAATTTTAATTTAAAGGATTCTAATTGAAGAGGGTTTGATCAAACCACCTTAGATCAAACCCCCTTGGATAGAACCCAACTAGTTTTAAATGATACCTATATCAAAGTGTCCTTTAAACGTATCAAAATGTTGATAAAAAACCACTTTTGATTTACCTTTTGGGGATCAAATGAATTAATTTAAAATTATTTTTTGTAATTATGTAGTCCTTATTGTAAGCTTCCCAAAAAGTATAGTTTTAAATATATTTGATTTGATTATTATATTTATTTTTTATTTCTTGTGAATGTAGATTTTCACTGAAAATCAAGATCTTTATTCTACACATGTGGAAAAATAGTAGACTGCCAAAAAATAACTCTTAAAAATATTTTTGTGCTAGGTATTGATGTCCTTGATCCAACAAAGAAAATAAAATTGAATTTTGATACATACAAAAAAAGTTATGTTGTATACAGCCTGCCTATGTCTAAATTATAATTGGTTTAGCTTCAAAACTTAATTAAAAAAAATATATCCAATAAAAAAACTATGAAAACAAATGAAAGTGCTAGATATCATAGTTACAAATCTAAATTATAAAAAAATAGAATTTTATCCTTCATAGAAAAAAATTATGTTGTATACGGTGAACACCACCCTTTAAAAATGATGTTTACTATTAAAAACTAGTTTTTGAAGGAGATGGAAAAATAAATGCAATCTACCTCCAAAAAAAATTTAAAAAATATATTTAGAATCTACAGAAAAAATTTCATAAATCACTACTTTGCATCATCTTTAAATTCCTCATGGTTTAGCAACTATAGGTGCCCGAAAGTGAAGATTTTGTTAAAAAAATTAGTTCAATGTCCAGTTTGGCCAAAAATTGTAAACCAGTATTGTGGGATCACCCATCCACTAGTTCTAACGATAAACCTCACTTTTGGGCCAAGAAAAAAAATGTTGCTAGTGATGGTGTTGTTGATGCAAAGGTGGTCTTAACTACTCCTAGGCAAGCAAAAACCCAATCCATAAACACTCCAAATGCACCCCAGAGAACAAACAATGCTCCTAAACAACAATTCACTCCCTTAGGGGAACCTATGGAGGATGTGTTGAAAAGGTTTATACAATCTAATCTTATCACACTCCCAAATTTCTCAAACTAACAAGAGCCACAAGTCAAATCTCGTGGCTATAGGGACGATCATTTTTGTGAATTTCACCAATACAAAAGTCATAACACACAAAATTGTTTTAGACTCAAACATCTAATAGAGGATATTATTGAACAAGAATACATTGATGTCGATCAAAATTATGGGAATGAAAATCTGAAAATTTACACAAACCCTATGACTGATCATAGAAAAGAAAAAGATTTAGGAAAGGAATCAACTTCAAAAAATATAAACCATATTCATGATACCACGATGGGACACATTTATGGTATTCATTCATCACAACATGAGGAATCAAAAATGTATCAAGATACTATTTTAAAACAAAGTCCAAACCAATCAATAGTATCTAGCAATATTTCATACCGTATTGGCATCAAGTATGTATCAGATTGTAATATCTCTCCCACTTATGACTCAATGATTGGGCATGTCGAAGAAGTTCCAAAAAAGCCAAAAATATCCAGGTTGTTACACCCATACCCATAAATTATTGTGAAGACTCTTTTATCGATGATATATCATCCACCCAAGGAGCATGTCAAGAGGAGGATCTTGAGGATAACAAAAGTTACTTTGAATCGAGTCACGATCAAGAACCCCTATCCCCAGAGTTTCACCAAGAGCTGAGGTACATCTTTCAAACAATTTTAAACTCCAAATATTTCCCTGATATCACCCCTGAGATGTTTCTTTCTAACGAACATATAGATGTTCTTCATCCAGAACAAGACTCTCCCACTCTTGGTATTCCTACACAAGAGCAAGCAGCAATTGAGATTCTTGATTCTTACAATGATTGTGCATCATCAACATATTTTGAATCAGCACCAACATCTTTTGAAGCAATATCAACAGATAATAATGTCATAGACTCAGAGCAAATAGTTCATATTCCTGAACAGCAAGAACCCATAGCAATATCATGTGTTCACGACAAGTCATATTCAATGGCTATGGATTAGAAGATACATTATTAGGGCAAAGGATTGGGTATTGTTAATACCTTCACAACATCAGGGAAATCTTGTCTAATGCAAACATCTACATATGGGGCATGAAGGATCATTATGATGAAAATACTATCACAACTACAACTAGTTGTACCATGAATCATCATCCACCCATCATCTCATACAAAAATTGGGACCAACGTAAAAAGAAATATTCCTATCAAATCAAAGAGAAGATCATCAAATAAAATGAAGCAATAAAGCAAAAAGGACAAAGAAAATACAAATGGATACCAAAGAAAAATAAAGAAAATCATCCCTCCAAAACTCCATTAGTTAAAGAAACTATGGGGAAAAATCAAAAAGGGAAATGTATCCATCAAAAGTGTCCTCAAATATAAAAGCATGCTTCTCAAGCAAAGAATGAAGTATATCCAATGGTTGGTCCTAATTCCATGAAAACCTACATTCCCACCCATCATTGCTCATCTTCCCAAGTTTGGAGAGTCAAAGGTTTCAAACCATCGACCCATCCATCCCATATTCCTTCATGCATGACACCATACACTCCATTCATGACATCCAATTCTCATATTAACCGTGTGTTGATAGCTACTCTTCATCATAAGGATTCTAAAGGCACTCTATCGCGATGGGAGCACATAGGAAAGGTTAATTCTAGTACCAACAAGGCAAATCACCATTCTCAAAAGTTGCATTCAAGTGTTCATATCTTAGCAAAGCAGCTTCTTCAAGCAAGGTATCATTGGCACATTATGACAGTGGCCTCTACATCAATACCACCAGGTGGCTCAATATGAGGGTAACATTTCCAAAAATCCTCAAAAAATCAAAAAATGATACAAATTCACAAAAATAAGAAAAAGGATTGAAAACAGTAAAGATAAAAATCGTCCTCCAGTGAAAACCACTACAGTGGCACTTTGGGCAAGTACTATAATGAAAACCTGGAAAACAAGCGTCATGAGTAGAATCGAGCGTCTATATGATCCTTCTCAAATAGAAGCATCTCATCCTTTTCATGATAAATCCAATGTTCCCTCCATCCATCCAATCCAAATCTATCCAGATATTCTCGTTTATCTTGATCTTGGCAAAGATTCGACATATACTTCAACTCTACTCATGGAAAACTTTTGGCAGGCTCTTTACCATTTTATCTCATAAAGTCCAGTAGCACATATCTAGCATGATAAAACTCTATTGAAATCTTTGCATCTACATTACCTATCTTGGTTTAAGCTATGAAGCATTGCTAGACACTAGCGGTAGGTTATTGAACTCTCTTTTTTTAATAACTCTCGATCCATGTATTATATCTCACAAAATGACATCGACATTGTGATCTAGGTATCGTTAATCTTAAATCTCATTGAAAATCAAAAAAATATATATAAAATCTCATCAAAATCCAAAAACACTTGTAAAATCCAAAAAATCCAAAAACATCAAAATCTTGTACAGTTAAAATCCAAAAACATTCAGAAAATTGTAAATTCAAAATCCAAAACATCCAAAACACATCAAAATTCCTAAAAAGGTCAAAACATCAAAAATCCAAAAATAGTACCGTCTTGAACTATGAGTCTTTGAGCTTGAATGTAGGCAAGGCTATCATTGATGTGCCCTCAAGACACCCTGTTGGGAATTGTTGAAGATTGCTGATATGTGATTGTCATTTATTTTAACACTATTAGCATTAATGTCTTTAAGACTATATATGTCGAGGATATTAAAAAAATTGTAATAAAATAAGTTGCAGGTTGTCGATGAAGCAGTGAAGTTCAGTATGTTGGATAGTTTAGTATATTGATGATCAGAAGTTGTGGATTAAAGGGTTTTTTGACAAGCCTATCTAGTTTATCCACCAAAAAATTTAGAGGTTCACATAAATATTTGATCGAGTTATGAGTATCTGTGCTCTGACAATTTTTTGTTGCTTCAGTTGGTGTTCCTGGAAGAAGATAATATGATTCTAGTAATCTGATTTGATGTGAATGCTTCTATGGTGATTCATGATTCTTGTGGATGTTTCTAGATCATGCTCTATTTGTGTTGTTGGTTCACATTGATCGGTATGCTCGCGATTGAAGATTTTCTTTTGTGTGTTCATGGCCGACAGGATGATTGTAGCGTGTTGTAGATCTTCGAGGATTAATTATTGAAGATTTTTTGTGTTCAAGGATGTTGTTTTGGGTCCTCACAATGTTGTGGCCAACTTTGGTTGATTTGCAATTATTTATGTTTTGGGTCAATAGTTTGGATTCACTTTATATTTTATTGAAGTCAACATGTAGATGATGTTATTCTTGGTTGCAGATATATATGAGCGATTGTTTATCTCTTTTGAGACATGCATGATGTGAAGTGTGTGAAGTGCGCGCACTATGTGAGAATAATGTTCAGATCATTCGAAGGCAAAAGTTAAGCATGAAGAAGAGTGAGCAGAGTTTGTGTGCTTAACCGGGACTGTAATCAAGCATTAGTAGATGTTATTTTCTCAGTTCAAAATCTTTAGATGGATTTAATCTGAATGTAACTGTAAGACAGTGTGTCTTCCTTTGGGCAGTAAGCCTTTTTCTATTTGAGCAGTGAGCTCTATGTAGTGTGCCCAAATGTAAGTGCATTCCCCATTTTCTATAATTTTAACAGAGTATAAACTTGTGGATTAACCTCCACCATGGTTTTTCTCCTAACAGGGTTTTCCATGCAAAAATATTAGTGTTATGTGTGTTTATGATGTGTTGATGGTTTATTCTTTCATGTTTAATTATCAGATCTGAAAATAAGTTTAAAATCTGTTTAATCTCTGAGACAACTGATTCACCCCCACCTTAGTTGTTTGCCCTTCTGTTACAAATAATTGGTATCAAAGTAGGTTCCTTGGAAGAAGTTTAATAGCTTGAGGTGATCTGGGATGGTGACATACAAGAAGGATAGTCTGGATTTGATGGAACAAATTATTCTCTATGGAAGACTCGAATGGAGTATCATCTGAGATGCATTGGTGAATCTTACATGAACATTACAAAGAATAGGTATATCATCCCACATAATGGTCCTTCTACTTCTACTGAGATTAAAGATGTTGAGTACAATATCAGGGCTAAGGAAGCATTGTTGAGTGCTTTGAATGATTCTGAAATGACAAATGTAATGGATTTGAAGACTGCTTATGAGATCTGGAAAAAGTTGGAAACTTTGTATGAAGGTAATGCTCATGTGAAAATTGCTAAGCTGCAAAGTTTGAAAAGAGAAATATGAAACATTGAAAATGGGTGAAGATGAGAATATTATTGCTTTCATGCAGAGAGTGAATGAACTTGTGTGTAACATCAGATGTGTTGGTGGAACATTGGAAGAATCAGATATTGTTGCCAAAGTGCTCAGATCCTTGCTTTCTGCATACAAACACAAAGTTGTTGCTATTGAGGAGATCTAAACTATGACAAATGTAACCAGATACATGTTGATAGGTAAGCTTGTTGATTTTGAGTTAAGTGAGTTTGGTGATGCTCTTCCTAAAATATAATCCACATTCAAAGCTACTACCTCCGAGAAAGATAAGCAGAGATGTGATCTAGGAGAAAGTTCTAGAAAGTTGTTCAAGTATGAGGAAGAAATGAGAGAGATTGAAGAAGACGAGAGAAAGCTAGATGAGCTTGAAGCAGTTCTTGTCAAAAGACTAGCTAGAGGAGAAGGTAAGTATAAAGGGAAATTGCCTCTTAAATTTTTTTCTTGCAATATGATAGTCATTTTTCCTCAAGGTGTCCAGAAAGAGTTCCTAAGTTGAGATCTAACAAGCCTAGATTCCAAAGAAAATGTTATTATGCTACTAATGAAGGTGTGACAAATGATGAATCTGATAAAGGGAAAGTAAGTGAATATGATTTTGTGTTTATTTCTATCAAGTAATCTTGTACTTGTTGATTCTACTAGTTGCATGAATGTTGAGAAAGCTCTAACAACCAAAATTGAAGAAAAAGATGAATGGGTGATCGACAGTGGATGCTCTCATCACATGACAGGTGATAAAAGTAAATTTTTGAGCTTGGAAAAATATGATGGTGGTGTTGTAATATTTGGTGATGATAAAGTTGGTGTAATCGGTGGTAGAGGATCCATTTCTTTTGATGGTAAGCATAATATTGATGATGTCCTATATGTTGAAGGTTTGAAGTATAATCTCTTAAGTGTTGGATAGATGGTTGACAAGGGATATAATATTTGATTCAAGGATGGAAAGTGTAAAATATTGGGGAATTTTGGAAATGTGATTGCATCAGGTACAAAAATAAAAGGTAATATTTTTCACCTAAGTACTGCCAATAAAAGTTGTTTGATTGCTCATGTTGATGAAAGTTTGTTGTGGCATAGAAGATTATGTCATGCAAACTTTGACAATATTATCAAGATAAGTTCTACTCAGGTTGTGAGAGATCTTCCTAAGTTGGTAAATCCTACTAATACCATATGAAAGGAATGTCAATTGGGGAAGCAAACTAGAGTTTCATTCCGGAGCAAACAACATTGTTCAAATGAAGTTTTGGAGCTTGTGCATACTAGCTTGTGTGGTCCTTCTAGAATCAGAAGTTTACAAGGAGATAGGTATTTCATATTACTCATTGATGATTATTCTAGATTGATGTGGGTTGCTTTCTTAAGGGAAAATTCTGAAGCTCTAGAGAAATTAAAGAATTTTAAGGCTAAGGTTGAGACAGATATGGGTCTGAAGATTAAGTGTTTGAGATCAGATAGAGGTGGTGAATTCACTTCTAGTGAGTTTAATTCCTTCTGTGAAGAGCATGGGATAAAGAGACAATTATTTGCCCCGTGAACCCCTCAGCAAAATGGAGTTGTGGAAAGGAAGAACATGAGAGTTCTAGATGCTGCTAGGACTATGATGCTGGAAGGAAATGTCCCACATATCTACTGGAGAGAAGTTGTGAGTATTGTTGTTTATACTCTCAACAGGGTACATGTCAGGGGTGATACTAGTAAGACCCCTTATGAGCTATGGTTTGGTCATAAGCCTACTGTTAGATACTTTAAAATATTTGGAAGCAAATGTTATATCAAAAGAGATGAAGATAAAGGAAAGTTTGATGCTAGAAGTGATGAAGGAATCTTTCTTGGTTATTCTACGAAAATTAAAGCCTAACGGTGCTTCAATAAGAGATTGAGGAAAGTAGTTGAAAGTGCTAATGTAAAGGTTGATGAAGACACAGTTAGACCATCCAAAACCTATGGATATGATTCAAATGATCAAAATGCTACTTCTGATCAGACTCATAATCAAGTGCAGATCATTCTGGTGAATCGGGAAAGGCAAGAGGAAGGAAGTAGTAAAACTGCATAAGAGAGATCACAAGAGTCTGAAGTTCAAGAACATTCTAAAACTCCAAGTTATGTAAGACTAAATCATTTAGAAGATCAGATTATAGGTGATAAGAACAAAGGTGTTCAAACTAGGAGAAGAATTGCAGAAGAATACTATTTGATATCAAAGACTAAGCCAAATAATGTAAATGAAGCATGCAAAGATAAACATTGGATGGAAGAAATGAAAGAAGAGCTACTAAAAATTGAGAAGAATGATACATGGACTCTTGTTCCTAGACCTAAGGACAAAAATTTAATTGGAACTAAATGGGTCTTACAGAATAAATTGAATGAGCAAGGTGAAGTTATCAGAAACAAAGCAAGACTGGTATGTAAAGGATATTCTTAGATGGAAGAAATTGACTTTGAAGAAACTTTTTCCCTTGTTGCTAGGATTGAAACTATGAGACTGTTTCTTACTTATGTTGCTTACAAAAACTTCAAGGTTTATCAAATGGATGTCAAGTCAACATTTCTAAATGGTGAACTGAATGAAGAAGTATATATTGAGCAACCTGATGGATTTTAATTGACTGATCAGGGAGACATGGTTTGTTGATTGAAGAAAGCATTGTATGGACTTAATCAAGCCCCAAGAGCATGGTATGCCAGATTGGACAAGTATTTGTTGAAGCTTGGATTTAGTAAAGGTATTGTTGATAGTAACTTGTATTGCAAGATTGATCATGATAAATATTTGATTGTTGAGTTCTTTGTTGATGATATCATTTTTGGAGGAGATGATAGTTTGTGCATGAATTTTGTTGATGAGATGCAGAGTGAGTTTGAGATGTCCATGATTGGAGAAATGAAATTATTTTTGGGATTGCAAATTAATCAGTTAGATAAAGGGATCTTTATATCTTAGTCCAAGTATGTGAAATAATTGTTGAAGAAATTTGGTATGGAATATTCAAATCCATTTGGTACACCTATGGTGATTGGATTTAATTTGACAACAGATGATTCTCCTAAGGAAAATTAGACTAGTTATAGATCCATGATTGGTGAATTGCTTTATTTGACTCAAACTAGACTTGATATCATGAATATCATATGCATTGTTGCAAGATTTCAAGTTGATCCTAAGGAATCTCATGTGACTGTTGTGAAGAGGATTTTTAGGTACTTGAAGGGGACAGTCAGTTTTGGCCTATGGTATCCTAAAGATGATGACCTTACTTTGAGTGCTTTTACTGATGCTAATTGGGCAGGAGATGTGAATGACAGAAATAGCACTAGTGGTGGTGTATTTTTCTTGGGAAATAAGTTGATTTCATGGTTAAGTAAGAAGCAGAATGCCATTTCTTTATCCATTACAAAGGCGAAATACATTGTTGTTGCTAACAATTGTACTCAAGTATTGTGGATGAATCAGATGTTGAAAGATATTAGAGTTGTGTATGATGAACCTATTTTTATTATGTGATAATTCAAGTGTTATAAAAATTTCTAAGAATCTGGTGTTGCATTCAAAAACCAAGCATATATCTATCAAGTTTCACTTTTTGAGAGACAAGGTGAGTGATAAGGAAGTCAGACTAGAGTATGTGCCTACTAAGGAATAGATTGAAAAATATTTACTAAGCCTTTGCCTAAGGATACTTTTGAGTATCTCAGAGGGAAGCTAGGGGTGATTACCCCTCCTAATTTGAACTAAGATGCAATGACTTGCATCAGTCTGTGCATTTCATATTCATATCTTGATCTGGATTGATTTTGTGGTGGTTGATCTCAAGGGGAGTAGTCAGATGTTCAGATATGTGGTTCAAAGCTTGTGTGTACCTTTGTCATTAATGTCAAAGGGGGAGAAGATTCATGTGAAAATTTGTGAATTATTCGAGGAGTAGATTCAAAATCTAAGGGGGGGAAAGTGCTAAGAGAAAGTTGTGTTAATGGTGTTTTTCACATCATGTGTTGCCATCAATGCCAAAGGGGGAGATTATTTGGAATTGTTGGATATTTTTTATATGTTTTTTTCATTGATGTCAACACTATTAGCATTAATGTCTTTAAGACTGTATATGTTGAGGATATTGAGAAAATTGTAATAAAATAAGTTGCAGGTTGTCGATGAAGCAGTGAAGTTCAGTATGTTGGATAGTTCAGTATATTGATGATCACAAGTTGTGGATTAAAGGGTTTTTTGACAAGCATATCTATTTTATCCACCAAAAATTTCAGAGGTTCGCATAAATATTTGATCAAGTTATGAGTATCTATTTTCTGATAGTTTTTATGTTGCTTTAGTTGGTGTTCCTGGAAGAAGATGATGTGATTCTAGTAATCTGATTTGATGTGGATGCTTCTATGGTGATTCATGATGCTTGTGGATTTTTCTAGATCATTCTCTATCTGTGTTGGTTCGCATTGGTCGATGTGCTCGCGATTGAAGATTTTCTTTTGTGTGTTCACGTTTTTCATGTTCATGGTCGACAGGGTGATTGTAGCATGTTGTGGATCTTCAAAGATTAATTATTGAAGATGTTTTTTGTTCAAGGATGTTGTTTTGGGTCCTCACAATGTTGTGGCCAACTTTGGTTGATTCACATTGATAATTATTTATGTTTTGGGCTGACAGTTTGTATTCACTTTATATTTAATTGAAGCCGACATGTAGATGCTTTTATTCTTGGTTGTGGATATATATGAGTGATTGTTTATCTCTTTTGAGACATACATTATGCGAAGTGTGTGAAGTGTGAGCATTATGTGTGAATAAAGGTCAGATCATTCGAAGGCAAAAGTTAAGAGTGAAGAAGAGTGAACAAAGTTTATGTGCTTAACCGAAACTTTAATTAGGCATTAGCAGATGTTATTTTCTCAGTTCAAAATATTCAGATGGATTTAATCTGAATGTAGTTGTAAGACAATGTGTCTTCCTTTGGGAATTAATCCTTTTTGTATTTGAGTTGTGAGCTCTAGGCAGTGTGCCTGAATGCAAGTGCATTCCCCATTTTCTATACTTTTAACAGAGTATAAACTTGTGGATTAACCTCCACCATGGTTTTTTCCCTAACAGGTTTTTCCACGCAAAAATCTTGGTGTTATGTGTGTTTCTAATGTGTTGATGGTTTATGCTTTCATGTTTAATTATCAGATCTGAAAATAAGTTTAAAATATGTTTAATCTTCGAGACAACTGATTCACACCCCCCCCTCTCAGTTGCTTGCCCTTGTGTTTCCAACACACCCTAGGTCAATCTTTTAGGGGTCCATCATAATAAATTGGCAATCCATCAAGTGTTCATTCCTCATCAACAATAATTCAAGTCAGTCGAACTACATGGTCTCTGCATGTATAACATAGGCAAGGCTCATCTTTGATAAGCCCTCAAGGCCCCTAGGATATTATTTTAGGTTAGGTTCTTGGTCAAAACTCGAAAAACACAAAAACATTTGAAAACTCAGAAAACCCCAAAACATTTGCAAAACACAAAAACATTTGAAACCCCAAAACATTTGAAAAACTCAAAAAACCCCAAAATATTTGTAAAACACAAAAATATTTGAAAATCAAAAACCCTAAACAGCCACAAATAATAAAACAAAAACAAAAACATTCGCATAAATATTCAAAAAGACCAAAAATAACCTCAAATCATTTTCAAAATACCAAAAACATTGAAATATTCTAGAAACCCCAAAACCATCCATCCAATTTTGCTTTCACTCGCAATAAACCTTCATCTATAATAAACCAATCGTCATCTTCAAACTTTGGTAAAACAAGTAGAGAAAAAGTGTGGCAAGTTGAAAAGTGAGAACACTAAGTGTCAAAATATAAAGTCTAGATCATAGGTAAATGAGTCAGTGGAATTTGTATTAACGGCCTATCACACACCTAGTCTTATTCAAAATATCTGATAAACTATCCTAGGATGCATCCTTCCTACAATGGACATTATCATTGGCAATCATTTGGATATTTATCCTCAACACACATTACACCTTTGGCAAGAGATATAGATAACATTGACTATTTTTTTAATCTTGTCTTATGATTTATCTTGTTGACCCATTCTGAGAACCTCTCGATGATGTCTATCAAAATGATTTAGAGAGAAAGGAATGGAACATTGATCATTATCTTTTTGTTTGTTGTGCTTGTGAGGTATTCTTTTAAAATAATCTTGGCGCATACTTTCTTAGTTGTGTGTAGGGAGGTTGTTTGGAGTAGATTGTTGACTATTGTGTAGGCTTTGGTCTGATAGTTTCTAAACTTCTAAACTACATTCCAATGAGGTTTCCATATGTCAAGGTGTGAACAAGAACTATCATATCTATTTGTAGAGTCAAAGTCCATTACACTATCTATACAACATCGTCCTGGTTATTAATACCATGATGCATTGTATCTATGTGTTATATCAAACATAAGGAATGACAAAGAGTCCCAATCCAAGAAATGAGAAAATCATCCATCTCATCACCATAATCTAATAAAGTCTTGATGCATCATGGACTTGTTGGACTTTTGAATCAAACTCAAAATCAATGGCCAATCCATTCATCTTATTCTTCTTATTCTTCTATATTTACTAACAATTCTATCCAAGTATCGAATTTGTGTGATATATCAAAATATACATGAGGCTACCCATGGCTGATGATTGTTTATACATCATCAAATCTCTCTACATCAAAAATCTGAGCTTTTTAGTCCTCTTTGAACTAAATGTTCAATCTTTGACAAGAGATCAACCCAAAATTCAAAAAATTTGCCTAATCACTTGAGGGGGCAAGGAACCAGCTTATTCCTTCCATTGGGGTAGTAGTGGGGCAACCAAAAAAATCAAAAAAAAAAAAAATTGATCTGAGCAGCAATTTTAATCTGAAAAGCATTAGTCTTTGAACCAACGTAACAAGTACCTCACTCTCAAGAGGGGAAAAATTTAGACACTTAAAATATCTTGAATGACACTACACACTTGAATCTGATATATTAACATCATTTCATCTTAAAATCCATCCTCTTTTCACTTGTTTGATTAGATTAGCCTAGCTATTTAATTCAATGTCTCATTTTCATCTATTAATTTAATTGACCTAATTGGGTTGATTCACCCCCTCCTACACTAACATTTCACCCTGTTTGATTAAATAATTCAAATTATTTAATCTAAACCCTAAATTCCTCTTATTTAATTAAATAACCCTAAGCTATTTAATTAAATATCATATTGCATCCCCCTTTTCATGAATTCAATTATTTAATTAATATCATATTATTCCTCATCTTGCACATTCAAATTTAGTTTTGATTAACTAAATTGCTAATTTCCCTCCATCCACTTGTATAGATAATATTCCAAATGAATATTCTCCTATTTGGCTCCAAAATTGGAATGATTACTTTCAAAAAAACTTTGTAATAAACTTTAAAAATTGTTACAAAGTGTGTGTTGAAATAATTCTCAACCTTTGATCTTTTATTGATCTATGTGATCTTTGATTTGCATCCAATGATGAGAATCATTGATCCATGTTTCACCCTCCCTTTTCATCTTAACCATTGATTGACCAAATCAATCTGAGCCCTTGATTTTTCGTTTTCTTTCTTATTAATACATCACTATTTGGAGAGAAATGGATCCATCTTTTGATAGAAAACTTATGGTGTTGAAACTCGCACCCATTTGCACTCATGTTTTACATTTGATAAGCATTTCAGATTAATTTTCACATCCATTGTTAGCTTAGCATCCATCAATGGCTTCCATGATAACTTAGTTTGAATTCATTTAGTATATTTTAGAATCTAGGTCTTGCATCTTTGAATCTTGTATAGATTTATCATAGGTTTGTATACACTTACATCAAACATCTTATCTTTTATCATGCTTTTTTTCATCGTTTTCATCAGTTTCCATTGATTTAAATCCATAAAATCGATTGGAAAGGCTCATATTATCCAAAGTATTGGGAAAGGATCGCCATTCCACATCAATGTGACACCACTCCCATAATAGGATAAGATTCAATGTCTTGGAATAGTTGTTTGTCAAGCTTTCATGTTTTAGTATGTTGGTTTTAATGGCTTCTTCGCTTTGTTGATATTGACTATATTATTGGGATCATGACTTAGGTAATTAAATAGGCTTGAAATTCATTTGAATCTAGCATGTTTAGTTAACACTATGATTATGGTCACAGTATGAAATACTAGGATGATCAATATCATTTGGAGTGTAGATTCATTATTGAGAATGTGGTCTTGTTACATATTCAATCATATGAAAAAACATCCCTCAAGATTCTGGTATATAGGAGTGCCCAAATTCTATGAACTCTCCCGTATATTATAGCAGATGGGTGGTCTATGACCTACAAGTTAGATCTTCCTCCACCCTCTAGGATGTATCATGTTTTTCATGTCTCGTGTCTAAAGAAGGTACTTGGACATGTTTAGATTATATTTACACTTTCCAAATTGGATGAAGGATTTTTCATCCTCAAACCATAGGATCTTTTTTATAAATAATCACACTAAAGTATCCATAACCACGCCATCACATAAATCTTAATTCAGTGGTGAGGATTGCAACTAGAAGACACAATTTGGGAACTTCTCCACTAGATTCAAAAAAATGTCCTAGTCTAACCCTTGAAGACAAGGATTTTTGGAAGGGGATGACATATTAGGACTCTCATGTCCTAACTATTTTGAGCATTACACTAGTCATAATTTGGCGATTCAATTAATATTAAATTATCCATATTTATCGCATAAAGGTTGTACAAGTCGTAAGTCACTCTTTGTGAGGACTATATTGATGTTGTATTAAAACAAATATAATCTAGAAATCATATTTTGTAATAGAGATTTTTTTTCAAGGAGATTTCTCCCTCAAAGAGCCTTATGGTTTTTGTTTATCAATATAAACATAAATACAACTACTTTTTTAGCATTGTGTTCTTTTTTTTCAAAATATTATATATGTACTTGAATTTTGTCATTATTTTAGATCCTTTATTTGAAAGTACCCACCTTAAACCAATGACACATTGTGATCAAAGTACCAATTATTTACTTGGTAGTTTACACCCCCACATAAATATAATTTACATAAGAACTTAAATCCCCACATAAGCATAATTTACATAAAAAACTTAGATCCCCACATAAACATCTAACATGTTGAATCAACATGTCAAATCATTTGTGTGAGAACATAAATCTTTACCAAACATCCAATATGTACCAATTATTTACATAAAAACTCTCATATAAACTTTGCAACTTATTAAGCACAACATACATATGAACAACTTAAAAGAAGCAACTTTTATTTTTATTTGAATAATAGTTTTTAAATGAAGTGATTTCCTTATCCTTCAAGCATGCCATTTTAAATACATACATATAGTTTAATCATGGGTGCTGTCACAATACCGGTTTACAATTTTTGGCCAAACTGGACATTGAACTAATTTTTTTTAACTAAATCTTCACTTTCGGGCACCTATAGGGGCTAAATTGTGAGGAACTTGAAGATGATACAAACGAGTTATTTGTGACATTTTGTTTGTAGATTCTAAATATATTTTTTTCAAATTTTTGGAATCAGATTGCACTTCTTTTTCCATCTCCTTCGAAAACTAGTTTTTAACAGTAAACACCATTTTTAAAGAGTGGCATTACTAGCTAACACAAGTTTTTTTCTATGAAGGATAAAATTCTAATTTTTTTGAATTTAGATTTTTAATTGTGATATATAGTGTATGGAATTGGTTTCATAGCATTTCATTGAATATTTTTTATTAATTAAGTTTCAAAGTCAAACCAATTACAATTTAGACATGATTTACTAGCTTAAACATAAATTTTTGTATGTATCAAAATTCAATATTTTTTTTTATTGGATCAGGGACATCAATATGTAGTACACTAATATGTTTCAAAAAAAATTGATAATCTGCAATTTTTTTAAATGTGCAAAACAGAGAGCTTGATTTTTGGTGAAAAACCTACATCCACAAGAAATAAAAAAGTAAATATAATAATCAAATTAAATTTATTTAAAATCATAATTTTTAGGAAGCTTGTAGTAAGGAGTAAATACTTACAAAAAATAAATTTTAAATGAATTCATTTGATCCCTCAAAATGTGAATCAAAAGTTGTTTTTTATCAGCATTTTGATAGGTGTAAAGGAGACTCTATTATAGGTATGGTTTAAAACTAGTGGGGTTCTATCCAAGGGGGTTTGGTATAAGGTGATTTGATCAAACCCTCTTCAATTATAATCCTTTAAATTGAACTTTTCAAGGCTTAAATCTTTATATTTTCTAAAAATATACGATTTCAGCAAAAATTAGGATCTCCCAAAAAGTGTAAACCACTATTGTGGGATCACCCTCATGCTATCATTTTCTTTTTAATTTTTTGAAAATACAAGATCAAAATAGACAATTAAATAACAAACCACATGTATATCATTCCACAAGCCTACTTTTTCAATCATTGAATCATTTTGAATCAGATTTTAATATAATCTTTTATATGAAATTTCAAATGCAGACATCATGTCATTTTGTGGTGTGTGCACCTAGATTCCTTCAAGCTTACCATTCAATCTGGCATATACGATCCTACCTCAACCATGTTCTTGTCCTTCAACCTATTTTCCTGCAATTGCACACACTTGCACTTACACAGTTCACCAGTAACGTTCAATCATGATAAAGTATAAGATAGTTCAAAAGATCACACAGTCAAAAGACGGTCAGTTTTTTCAAACATATTGAATTTTCTCAATAATTCAATTTATCATATTATAATTTAAATGCAATCAAAATTGGGTTATGACAAACTCTATGACTAAAATAATATTTTTATAGCTTTTTGGAAATATCTGCTTATGTGAGTTTTTAGGTTTTTAATGCTATCGTGAATCCTTAGACGACACACTGAGCGTTTTGCTTAATTATATGTTTTTGCATACTCGGTGAATAACCCAACACCCACATTGGCACTTCAATACTTTGTCACAACAACAATTTAAACTACAAGACTTTGGCAGTGCATCCCAGATACCTTGTTTGTTGCGCTCGCGGACCTGCAAACTTTCACATTACCGACCCAAAACTTTAATCCCATTTGGTGGTAATTTTAATCCCATTTGGTGGTAATTTGACTTACCCAATTTAACAACAGTTGTTCTACATTGAACCATGGATCTACACTTGATTTACCTGAACACCCGATTAATCAGTTTTCCATTCTTCTCTAGCCTCGCTAAGTGGGTAATTTTAAAATTTGGGTCCCCAAGATTTTACAAACTTGGGGTATTTTTTCTAACCACACAACTCATACATACATACATGCATACATACATACATACATACAAACATACATACATACATACATACATACATACATGCTTGCATACATACATACATACAAACATATAAAAACTAAATTTAAAGAAGGCATAATGCGAGCGCGTTATAACATACTTGTGTTTTTGTTTCCTTTGAGAATTTCCAATCCTTTGGTTCGGATTTTCCTTGGTGTTCCAACCTAAAGGCTTGGACTGACTTTCCAACGCCCAAAGAAGTGTTTTTCTAGATTCTAAAAGAAATCACATAATCTCAAGTGTGCTCCCCATCAAGTTTGCACGTGTTTCAAGGTCAAGTCAAAAAAACACCATGGTAATGTTAAGCTCTCTCTTAGCTATTTAACCATGGAATTTTTTTCACATTTTGAGTATGTTAAGGATTTTCATCTTTAATTTTTTTTGTTGGTGTATCTATTTTTTGTCAAAAACTAATGTTTGGTATTTTTACTTTATTTTTTAACTCTTCATTGAAATTTCAAATAAATTACATTTTCATAAACTAGAATCCATTCTACACATTAAAAAAAAAAATGATTTTCAATTAGTTTTCAAAAAAATTAGGGGGGAGCACACTCAAATTTCTATTTTTCAAGATGTTTCCACTTTCAAAATTAGTAAAAAATCATATTCATTAAAAATTAGTAAAAAAATTGAGGATAAACTACATGGTGTTAGCTAATTTCTCACTAAAGTGATTTTTAAAATACTTAATTAAAATTTTAGGGGGGCCACACTAGACGCTATGTTATGTTTTTTTTTAAATAGGACCAATTTATGTGGCCCCCTTTTTGAACCCCTTAATGTATCATTTAAAAAAAATAGTAGTTTAGAAAGTAGATTCAAAGCACTACAACTATTGTTTTTGTTGCATCTTAAAATTTTGTGTGTAACTATCTTCAATTTATCATCCAATCTTTACTAATTTCAGAAGAAGAAAAAAATTGTGGCCACTTAAGACCCCTTTTTGGTTCCCCATATTTGTGCACCCATCCTCTTCTTCCATGGAGAAATAATTTAAATATCAAGATAATTTGAAAGGGAGAAGAAGAAATAACTTTGGAAGAAACTCTAGAGGTGGAGGAAGAAGTAAATATAGAAGAAGAAACTCTAAAAGAACAAATAGCTAAGATGGCTCACAAGAAACTCACACCCAAAATCAAAATAAGAAAAATAGTAGTAACTCAAATTAGTTTTCTATTTAACTATTTCCAAAAGTCATAATTTTGTATTTGAATGTACAAAAAGGCAGCATGAACAATATAAAAAAAAGTGCATATGTGGCTAATGAGAAGGAGATTATTAAACTTGAGTAGTCAAGATTTGTAATTATGTGTAACATTATTGAGTAGGGAAACACTAAATTTTTGTAGTTGGATAATGGATTCAACAACCACGTGAGTGGAAATATAAAATTATTTGCATTCATTGACAAGAATTCTAGACTAAGATAAAAATGGGGAACAATGAAATAATTTTGACTATGAATACAGGGTTTATTATGATCTACACCAAGCATGGTGACAAAAAAAGAAGTAAAGAGTATTTATTATTCTCTAGGATAAAATATAACCTCTTGGATGTTTGACAATTGATTTAAAAAGGCTATAGAGTGTTGATAGAAAATGAAGAGTGTGGGCATTAAAAAATAGGAAGAACAATAAGGTTCGAGTAGTCCAAATGACAAAGAATTAGATTTTTCATCTATGAATGCAAACTAGTTTCTTAGCGTTGTTTGTACAACTACTCCTCCCAAGCACATAAAGAGTACAATAGCACCATAATGGGGAACCTTTGAGATGGTCATCAAAGACCCCTTCAGAATCTAAAATTTAAGGTATGTACAATTAAGTTATTCTACACTCAATATTTTTTCCAAGGAGAATATGGTTAGGAGATTACCAACCATTGTAGATCTTGGTAGAAAATGTGAAGCTTACATTTAATGAAAATAGCATAAACAACCCTTTTAATCCATGAAGCATAAACAAGACTTATGTGGCCCCAAGCAAAATCTCACCCTAGGAAAAAATTAATATTTATGACCTTCATTGACAACTACAATAGAAATATATAGGTCTACTTTCTCAAGAAAAAATGAAACATTTGAGAAGTTCAAAGAGTTTGACGCTCTAGCTCAGAAGCAATATAGACACTTTATCAGGGTCCTTAGGTCAAATAGAGGAGGAAAGTATAGATCCATATAATTTCTAAATTGACTTAGAGAATAAAGGAATTAAGAGAGTTTACAACTAGCTATACTCTATAGTTCAAAATGGAGTCAAGTAGAAATAAATACTAAGACCAAGGTGGAGATGGCTAGAAGCATGTTGAGGGCCAAGGGGTTTCTAAATAAATATTAAGGTGAGGTTGTTTTAATATTAGTATATATAATAAATAGATGACCCACAAAGGTTGTGCATGGAAAGATTCTACAAAAGGCATGGAAAAAATGAAAATGGAGCATGGAGCACCTTTTTTTTGGGTGCCTTACATATGCATTTGTATCAAAGGAGAAAAGACAAAAATTTGATGATAGAGTATAAAAGTGCATCTTCATAGGCTATAGTGAAGAGTCTCATTCATATAATTTATATAGCCCTGTCACCAAGCAACATCACCAAATGCCATTTAATTTTGGAGGTTTGATTTCTGGTGCCCAGATTTGGGTAATTTTAAACAACAAATATTTTTTGGGAGAAATTTATTGCTATTGGTTGGAAACCAAAAAAAGTAGAAAAACTAAATTTAAAGAAGGCATAATGCGAGCGCATTATAACATGCTTGTGTTTTTGTTTGCTTTGGGAATTTCCAATCCTTTGGTTCGAATTTTCCTTGGTCTTCCAACCTAAAGGCTTGGACTGACTTTCCAACGCCCAAAGAAGTGTTTTTCTAGATTCTAAAAGAAATCACATAATCTCAAGTGTGCTCCCCATCAAGTTTGCACGTGTTTCAAGGTCAAGTCAAAAAAACACCATGGTAATGTTAAGCTCTCTCTTAGCTATTTAACCATGGAATTTTTTTCACATTTTGAGTATATTAAGGATTTTCAACTTTAATTTTTTTTGTTGGTGTATCTATTTTTTGTCAAAAACTAATGTTTGGTATTTCTACTTTATTTTTTAACTCTTCATTGAAATTTCAAATAAATTACATTTTCAGAAACTAGAATCCATTCTACACATATTCAAAAGAAATTATTTTCAATTAGTTTTTAAAACAATTAGGAGGGAGCACACTCAAATTTATATTTTTCAAGATGTTTCCACAAGTTTGAAATTAGTAAAAAGTCATATTCATTAAAACTTAGTAGAAAAATTGAGGATAAACTACATGGTGTTAGCTAATTTCTCACTAAAGTGATTTTTAAAATACTTAATTAACATTTTAGGGGGGCCACACTAGACACTATGTTATGGTTTTTTTTTAAATAGGACCAATTTATGTGGCCCCCTTTTTGAACCCCTTAATGTATCATTTTTTAAAAAATAGTAGTTTAGAAAGTAGATTCAAAGCACTACAACTATTGTTTTTGTTGCATCTTAAAATTTTGTGTGTAACTATCTTCAATTTATCATCCAATCTTTACTAATTTCAGAAGAAGAAAAAAATTGTGGCCACTTAAGACCCCTTTTTGGTTCCCCATATTTGTGCACCCATCCTCTTCTTCCATGGAGAAATAATTTAAATATCAAGATAATTTGAAAGGGAGAAGAAGAAATAACTTTGGAAGAAACTCTAGAGGTGGAGGAAGAAGTAAATATAGAAGAAGAAACTCTAAAAGAACAAATAGCTAAGATGGCTCACAAGAAACTCACACCCAAAATCAAAATAAGAAAAATAGTAGTAACTCAAATTAGTTTTCTATTTAACTATTTCCAAAAGTCATAATTTTGTATTTGAATGTACAAAAAGGCAGCATGAACAATATAAAAAAAAGTGCATATGTGGCTAATGAGAAGGAGATTATTAAACTTGAGTAGTCAAGATTTGTAATTATGTGTAACATTATTGAGTAGGGAAACACTAAATTTTTGTAGTTGGATAATGGATTCAACAACCACGTGAGTGGAAATATAAAATTATTTGCATTCATTGACAAGAATTCTAGACTAAGATAAAAATGGGGAACAATGAAATAATTTTGACTATGAATACAGGGTTTATTATGATCTACACCAAGCATGGTGACAAAAAAAGAAGTAAAGAGTATTTATTATTCTCTAGGATAAAATATAACCTCTTGGGTGTTTGACAATTGATTTAAAAAGGCTATAGAGTGTTGATAGAAAATGAAGAGTGTGGGCATTAAAAAATAGGAAGAACAATAAGGTTCGAGTAGTCCAAATGACAAAGAATTAGATTTTTCATCTATGAATGCAAACTAGTTTCTTAGCGTTGTTTGTACAACTACTCCTCCCAAGCACATAAAGAGTACAATAGCACCATAATGGGGAACCTTTGAGATGGTCATCAAAGACCCCTTCAGAATCTAACATTTAAGGTATGCACAATTAAGTTATTCTACACTCAATATTTTGTCCAAGGAGAATATGGTTAGGGGATTACCAACCATTGTAGATCTTGGTAGAAAATGTGAAGCTTACATTTAAGGAAAATAGCATAAACAACCCTTTTAATCCATGAAGCATAAACAAGACTTATGTGGCCCCAAGCAAAATCTCACCCTAGGAAAAAATTAATATTTATGACCTTCATTGACAACTACAATAGAAATATATAGGTCTACTTTCTCAAGAAAAAATGAAACATTTGAGAAGTTCAAAGAGTTTGACGCTCTAGCTCAGAAGCAATATAGACACTTTATCAAGGTCCTTAGGTCAAATAGAGGAGGAGAGTATAGATCCATATAATTTCTAAATTGACTTAGAGAATAAAGGAATTAAGAGAGAGTTTACAACTAGCTATACTCTATAGTTCAAAATGGAGTCAAGTAGAAATAAATACTAAGACCGAGGTGGAGATGGCTAGAAGCATGTTGAGGGCCAAGGGGTTTCTAAATAAATATTAGGGTGAGGTTATTTTAATATTAGTATATATAATAAATAGATGACCCACAAAGTTCGTGCATGGAAAGATTCTACAAAAGACATGGAAAAAATGAAAATGGAGCATGGGGCACCTTTTTTTTGGGTGCCTTACATATGCATTTGTATCAAAGGAGAAAAAACAAAAATTTGATGATAGAGTATAAAAGTGCATCTTAATAGGCTATAGTGAAGAGTCTCGTTCATATAATTTATATAGCCCTATCACCAAGCAACATCACCAAATGCCATTTAATTTTGGAGGTTTGATTTCTGATGCCCAGATTTGGGTAATTTTAAACAACAAATATTTTTTGGGAGAAATTTATTGCTATTGGTTGGAAACCAAAAAAGGTAGAAAAAAAGGAAAAAATAGAGATGAAGTTGTAGCAATTAACAAAGAAGAGAAAAAATATAGTAGCAATAACAATAGGGAAGAACACAATAATAGCTCTAAAATCTATACATAGAGTAGCAATAATAGTCCCAAAAGCCATATGTAGAGTATCAACAATAGCTCTAGAAAGATCATATACACAACATCAGCTTAGTGAATACACACAAAAAATCCAAAAACCATTGCAACATCTCTAAAGATCATACATGACAACAAATGATAAAACTTTGATTAATACTTTGTAATATGTTTATAAATATTTTATATAATTTTATGATATAAATAGTTCATATATATTTTCTCTAATTTTGAACTATTTGTCTCCTTTCGTGGTCTCCATTATCTTGTTTGTTTGTTGTTTTTCCAATAAATATATCACCCATAAATTGATGATTAAATAAATACATCAATAAACACTTGGAGACTTGTTTATGTAGCTTTACTTTATACCAACATACTGAATAGGCTAAATGGTTACCCCTTAAAAAATGGAGGTATGGCACTTTATACCATTCTTCTACCAAGATGACACGCAATAAGGTTGTGCATGGCCAACCTCCACCATCCGTCACCACTTACTTGATTTTCCAAAGTGGAAGTTGTTGAATCCACTCTAAACAATGAGAGTCTCTTCTTTGAGTTCTCAATGAAGACTTGGATTTGGTTTAGAAATGTATGAAATACTAGGTTGATCAGTAACATTTGGAGTATAGATTCATTGTTGAGAATGTGGTCTTCTTACATATTCAATCATATGACAAAACATCCCTCGATATTATGGCATATAAAAGTGAGTTCCCAAATTCTATGAACTCTCCCATATATTATAGCGGATGGGTGGTCCATGACCTTCAAGTTAAATCTTCCTCCACCCTCTAGGATGTATCATGTTTAGCATGTCTCATGTCTAAAGAAGGTACTTGAACATGTTTAGATTATATTTACACTTTCCAAATTGGATGAAGAAGGATTTGTCATCCTCAAACCATAGGCTATTTTTTATATATAATCACACTAAAGTCTCCATAACCACACCATCACATAAATCTTGATTCAGTGGTGAGGATTGCAACTAGAAGACACCATTTGGGAACTTCTCTAGTAGATTCAACAAAAGTGTCCTAGTCCAACCCTTGAAGGCAAGGCTTTTTGGAAGGGGATGACATGTTAGGACTCTCATGTCCTAACTATTTTGAGCATTATAATAGTCATAATTTAGCAATTTAGTTACTATTAAATTATCCATATTTACCGCATAAAGGTTGTACCTCATAAGTCACTCTTTGTGAGGACTATATTGATGTTGTATTAAAACAAATATAATCTAGAAATCATATTGTGTAATAGAGATTTTCTATCAAGAAGGTTGCTCCCTCAAAGAGCCTTGTGGTTTTTGTTTATCAATATAAACATAAATACAACTGCTTTTTTAGCATTTTGTTCTTTTTTTTTTTAATATTATATAGGTACTTGACTTTTGTCAGTCTTTTAGATCCTTTATTTGAAAGTACCCACTCTAAAACAATGACACATTGTGATCAAAGTATCAATTATTTACTTTGTAATTTAAAACCCCACATAAACAAAATTTACATAAGAACTTAAATCCCCACATAAACATAATTTACATAAAAACTTAGATCCCCACATAAACATCTAACATGTTGAATCAACATGTCAACTTATTTGTGTGAGAACATAAATCTTTACCAAACATCCAACATGTACCTACCAATTATTTACATAAAAACTAAAGTTCTCACATAAACTTTGCAACTTATTAAGCACAACATACATACGAACAACTTACACATAACTCTTGCATTTGAAGTCCTATATATCTTTCACCCACTCACAATGGTACCTAATGACAATGTATGACGTGTATAATAATTAAAGTCCGTGCCGTTTGCCACCAGACATTTTATTATAACAACTTATTCAATCGACTCCTACCCTGCGTGTGTTGCAGATCCCTCCACCAAAAGGAACTCCTTCATATCCTTATTATTATTATTATGAGGAGCAAGGCAGATGTCATACTGTACAGTGCTAATTATTTTTGGGTGATAGGTGACTGTGATTTGATAATTGAGCACAGATTTAAGTACTAGAGAATCGTTCTGCTCATTGTGTTATGATATCCTTAAATCATAGGATATGATAGTATAATCCTTCGCCCATTGTGCTCAAGTACTTAAATCTGTGCAGCTATCACCCATTGGTACGGCTAGCTCGGCCAAATCTCTTGCCTTTTTATCAATTCGTCATTGTCTATAAAGATTGTCTTTATCTTTATAGACGTTCAGTCTGGGTGTGGAAAGAGGTTGAAAGAGGTGATGAACCAGGCTCTTTCACCCACATCATAATTCCTATCGCTTAGTTGAGGGAGGATTGTATCGTTCCATCTTAGAGCTGGTCAATCGTCGGAGCATAGTGATTTCCTGTCATTTATTGCATATCCCCCGCTTTGCAGTCTCTTACACCCATCTAAATTAATACCCGTTCATTTATTGTTGAAGTGAGTTTTTGCAGAATGGATGTTTATATCAAGTCTATTTTGGAAGGAACGGGCGGTGACAGTAACAGTTGGAATTGGAAGGAGGGGGAAGAGGAGGTGATGGTGGTGGAGGGTGGACAACAAGAGTGGGGAAATGGTGAGATGGTGGTGGAGGGTGGGCAACAAGAGTGGGGAAATAGTGAGCAATGTGAAACACTGGAGAGCGTGGTTGCAGGGGTGAGCAAGAATGGTCCCCTGAAGAATTCAAAAGGGGGCGTCGTTGAGGCTCAGACAATCGCAGCTCGTGTGAGGAGGAGAAACATCAGCGACAAAATGAAGGAACTGGAGAGCTTAATTCCGAGCGGAGGAGGGAGCAAAAAGAGGGTTGAGACAGTGAAAATGTTGGAGGAGGCCATAAAGTATGTGACATATCTGAAGGCGCAACTGGAGGTTCTGGAATCTCACTGCCACTCTGAGGTTCCATTCACACCAAAGGACCGCGAGCGCAGGCTTGCGCTTCTGCTCACGTCTCCTGCAATTCAAAGAAATCTGTACAAACAACAATGCTGCCTTTGCATTGCTAACTACGCTCCTTAACCTTTTCTCATTTCTCCTCTCCTGTTTTGTCTGTATCTTTGCTCTGTGTTCCGTGAAACAAAAATCCACGTAAGAATAGGATAGAATGTGAATATGTTGTTAATGTAGTGTACAGTCACTGAAAATGGAATATGAATATATGTTTTTTGCTCGGAAAATGGTAATTCCTTTTTATGCTTTACCAATTCTTTATTTAATTTATATATAAATATCTATGTGGATGTTTTATTTTTAAAACCATGCACTAATAAATTCTGTTATATGCATTATGAAATTTTAGAAAGAAAATGGTAATTCCTTTTTAGAGTTTTATCAAATTTTTATTTAATTTATATATAAAAATATTAAATATGTGTAATTTTTTTTGAAAAGCATGCGCTTAAATTTTAGAGAGATATTTTATGAAATTGAATTAATTTTAGATTTTAGTTACGTTGAAAAGAATTTATTATTGTTGAATTATTTTTATTATTAATATTATTTAAAAAATTACTTTTAATTTTTAAGTTAAGTATTAAAATATAATTTTAATAATTTCTATAAATAAGTATGTTATTTACTTTGTTTTATAAAAAATTATCAATTAAAGTTTTTAATATGTTGTATATAAAAATGTAGAACTATTTGAAATGATATGGTTTCAATGGATTATAATTCTTTATAACATAACAATTCTCAATTTAAGGATTTTCTATTTATTAGTTGTGACAAGTGTTTGGAACTTCTAACTCCCTCTCTTGTGAAATAGTTAAAAAATTACTTCCAAAATTATGGTTGTTTGAACTCATTGAAAGTAATACTTATTTAATCTTATTCGTATTTTAAAACTGTTCATAAACCACATTTCAATCTAGTCATGAAAACACTTAAAATGAATAAATAGGAATTGTATACCTCTTCATATGGTACTATCAAGTTAAATTCAAAAATTAGTAAAGTGTAATACATTGTGCATACAATATTTAATGAAATGTTTTATACAACAATTAAATATTAAAATAAAATTTATAATAATAATTACATGCATTACCCCCCTTAGAGGGGTAATATTACCAATAACAAAATGGTATCTTCCCCATCCCTCGAGAATCTATGGAAAGTCAATTTGAATAAGTGTGAAGGGGCAATCTAGGGTTGTGGGGTGTGATACCTCATTTAAATATAAAATTATCTCATTGTGCTTCCACAATACGTATCCCCTTTAGAACCAATAAGAAGGTAAAGACCTTGGATTTGATTAAGTATCTCAAGATGGTATCTTCCTAAATATCCTAGTAATTTAGGTATAGGATATGTTCTTGTAGTTACCAATGCTACAATGAAAGGGAAGACAACTTAATTGAAATTGGAGAATTTACAAAAGGGGCGAGAAGACTAACATTAAACCTCAATGCAATTAGATTAATTAATAAATTGCATTAGATCTACATGAATAGATCTACAAAATTTCAAGAAGAAATAGAGGTACTCATGGTTCGTTTCTCTTCTCTATCTTTATTAAGGAAGATTTACCTGATCTATGTCAACTTCTCCTAGATGAAAATCTAGGGTTTTAATAAAGAGTGCTTAATGATCATAAAACCATTCTAACTATTAATAAATAAGTTTCTCAATATCACATATTCATTAAATGTATGGAGATGCTTAAAGAAAATGAAATCTTCTAAATTGATCTATCCTCTCTCTTTGAGATCACCCTTATCTAGTGATAACATAATAGTTCAAAGTTAGTTAACTCTAGGTATCATGCTTCCTTTAGTTTAAAATTTATTTTCCTAAGGTTAATAATGGGACCAATGAGCACAAAACAAGAAATGAACTAGAAAATATCATTCAATAAACTACTATATTCAAAGAAGCTAGGAATGATACTTCTTGTGGTGGAAAAAGATGACTCATAACTTATTAGAGAAATTATTCACAAGAAGAAATGGGCATTTAGGTCAAGGTATTGAGCTACTAAATTCTAGTGATGTAGAATCTTATATTCAACATGACTAATAAAATGATTGATAAATTGTGTGTATATATAGTAGATTTCTTGCTATAGGAAAGGCCCATGAAAGGTAGGTCTCCATGAATACGATGATTTGTTAATAATTTGGAATAAATTACAAGGACCTTCCAAATATAATGAATCTACATTGATGTAGAAGGATTTGGTGGCAACAACCATGCCCAAATTAGACTTTAGGATCCTTAAGGTTCTTGTGGCTAGGTTTAAAATAATATAATGATGATTAAAAAACTAAGAATTCATTATTCAACATTGATGGATTTTGAAGAAACTAGGAGGGTGGAGTTATAAATTAATATGATAGCCATCTCTTGGTCAATAATAATCAATCCCTATTCTTTAGTTCAAAAACTATAATCCTAGTAATGATCTACCTCTTTAAAGGACCAATATGGGTGTGAGAAACCCTTCACTTCTAGAGAAAGAAAAACATTTAGGCATTTTGAAGTTTCTACAAGATCTATTTAGGCCCTTTATATATCTAGGGAGGGTAGGGCTTCATAGAAATATCTTAATTAAGATCTAAGGTAGTCAAAATCCAACTACTCATAACCCTATGCATACTCTACGATTAAGGGCATAAAAAGTATTAAAAGTGAAATTATCTTAGATAAATATAACTAAGGAAGATAACTGACAAAGAAGAATCAACATGACATGTTGATTCAAAGCATAACATAAATATTTACCTAGATAAATTTGTTGTAGTGTCAAAAATTACATACTTTCACAATTTCACACTTAAAGTTTGAACCCGATTAGATTTGTAAAAAAGTAATGATAAATATTATAAGTTGATATTCAAATATTTTGTCTCATAAATAATAAGCATGAAGCATTCCCAGCTTACAGTTTGAAAATCAGAAAATTCTCTTGGATTACAATGTCACACAGTATGCTAGTGTCCAACAATTTTTTGTGATTCAAAAGCGACTTTCTACATAGATCGTTTATGGTGTTTCATAACACTCAAATGAAAAATTAACACCTCTTCCCACCCATCCAAGAAAAAAAAATTCTTTCACATTTGATATGTTACACACTCACTCTCTCAAGCAAGCAAGCAACTCTCTCTCCATAACAAAACTCTATCAAATTTTCTACAACAAAAGAACAAAAAAAAATTGTGTTATCTGTCTCTTTGCAATAGTTAAGGCTTTCTCACTGAGCTTCCATTATTGAATCTATTGAAAATATTTCAAGAAAAGGACCTTGGTTGCTACAATTTTCTCTATTGTTTTCTTTTTAGTTTTTTGTATCATTTGCATAAATATTTGAGTCACTTTATTTATTTTATTATTCAACAATTTTATCAAACCACGTGGTAGTTTTTTTCCGTAGACCATTGTTGACACCATATAATTCATTTTATCATTTATCTATCATAAAATCTCTACTTTTAATTCCTAATATCGCTAGGATTTAAAAGTTATTTATTTATCATTTTATATCTCTAGTTGTCTATGGAGGTCGAAAGACCAAACGGGGGTTTGACTGAGGCAAAAACCCCTAAACAACCCCCAAAAATTTTCCCATCTCAATGTATTTGTAGATTAGAGTGTTCCTATTTCTTGAAGTGGACATTTTGGAAGTTCCAAGGCCGGCTCTAAGAAGATGACAATGTGGCACACAGACATCCACACTATGCACTAGTGTCTTGGACCAAGAGTCTTCACATTTGGTGTTAGGTTCCTCTTCATCTGTATTTCCATTTTTAATTAGAAATAAATTTTATCTATCTCTATAATTACTGAAAAAAATAACTTTTTCCCTACATTGTCATTAAAATTCTCTTCTTTCAACATGTAAGTTATTTTATTTTCTTCTTTTGGAAAGTTTCTTCATTTCTATCATAAATTTGTAATATAACTTATGTTATCTTGAGGTAATATATATTTTTTACTTAAATCGACATCTTTCCTTAAGTTTCAAATTTTATAAATTGTATCTATTATGGGTGAAAAATATAGAAGAGAGATAAAATCCCCTCATGTCACTATCTTGAAATACTATTAAAAAATCACTTGCATCTTAAGATAGGTTCATGAGCATATTATAATATTAATTGACACACCCACATACATATAACAATGAAACCCACTAATCTCAAACCCTCCAATTATACTAATTCATTTGGAACTCCTAAAATTATCTCAAATGATATTTATAGCCTGATAACATGAATAAGAATTTTATAAATTATAAGGGGATTTTTATTACTTGTTTTTAGTTACACAAGAATCTTAATGAAGATCTAAATATTTAATAGTTATATAATTAAATATAAATTCCACCTCCCCTATTCTTGACCACTTCATGCATCTTTTGAATATATGTGACATGTTTAAGGGTAGTTAAACATGTCACCTACAAAATATTCAACGTTAACATATTCAACTAAAATTGAATTATATGATTTATAGAAATTTAAAATTATTGGGATGTCACCTTGGGTGTCTATACAACTATTCCACCTATATATTCTTTAACAATGCATTTTATTTCTATTCCTTCTAAGGTAAGTCGTATCTTCATGTGTAATATGTTGGGAAGGGTCTCTATGAAGTGGTATAATGAGATTGTTACCAATCCTCCAAACCAACATAAATATTCATTTTGGATTGTTTTGTATTTATGCTCCACACAAACTTCTTACCTTTAGTTGTAAATAGTATCTTTTTGTACTACTATCTATTTGTAAACTATTTTATTATTATGATTCTATGTGTCTAGAATTTATTTCCACTTGAATTTCATGGGTGGGTGATGCAAGCCAAGGTTCAAGCTTTTGATTATAGATATTTGTAATTGCCACCATATTTGTAACCTAAATTATTTTTAGTATAACAAGATAAAATAAATCATGCATACAAATGAATGTATTGTTCTACCAACTTATAATCATTTTCATTAACTTTCATTATAATATATGCTTAATAATTTCATCCAAAGATCATTTCCAATGATATAACAAAATTATGAACACATAATCTAACAATACATTAGGTCATAGCTACAACACATCAAGTGTTCATGATATATAAATAGAAATATATAAATGCAACATGCCCAAACTATCGCATAAATAGTAGTATATAGTAAAATATATAAAATGATCTAACTCCAAGGTAAATTTTCACCAACCAAAAAAACTCCCACCAAGGTCCCAGTGTGTATGGGGAAGGCACTTTAAATCCACACATCAAAGGAACCCCTTTCCTCCCCAAATATCAACTTGGAACAAAGTGATAAACAATAACCCAACAACCATGAAGTAACCAAAATAGTTTATCATGTTTATCTTATTTAGATTATTTTCATGTTCTTTCCTAGATACATACATAAGCATAATTAATGTAGATTGTCCAAGTAGACACCTAAAAATGATTAACGCATTTTTTCGAGCATCTATCATCATTTCTCATCAATTTCTCTATCAATATTAATTTAATTATTTAATTAAGCTAACACCATTCACATCAATTTCTTCCATCAATATTAATTATATAATTTTTAATTATTTAATTAATTTATCGGTTACCATCAACATTAATTAAATAGTTTTTAATTATTTAATTAACTCATCATTTTCCATCATCAACATTAATTAAATATTTTTTAATTATTTAATTAATTCATCATTTTCCATCATCAACAATAATTAAATATTTTTAATTATTTAATTAATTCATCATTTTCTATTATCGACATTAGTTAAATAAAATTTAATTATTTAATTAATTCATTTATTAATTCTTCTCATCCATTATAATTAAATAAGTTTAATTATTTAAGTAGCTAATATTCCCTCTACAATTAAATAAATTAATTTAGTTGTTTTTTCTATCTTTAATTCTTCTAAAAATAAATAAAATTAATTTTATTTATTTCATAAATATATTTTCCTCTCATGCACATGAATTAAATAAATTTATTTAATTCTATTTATATTCTTATAAGAGACAAACTAAAAAATTGACTCGTGTTCACTCATCCTTTAAATTATCCTCCCCTATTGATCAATATCAAATGAAAGCTATAAATCAATCATCATTCCAAGCTATCACACCCCCTACAATTATATTTTGAGCTCCACAATTATATGAGAATCCATGCACTATCATTACATCAATTTTTCTATCAAGCTTATGTTTTAGTAGAAGATAAATCCACGTATCATATCATATTGTTACCACAATTTTTGTCATCCCCTAAAAACCATGCTCACCCTTGCAAAGTTTACCTTATCTAAGAATGACAATTCATCCTTTGGTTTTTGGAACCTTGTTGGGTCTCACTTTTGTTGCCACAACTATGTTTTTATTTGACAACTTTTAATTAAGCCTAATTCTACCTTGTGGTTAGTTTATTTGTGAGTTTCCAAAACCCTTTCGACACCCAAAGTAGTTCCCACAACCTTACCAAACATCGATGGACGACAATAAATGTTGAATCCTTAGTCAAGTTGCCTCAATTTCGAAACTTAGTATAGGTTTCAAAACCCTTGTCAATTTTTGTTGAGGTTCTCAAAACCCCTCTTTTCTCCAACAATATGTTATTTCAAGCTTTAAATTTCTCTTTCGAATAACGGTAGGAAAAATATTGCATGATAGAAAGGGTACTTTGGAGTTGTACATAAATTTCAAAACCTTCATTAGCCTCTAACGAGGTTGTCAAAATCATTGGAATTACTGAAGTCTTTCACATTGAAGAGGATTAAACTTTCAAAAGAATTCATTTTTTGCTTTGAAGAATAGCTTTTGAAACCCCTATCAATTTTTGACGAGGTTGTTGAAACCAACCAATTCACCAAAAGGGTTTTTGATAGTCATTCTTTTTTAAATTTTCAAAAAAGTGTCAAAATGAAGTGTGAGATTGGAAAGCCCAAACATGCCAACCATTAAGGGTATCATTAATGGCTATCTACCACTCATAAGCATTAATTTTGGGCTTTTATAGACAAATTTGTTGAACACCCAGAATACTAAGAGGGGGGGTGAATCAGTATTCTATATGACCAATTACTCACAAACCATCCAATTAACAAAGTATATCTAACTACAACAAACAATGAAAGCATGAAAGGAATCATAAGATCACATAACATATGAAAACCAAGATTTTTACGTGGAAAACCCAAGAGGGAAAACCACAGTGAGGATTAGATCACAATATATTATAACCGATTATAAAATATTACAGGGGCTCACTGCCAAGACACACCAAGTCCTTATAAGGCTCACAGCTAGAGATAGATACATACAAAAAAATTGGCTTCACGATTAGAGTTTGAACTGATACAAAGTGCACCTTCCTTGTGCTAAATTTAGTTTCGTTGAAGCTCTGAACACAAAGCACTGCTCAACTTAGCAGTCGCTCAATATTCACAACAATTTTGCACTTATTCTGATCTCACACTTATAAATTCGCATATTCGCACAATATCAGATCTCTTTCATATCATATCATATCATCATATGTCATCTATATATCCTACCACTTAAAAAAATATCACATATATATATCCAATTACATGTGCATACATCAATTAGGTCGGCCTAATTAGATGTAGCCCTATTTTAATTCAAACTAGCTTTGTCGACTCCATACACGATTCAAAAATATCTTCCCACTCATCCCAAGCATGTAATGTTTGATTCAAGTCGGCAAGGACCTAAAATAGGTCCTACAAACATTCGCAGAACATACTTATCCTTTATAACATGCAACATGTATTAGGTAGGCCAAGAATTAGACCTAGTCACAAAATAAACCAACTGATCACACACTAACAATTCAACTGTTCATATAAGTAGAAGTCATGTGGAATATATACATTAATGACACTTGTGAGTAATCTCCCAAAAAAATTAAGAGTGATTCACAACACTAGAGAAATGCAGACCAAATTATATCTATCCAATCACACTATATAAGCCAAAAACTGAATGTCAAACTTCTGTCATTTGTAACTTTCAACTTGCTCAATCAAAATAGCTGAAATATTGATCATAGATGAATCTAATAGTAAGGAATAACATATTATAACCTCTTGAGACAATCTTGTTGCACGAGAAATTTCAGACCAAAATGTCGGATTAAAATATACCAATTATGTTTACCATATTAGACAAAATTGTCAACAATAAATGTTGGCATCAATGACAACACATTAAGGGGTTTCTTCTTCATTCTTTCAACAATCTCCCCCTTTTTCATTGATGGAAACATGTGCCAAAAATAATTCTCCAACATTCTTCTCCATTCTTTTCAAAATTTCTCCAAACTTCTCCAACCTTCTCAAAACTTCTCCAAACTTCAAAAGTTCTCCATCTTTGACATCAAGGACAAAGGGTGTGCCAGTAATATACTTGTAGACTTCAAAATTTGTTGCATATGTACAGAAAATAATTTGAAATGTAGCAACTCTCCCTTAGGGAGTTATCCCAAAAATTTGATTCGACCATATGTACATTGGAAAGCTGAAAGTAACTGAAACAATAAAAGAAATATTCATAGGAAATATTCATCCAGAGGAGGCACCTTATAGCTCTATAATGATTACTTTCCAGGCAGGTTTTCCTTCAATCCAAATCTTTTTGGCTGCAGCAAGTGAGTTGTAAAATAATTCAAACTTTATTGTGTTCTCTTAGTCATCTTCGAGAGTACTTGAGTTTGGGTTTATCTTTGCAAGTTTTTCAGCTTCAGTAAGAGCACTTGATATTTTTATATTCTTGCAGTTCACAAAGTCTCCAAGTTGTCCAAACCGCCTTATAACATCTTCTTTCTGCCTTTGTAAGGTGAAAATTTTACTTTGTAGATTTGTGAGGGTAGTCCAAGAGGCATAGTCCTTGTCTTGAGTAGGCTCATAAGCTTCAGAGGCATTAGATATTTGTGTCTCTATGGATTCCAACAAGTCCTTAATGTCACAAGTGGCATTTGGCCACCTCAAGCAATACAAGAACAATATCTTGGCCTCATCTTCATATTCCTGTACATCATTCAAACATTTCATCACCTTGCTATGTGCAATTGCACATCTATCCTGTAACTTAAGTATTTCCATTTCAGAAAACCTTAACTCAACTTCTTTTTCAGTCTTCTCCTTCAAACTGGAGGTATATTCCCTTAGTGAATCAACCAAAAAAATTAAATTCTCAACAGGAGTCAAAGAGTTATCGGAAATGGAACCGGGGGTAACATCCTGTATAGACTTGATGGCTACATTAATCAACTATGTTCCCTTTTGATGAGTCTCTAAGATTACTTTTCACTCCAATCTTTGCACTCCAATCTTTGAACTGGTGAGAACTTTTCAACATCCATACTACCTTAGTACATCGAGAGTTGTAGAAACTATCGTGGTATAGCTGGTTGAATGCTTATTTTTCTTGTTAGAAGACCCTTAAGTGTATTACCGAAGGATTCTTCTTCATTTCTTTCAACTTTAGTTTCTCTTTTATTCTCTTCTTTCTCTTCTTCGTCTTCTTTTTCGGATGGGTTTTCCTTCTTCTTATCCTTGCCTTCATCCTTCTTCTCCTCATCATCTTTCTTATTTTTCTCTTCCGTTTCTCCTTGTCCTTATTCTCCATTTTGATTGTTTTCATTATTGTCTTCATCCTGTTTACCAGCATTATTATCATTTTCTTGCTCTTGATCTATATTCTGACTTCCATTGTTAGTTCCTGTGGTAATGTCAGTGCATTCCGGAGGAGCATTTGTGTAATCAACCATGTTCCCTAAAACATCAAAAGATGGAGTTTCTTCTACAGTATAATCATTTGCTTCTTCTACAACATCTTTAAAAACGAGAAAATTAGTAGTTAGAGGAATATTTTCTTCTGCATCAGTAAATTTTCTTTGTCAAGCTCCTTGTCTTGAGTTGTTCTAGATGATGAAGTTGCAATCATCCCAAATTTCTCTACTATGTCTCTTATAGTGTTCCTTGATTCTTGTTTTAGTTGTTCAGTACTATCGTTTTCTCTGCTCATTAGAATGGTGACCCTTTGGCTCACTCTAAATTCCTTTGTATATACTTCAATCAATGTGGCTTTGTCATTCTTAGATAAGGAGGATCCAATTTCTTCTAGAGCATCAACTTTCATCTTGTCGTCTACTTCAATTTATTCTCGCCTTCTTTCCACTAAGGCTTCCCATACCACACTCGGTACCTTCTTCCTAATTTTATTCATGTCCGCTTCTAGCATAATGATGTACTTTATGGTAGCTTCAATTATTGTTTTCTTGTCTTCCTCATCTACTTCATCATACAATTTTGTAGTTGCTTCTAATAGACCATCATGTTTTATCATATTATTAACCAAAGTATCCAACTTTATTGGGGAGTGAGCTCTTACTGGAGGAGTTTTTTGTCTTCTTCTTTTTAGCCTTCTTGTGGATATGAACACTAAATGCTTCTTTCTCCTTTTCTATCTCTTCTTCTTCAGAAGTGTCCATGATGTTAATCTTAAACCTATTTGTTCTGGTGTTTACATCCTATGAAGCACCTTCACCGCTTGCAGTGGCACTACTTCTCTTTCTTATCAACTATTGTTCTTCAATTCCCAATTCAATCTCTTCCTATACAATGGCACTCAATTTTATTTCCTTGTATTCTTTTTGTTTATTTATCCTTTTAGAGGTAGCAAGGGGTGAGCTATCGTAGGCATATTCTTCCTTTTTGTGGTCCAGGTGTTGGGTCCAGAGGGTGTAGTTGCAACTTTTGTTACTAGGGTACTAGGTTCCACTTTCTTTTCTTTGATGGAAAAAGATGATTTTGGTAGTGCAAAGGCAAGGGTAGAAGTTGTTCTTCCTAATTTTCGTGGTCCGAAGGACACGCCAGTTGTACCAGCTGCTTTAGCATCCCTTTCTATAGCGATTTCCCTTAACATGTCTACTTCTTGCTTTGAAATACCATGTAATCCAAAGTATTGCTCTACCTTTTTGTTTACTCTTTTGTTCCTTGCAGGAGCTAATGTCTCCAAGTGTAATTCAGTTGATTTTTCCTCAAATGTACCATGTTTAGGCAAGGAGAGGTCCTTAGGACTCTTTAGTATTAATTCAATGTATCCTTCAGTATCTTTCTTAGTGACCTCATATCTGAGAGGCTCAATCCATATTATCTTGGGTTCAATGGCCTCTATTATGCTCTTATATGTAGAAACAAGAAAAGTGATCTCATTTGCATACTTGTCTACAAGATTCTAGGGAATCCTTTCTCTGTCATGCATATTATTTTGAAATACTGCAAAGAAAGTAGTCAACGCATTATCTTGAGCCTTGTAATCACCAATGTTGTGCATATAATCAAAAATTTGATGTCATGTTGGTCTGCTTCAAATAATGTCTCTTCTTCCAAGTAGCTCCCTTAAAAATTAAAACAGTAAGCACACAATTAGACTTCCAAATTTGAAAGCATGCTTCTTTTCCCTGGTTTGTTTTATAATTTCCAAAAAAAAATTCTAGAGCAACTCACACAGATCATAGTCCTTCCCATTCACCACCATATCATAAGCAACATATATTACAATTGCAAACACATAATTGTCCCTATTTGTGAAATAAAATTTGTTTCCTATCATGATTGATGCATTCCTCACAGCAGAATTAGTGATAGGTTTTTTAGTAAGTGCTCTTCTATCAAATGTGGCACCGGTCAACTCCATAACTACTTCATTCTTCACAGACTTTAGTATCGGTACAGGTCTGGAGTCACGCAATCCATATACAAGTTTGATTTCTTCCTTAGATATGAGTCCAGGCATGTCTATCCACACAAATTTATCATGCATTCTACTTAATGTAATCCTCACATATTTTTCATCCAAACTACTACTATAGTTGGGAAACTACTTCCAAATATCTAATTTCTTCCGTACTAAGTTAGCATATTCTGGTTTTACCAAGAAATCATCTCTAGTCAACTCCTTAGTCCATCGATCCTTGATCTTCTGGTGATCATATTCATCCAATTTTCCATGAATGTAAACCCATGTGTCCCTAATAGGTAAAACCCTAGAAAGAATTTTTGAAAAAGCACCTTCGAGGTTGTTTTCAAAGACTTTCCATGAATATCTTCTAAACTTAGGTCTAGGTCCTTCCATAATGTTGTCTACAGTCGATGTCGCCATTATATCTTCAATTGATCTCAAATTATTATAAAATCACTTGTATTCCAAACTCACAAAGCACAAATAGCTATAAGTACCTTTTATGTGCATGATGAATTATGGGGTTTGAACCGCTTTGCTTCAAATCGCCTTCAACTCTTCTTGAATTCACTCTACTTTCTTCCAAATGCATAAAAATGATTAGAATCGACTTAGAGTTTCACTTTATACCTTTTCGATCTACCCTAATTCACATTTATTGCTTCAATTTTAAAAAGTTGCTAGATATTTCACTGATACATTGTAAACCCTAAAACTCTCTGCATTTCTTCATATTTGCATATTTTCTACTGATTTCTTTTACAAAAGCTTAAGCTTTCCATTTTACACCATATATCTTCGTGTCACTCCTTGACACTTCATATTTCTAGGGGATTGTTAAATTTTTATGTTGCTCCCCCTAAGCCCATGCCTAGGTTTATTTTCCAAGGGAGTTATCTATACCAGAGGGAAGTACATATGCATTTGATTCATCTTTGTTCTTAGGTTCCTCTTTCTTTCTCCAAATTTTCTCCATTTCCTTCTTTACTTCAGTAGGATCAATTTTCTTTACAGTTTCATTCCTCTACCTCGGATTAGTTTTCCTTTCATTCTTACTTCTACAAAATCTTGAAATATGTCTAGGATTGTTGCAATTGTAGCATGCAACATTTTTTTGACAAAACTAACTTTTATTCAATATTGATCTACATCGGTCAGCCTTATGTCCAAAAACATTGCATGTATAATAGTAGTCATGGAAAGATTGAAGCATTCTACCAATATTGAATCTATTTATCATCTAACTTCTACATTCAATGGCTCTATGTCCAAATTTATTGCATGCAAAACATTGTCCAAAAAGGGATCTAACATTCTGATTCATTCTACTTCTACATTCTAATGCCTTATGTCTAATTTTATTGCATGAAAAAGAAAACCATTAAAATATGTGTACCTTTGTGCATTAGGTTGTCTAATAGGAGGTTTTCCAGCATTACCTCTTTGATTTCTGAAAAAAAAATTATTGCCTTGAGTCTTCATTTGATTTTCAGCCTTGTTAGGTGTTTGATTTTCCTTTGAGCTTTCTCCTTCTTCGAGTCCCAAACCACCTTTATCCTTAGAAGATTTTTGTCCAGAAATTAGTTCATCAAGCATTGTAGTACTTGTTTTGAATTTGTCCTCATGAGCTCTTGCTTTCTCCAAATCTGATCTTAGGATTACTACTTCGTGTTCAAGTCTTGTGCATTCATCAGTCTTGCTTTGCACAGATGCATTCAAAAAGTACTCATTTTTTCTTTTTTTTTCTACTTGCACTTTCAGTCTGGTCATATCTTGATTTACCTTCTTCAATTGTTCGTTGACTTCTCTATGTATTTCTCTAAACTTCTTGATTTTTTTCTCTCAAATTTTTGATACATTCATTTGCTTCCCATAGGATTTCCTTCAGACTTTTGTTTCACCTTCAACATTGTAAATATCTTCAAGAGAAACTTTGAGTTCTTCTTTGTCAAACATGCAGTCATCTTCCACATATTCAATTGCAAGAATTTCTCACGAAGGAATAGGACACCTTTTATTGGCCATGTATTCAAATTCCAAGATCTTCCTCAAACTGTTAGGATTCTCAGAAGGAACCAAGCTCTAATACCAATTGTTGAACACCCAAAATACTAAGAGGGGGTGAATCAGCATTTTATATGATCAATTACTCACAAACCATCCAATTAACAAAGTATGTTTAACTATAACAATAAATGAAAGCATTAAAGGAATCATAAGATCACATAACACATGAACACCAATATTTTTACGTGGAAAACCCAAAGAGGGAAAAACCACAATGAGGATTAGCTCGCAATATATTATAACCAATTATAATATATTACAAGGGCTCACTACCAGGACACACTGTCCTTATAAGTTCCACAGCCAGAGATGGATACATAAACAAAATTGGCTTCACAATCAGAGTTTGAACTAATACAAAGTGCACCTTCCTTGTGTTGAATTCAGTTCCATTGAAGCTCTAAACACAAAGCACTGCTCAGCTTAGCAGGCGCTCAATATTCTTAACAATTCTGCACTTATTCTGATCTCACACATCTAAATTCACATGTTCACACAATATAAGATATCTTGCATATCATTTCATATCATCATATGTCATCTATATATTCTACCACTCTAAAATATCTCAAATATATATACCCAATTACATTTGCATACATCAATTAGGTCAGCCTAATTAGATGTATCCCTATTTTAATTCAAAATAGCTTTGTCAGCTCCATACATGATTCAAAAACATCTTCATGCTCATACTAAGCATGCAATGCTTGATTCAAGTCGAAAGGGACCTAAAATAGGTCCTACAAACATCTGTAGTACATACTTATCCTTTATAACATGTAACATGTATTAGGTCGGCTAGGAATTATTAGGTCGGCCAAGAATTAGACCTAGTCATAAAATAAACCAACTGATCACACACTAACAATTCAAATGTTCATATAAGTACACGTCATCTAGAGAATATATATATTAATGCCACCTGTGAGTAATCCAAAATTGTTAGGACTGATTCTCAACAACAGAGAAATGCAGACCAAATTATATATGTCCAATCACATTATATAAGCCAAAAATTGAATGTTGCACTTCTATCATTTGTAACTTTCAACCTGCTTAACCAAAATAGTTGAAATCTTGATCATAAATGAATCTAATAGTAAGGAATAACATATTATAACCTCTTGAGCCGATCGTGTTGCACGACCAATTTCAGACCAAAATGTCAAATTAAAATGTACCAATTATGTTTACCATATTAGACAAAAATAAAAACAATAAATGTTGGCATCAATGACAACACATTAAGGGGTTTCTTCTTCATTCTTTCAAAAAAATTGAGCTAATGAAAGAGCTCATTTCAACAAGTATTCGGAGAATATTTCTATGAAATATGAAGGGGGGGAAATCAGAGAAAGCTTGGTTGGTAATTTGTGCAGTCCTTGGGCATAATTCAGAGGTGTTGTACTCTTACTATTAGCTATAAATTGCTACTTGAGAATATTATGAAACTTACCTAGTGTGTTTGGAGGAATTTTTATGTTATTTATTCTTAATTATACAAGAAAAACTAGCTGCATTTCGTTATAATTCACTTCTACATTTTGGATTCTTGTTCACCATGAATTTTAAGTATTTGGGTTATGAACATTTGTCTGGTTTGTTTAATAGTACTATGCCTAAAATTGGTGATACAAAGTTAGGGAATATAAACTTAAATGAATTTTGGGAGAGAATTGGAAAACGAGACCAACCACCAATTACCCAAAGATTGATTGAGAACATATTATTGCAAGCTACAGTGTTTCCAATGGTGGTTCGATGTATTGATCTGGTTTTAGAGCACGTATAAACCATTATAATCCATACACAAGGGAGTTTAGGATGAACAATAACCAATTGGTTGTGAAGATTGAAAGAGATACATTTGATTCTTGTTTGAAAATTCTAGAAAGAGAAGTGTATGCCAAATTTGACTTCACCTCTTCATATCAGTACTTTTAGGAAAAGAAGGGGAAATACAGAAATGTTATCATGAATGGTTCACCACTCCTAAGAAGGGTAAGTCTCAATTTCCCAAGAAGTTATGTAGAGAAACCATTTCGTAGATGAAATCTTTGATATAATTGTGTTTTTTCATAGATTAAAGGGTAAAGATAGAGCTCATGATTTTAAGGACTGGATGTATTTCTTCATTCAAATAATTATTGTAAGAGATCAATATTTGCATTAGGCTCAACTTATATGCAATCAATTGCATTTGATGATTTTCCAGTTCCCTATCAATAAGTTATTTTATATGTCCTCTTATTTGTTCTATGATATTGCTTGTACAAGACACTGGCCAGGTCTTAGACCAATTGTAGTTCAAGATAAAGATGTCCAAATTTATGATTATTATGATAATATACAATTGGTTATGATAGTATACAATTGGAGAAGAGTTACAAGAATTTTAGATGGGTAAATGCTGCCTTCACCATGAGAATGGTCAGAGAAATTCAAGGTGATATAGGCATGAGGATCTAGCTTGAAGCTATACAATTAATTAGCACCTATGGCAGTCATTTTATTCAATTTCAAAGATTCTCTTATATCAGAGTTGAAGGATTTGATGGAATCCCATACAAGCTACCCAAGTATGTGGGAGACAAGTTTGTCTTGATAGAGGTATGCAGGTGTTAGTATATGAAATCAATTGATCAAATAACAATGAAGTAAAAGCAATTAAACAAAAAATTGATCAATTAAAGACACCACTCCAATGAAATTAGCCTACAACATTAAGAAATATTTAATTTCAAAGCTTTAAACATCAAATTCAAAGCAATGAACCTAACTAATGGTGAAAACCTGCAATCCTATTATGGATTAAGTGCAAATGGAGTGGTATTGGATGTGGATTGCTCAATTTTCCTAATCCATGGTTGATTCCAAAAGCTTGATGAAGATTGATGATGGTGGATGATTCACAAAAGGCTCTCAAAGCTCAAAGGGTGAGTAATGAATTTAGTAGACTAAGTTTTCTTTCAATGGTTGTGAATCCCATTTCATGTAAAATGAGAGGGATTTATATATTTTAGAATGAATTAATGGTGAGGATTGAAAATGATAATCAATGGAGGAAATTGAATCGAAGATGGAAACATGGATCAATGGTCCATAATTCATGAAGGAATGGATCAAATATTTTAATGAAGGGTCCATCATCCATGAGAGATTAACAAATCTCTAAATTTTAGGAAAGATGTTGGAGATATTTCAGGTGGAGGGAAGAATTTGAATTTGAAAAAGGAATATTTCATGAGAATATTATTTGAATGATTGGAAGAATATTAATCAATTAAACTATTTAGAAAATAATTTAATTGTGCAAGTTGAGGAATAAGGAACTTTAATTGAACAATTTAGAATTATTTAACCAAAGAGGGAAGATGGCACTTAATTAAATAATTTTGTATTATTTAATCAAAAAGGAAGAAAATTAGCATGAAGGTGATGAATTAACCAAATAAAATTAATTATTAAATTAATAGAGGGAAAAAGTGAATTTAACTAAATGATTGAACATTATTTAATTAAATAGATGACTTAGGTGAATTAGGAGAGAAATGGTGTTAATAAGCAAAATCGGGATGTGTGATACACTCCAGACATTTTTAAGTTCCTACATTTTTTCTCTCTTTGAAGCAAGGTACTTATTACGTTGCTTTGAAGAACTGATACTACTCAGACCAAAAAAATGAAAAAAAATTGATGTCCCATTGTGCCCGAGCAAATGAAGGAATGTTGGTGTGTTGACCCCTCGAGAGATCGAAAAAAAAATTGATTTTTGGATTGAGATTGTGACAAAGTCATGGAAGCAATTTTGGTACACAGGGGATGAAAAACAAGTCCTGGGACCTTGATGAAGTGACTGAGACGGAATGCAAAGCGAGAAAATTGAGTTACAAGGCTAAAACCCTAGGTCTGGCTATGCATATATGTTACTTTGGGTGAATTTCAAATTCATTTGCATACTTTTCTTCATGATATTAGAGAGATTTTGAGATTCCTTTCTTCCAAACCATTCAAATCACCTGATATGATGGCCACATAGTTCGTGCCACACACCACGCAGATCAGGTCTACGAGTTCCAGCGACCAACCGATGCAGAACCCCCGATATGTACCTTGATAAATGTCTTTTGCATGTATTTCAACATAGCTAAAGGTAGGCTAGAACTAAGACAAACAAAGGCATCACAATTAGGGTGATGCTTATATAACCCAACGTGATGCCTTTGCAATGCCTCTGCGATGAGGCGTCGCAGCTCTGCATATGCGCATGGATTTTGAAATTTCATGACTCTATTGCAATATGGTGACATTTGCGAAAAATATAGTGGCACTTCTTCCAAATTCAGTGACGCTTTTCAAAGGCTCACTTTTGCACTAGGGTGATGCTAAATAGAGATGCTTTTGCAATATGGCAACCCTATTACAAAATAGTGATGCTTTTGCAGGATTGCCACGCTTTTTCTTAGTAGACAATAAGCCACTCTTACAAAACATACTCACTTTTTCTTTTTTATCTAGTTTGACTTGGATCTTTTCAATTTTTTAGCAAATTTATGTTGTGCGTGTTATGCATGCAGGCTACCTTTCATTCTCTTCTTTATCGAGAGCATTGACCACAAATCATAGAGCGTATTACTGCCTTGGGAGAGCTTGGTGTTCCTTTCTTAGGAGTGGTTGGACTACATCCTATTGCATACATGCTAGAGTTCAAAACTCACTTATACCTCATGACTGCTTCGGTAGAGCACTGGTACTCTAAGAATTCTTCATTCCACCTTCCAACATTGAAGGCCACTGTTAGCCTTGAGGATGTTTTGGAGGATCTTGAGGGTACCCATCCACAAAGAGTGAGTTATCTACGATGCTAACCTCAGTTATGAGGCCATGTTCTAAGTCTTGGGTGTGGATGAGTTGGAGCTTAAGGGTGGACAGATAGAGCTTCGACAATATGTTAGTATCGTTGGTGACATTGCTCTAGTTATTGTGGGACTCATCATGGGAGTCCTTATTCCTGATAGGCGATCTCAACTATTTAGCCTAGGATGGGGTATTGTTCTTGAGCATATCATGGAGGATGCTTGTGTTTATACCTGGGGACCATGCATATTGGCCCATCTTTATCATGGCATGCACCAGGTGATGTACCAAGGAGGAGCCAACATATCCACAGGGGTTACTATACTTCACATATGGGCATGGGAGCACATTGTTGTGCTCAGGCCACTAGTCACATACTAGGATATGGATGGAAAGGATTCAATAGCATACAAACATGACGACATGATTACTCTTCATCACATAGGTGATGTAGCTTATTGAAAGCGGGTCATTGATGATATGACTGAGTTTACTTAGAGGTCGTGGTTGTAAATTGGACCATGGGATGGTGATGATCGATATTTGGTTTCTTTAAATTGTGGTGATGTATGTGAGAAAGTTCAATTATCCAAGGCCTCGTAAGTATTTAAGATACAAAAGAAGACTACCACCTAGTTTTAGATGTCTTTATAAATATTATTGACCTAAGAATCATTGTTTGGAACCATTCTAGACAAGTTTTTTTATTATTTTCCTTGCTAGATCTTATCTCTAGGAATACTAAAAACTATGGATAGTGATAGGATCTTAGGCTTTGTTAAATCCTAGTACCTTTATCAAAATCTATAGAATATTTTCATTGAAACACTATTAGAAGGATAGAAAAGAAAGCATTTTTATCAAGTCAAAAGATAATAATTCAAGTAAATGGTTTTTGAATATTGTATGATAGAGTTGCCTGAAAATCACAAAGGGTAGTCATGAGTATGTGATGTTTCATTAAGGATTCATAAAGGTTTCCTATAGTAAACAATTAATGAATGGTGGTCTAAAGTGTAGAAGTCAATCATTCTCCTTATATATTGATCTCCTTAAGGATTATCATTTTGTTAGCCTTACCAAATTTTACATTGTTGGTTGTCATTTCCTTAGGAATGCTATCATTATGTTTGAATGCCTATGAGATATATCATTCAACCCAAGAAACTACTAAGGACTATCATGAAGTGCATATCTTGTAGAAGATTGTCACCATAGTTAATAACAACGTTGATAAGTGATTATTCAATGGTTGGCTTGATCCTAGGGATGTCATAACACCTTATAGGTAAAACCTTAAGAAAAAACCTCTACTATCCTATCAAGTAACCTTTACGGTCCATAAGCTAGGAGTCATAATAGCGAACTAGTGTATGCCAATTCATGGATAATGTTGATAGAGTGCAATTCTCAAAGGTAAAAATGCCACATTCATCAGAAGGACAACAAGGAAGGATTTATAAATCTTTTTGTGAATCTAAATACATGAAGAAGAATCATAGAGCTACTTTTAAGGATCATTCATAACTTGGAACAACAAAACTATTTGATGTTAGTTGTATCAAAAATAGTTCCACTCATTTAATCTTATGAGGAATTGGTCAAATACATGAGAGGGTAGTATAAGATATTGTCAAAGAGCATGGCATATCAGAGGACAATGAACAAGGTAGTTTGAAAGAGAGCACAAATTTGTCTTTTCCAAGAGAAGACCTTATACCAGTCTGAGATAAAGTTTGAGGAGTGTAGTCACTTTGGAAGATTCCAAGAAGATTCAAAACATTCAAGGCCTTTTCATACACCACAAGGAGACATATTTCATTTCAAACTTATCAAAGCATGCCCTATTATTGAATGCAAGTGGCAATTGAGATAAGTGGGTACAATTATACCATTCATCTATTGAGCAATTTGAGAGGGTTTATGGTCATCAAGGATAGTTACACTAGGTGGAATATCTTTCAATTGAATAGGTCAAGGAGATTCTTCCATCAATACCTAGCTAGAACTTTTCAAGGAGTCAAACAAGGAAATTAGTTTTCTAGGTGTCTAAGGAGGTTGACCAAGCAAGTCCATGGCAAGAATCTTCATTAATTATCAAACACGTGTGTTCTATTTTCTCTCTTGTTGGTTAGATAGGCAAAAATGTATGCCTAGTAAAGAAGGAAACATTGTATATGATATAACAACTTCATCAAGACAAAAGGAGGAACTATCGAGACTTGGTACTCAAATTTTTATGAGATAATATTGTAAGACGGCCTTGTACTTGTTATAAAAATACCTCTTGATGAATAAAATACATACTTCTTCCTTCTTATAAATTATTTTTTTGTGCATATTATGGATGATTGATTCTATCTTTTGATATAAAGCATTTTATCCTTGATCTATGCCTTATTTCTCTTGCCTTAATCTAGTAGTACATCAATCCAGTAGTACATCAATTTTCAAGTCATAGTTTGTGTTATTCTATTAAGTTTCATGTTAGAGTTTAGTTGCGAATTTTATTCCTTCTAAAAACTATCATAAACTCAAAACCTCTCTATAAAAACTTATACAAACATATCAAAACTTGAGTTGCACATAGCCAATTGGCCTTAAAATTGCATTGTGGATACTAAAGCACGTGCAGGTCACTAAAACATTTTGTGTGTTAACCCCTATCACATACTAGAGTTTATTTTATGTTATTTTTTCCCCTTTTACTTTCTAAATAGCAATAGAATATTATTTTCAACTCCTCAAAGTTATGTCAAGTAGAGAATCAACTCTATAATTGGAGGTTTGGCCTCAAATAGCAAGGTCCCACACCTTGAGGCCATCCCAATATTTCACCGAATAATTGAACTAGGTTTAACAAGGGTGAACTTTCTAGTGATAATAATCCCAACGTGCATAGGGACCATATGGATATTATACCTCGCTCATACATCTCTACTACTATGCATGTGAAGCCAATCATTAAATATATCTAGTCTTGTTACTTAGCAACATGTTGCTAACAATTATCATCAATACCAAGGGTACCTGACATACCCTCCCCATACAATCTATCTAATGGCATCCCTTGGGCCAATAGTCATGCCCTCATAATTTTTGTAGTGCTCCCTATGCACTAGGATTTATAGGATGCACCATACATCCTCCATTTTCATTATCATCTCCCCTATCAAGAGATGGAATGTTGACATCTCTTAATTCCACTACTCCATTAAGGTCATCAATAGTTCCCTACCTACCTTAATCTCAAGCATATCTGCCAAGGCTCATAATCTAATCACCTCCATCAATCCCACTCAACCTCATAAAATTTGTGCATCAACCCCATGACCACTGACTACCTCTCTCAGGGTGCTACCATGGGAAACATTTGCATACATGCATGCACAACTTCATTAGTCACACCTTTTCATCTCCTTACTCATTTCCCACCTTGCTCTATCATCTCTTGTCTCATTTCTCACCTCATTCTATCATCTCCCTACCTATCTCCCCCCTCATTCTATCATTTCCCCACCTATTTCCCATCTTGTTCTAGCATGTCCCCTCTCATTCCCCACCTTATTTTATTGTTTTCCCTCTCATTTCGCACGTTGTTCTATCATCTCTCCTCTCATTTCTCAACTCTATCATTTCTCATCTAATTTCCCACCTTGTTTTATCATTTCCCATCTTGTTTCATCCCTCATTCTATTGCTTCCCCTTCCATTTCCCACCCTACTTTTTTGTTATACTACTCATTTTCCATCCCATCTACCCATTATTCTACTTATTTTTCAACTCGTCTACATGTTACCCTACCCATTTCTCATCTTGTCTATCCATTATCATACTCATTTCCCATCCCATCTACACATACTTTAAAACACATTTCTCACCTTGTTGCATCATTTACCTATCCCATTTATCTTGTTTTTTTCATTTCATTACCCTATCCACCTACTCATTTTCCTCCCCAACCTAGTCATTTTCCCCAATCACTTCACCCATATTCCTAATCCCCCATCTACCTTTTCACCTGAACCCTTTTCCTAACTTATTGGGTCCCTAACATTACCATTATTTTCCCAAACCCTAATCCCCTATGCTCATGTGCCACTCTCTTTGTCTATGACATGCAAGCATTTATTCCATGTGCATAAGCACTGTGTAGGCTAGTGTATGTTCTTGTGTGTTTTCCAAACATGTATGTGCATTCCCAAAAGTGCATTTGAAACATGCACAAACCTCCCCTTTCACCCCTAATAAATGCACATACACAAATTAAAAATCTAAAAATAACTCAACTCGCCTAGGAACAACCCGCTAGTCACCACCAATACTCCTAAACCCACTCACTACAATGTTGATCAACAAGCACATGCTCCATTTATTCTTCTCTTCCCTCTCCACTACCCAAAGCTCCAATTATTATATCCACCATAATCCAAATAACCTTTTTCACCCCTTTAACCCTTATTTATACACTTTACCTCCAAAAAAAATGCTAGTTCTAATGTTACTCTTTTTTCCTAATTTTTCATCCTACATTGCATATTTCTCCTATCAAGAGCCCATCCAAGTCCCATATCCCTACCTCATACCTATTCACCAACTCTTTTATCAATGATTGAAGTGTCATGTTTTAAAATTTGCTAGTATTATTTCTATGAAATGATGTTATAAAATGTTTTCTTAAAGAGGGGTAAAATGTAGCCATCATCATATCAAGTCTACCCCACAAACTCATCCCAAATGTCAATTAAATGAATGTTTATTTAAATTAAACTATTCCATCATTCTTATAACGTTACTTAAATGTGTCTCGACTATATAATTGACCAGTCAATCCATTCCGAACATTAATTAAATATATTTCATTTATTGAATTAATTAACTCAACCATTTTTCTTACATAAGTTAAATATATTCAACTATTTAACTAACCAATTTAATCGTTCTTCCCATTTCAAATAAATAGATTGCATCTATCCATTTAATTTACTGGTCAATTTAGCATATTTCCCTACTATTCCCACCTATATTTATTCAATTAATTAAATCATTTCCTAAAAATTATTCCATACAATATTTATCTAATTTTTATAAAATCTCCTGCATCATTAGTGGGATAAATAAATCAAGTTTATTTAACTAATTTATCATGTGCACATTCCTTCAAAGTTAACCTTGCACAAGGCTCCAAATTTGGCATGACTCCAAGTTCAAAAAGCTCTAAAAAGAACAATTTCAATATCCACCCTCCATCCTTGCCTTAATATGTGCACCAATCACACGATCACTTGTCGCTTGTTCATAATCCTATGTGAGGATCAACCCTAACCATCCATTTCTAGAGATCTAAACTTAATAATTCATCCAACTAAGCCAAAATTTATAAATCCATCGTCTCCCAAGCCATTTTTAAGAAGAAAGAATATTGGATACTAAGGTTATGTTGTAGGTTTGAGCACCCACATTTTATCTCAAGTATCAACTATCATCTTGGAGCAATCACCGTTGGTCAACGAGGGTTTTTGTTGGTAAGGATTCATTGCTTTTATTTTATTTTTCCTTCCTTTAGCTCTAACTTAAGGTGCATGCTAGTATAGGATATGATTTTTAGTTTTTTATGTTGCTTCCTACTCTTTTAGTCCTATGTTTTAGATCCATAAATAACTCAAAATCATCTCATACAATTTCTTGTTAACTTATATATTTACAAGTGATTTTCCATTATAACATTTATTTTCATCACACATTCCAATCCATCTTATATCAACAACATATACTACAAAATATGAGGTTTAAAGAGACTTTAGTATGATGGAATATTTTGAAAATCAAATTGTAAACAAAATCTTACCTTTTTCAATCATTATTTCATCCTAAAGCTCTCTACCTACCTCCTCCATGTAGCTTAAATCTTTCTTCCCACAACTCAAGTGTTCCTTAGTGTAGCTAAATGTATTCTCTCTATAACATGGAACTATCTCCCTATAGCTTCCATTTTCTCTAAAACTTGTACAATATTTTTGTTTTATTTTTTCCTAGACCTGTCTTTTTTCTTTTCTTATTGCTCATATATGTCCATAATGTTTTTTTATTTTTTTATCATCTCTCTCCCCACTTGCATAATTCATTTTTCTATTTTTAATTATTTCTCTTTAACTTTCTTTCACTTGCATGGTTGGTTCATTCAAGTGAACTCCTATTAGATCCATAATTAACTCAAAATTGTCTCATTCAATTTCTTGTTAGCTTACATGTATACAAATTTATCTTCTATTATAACATTTAACTTCATTATAATGCATTCCAATCCATCTAACATCAACTAATGAAATCAACAACTATTTTAAACGTCACTTTTAATTAAAAAATCTATTTTTTAAACATATATTTATCTTTCAAGTAAAACTTGCTCACTTATCAAAATGAACTTTATAATTAATTTTTTTGCTATACAATAAATTTTAAATAATTTCCTCTAGCTCACGATAAGACTAAACGTGGTAGTTTTTTCACTCAATTCTAGAATGGAAAGACATAAATGAAAGCCATAATTTAATTAATTACTCTAAACATCCTAATTAATTTCATTATTTCCACTAATTTAATAATTATTTTTTGACGAAATTAATCAAAAATAAATTAGGAGGTCAAGAAGGGTTATGACCAGGATGCACACTATTCGATCATTCTTCATGTGTTCAATGTCCTTTCTCATTTATTACATGTTGGAACATCCAACATGTTTGATATTGTGGCACCACACAGCTGTAACATGTAAACGTGTTGCACATAATCATTGTGTATTGCTTTTATATTTCAAATAAAAAAAATTGTTGCATTTTTGTGAGATATTGTTAATGATAGTGATTATGGGAATTACATTCTGACACTCAAAAGGTGTAGTTGCAGCATCAAGAAAATCCTCATATCTACATTTTTATTGCTTTCGATCCACAATCCTTCTATGAAGCATCTGGTATTGTTGAACTGGATTTAGCAATGGAGGAGAATACAATTCCTTGGTGAGGAATCACATATGGGATTTAGTTTCACTTCCTATGGAAAGAAAATTGGTTTAATGCAAGTGGATTTATTAGATCATGTTGTGGATGATAGCATTAATAAGTTCAATTCATGACTCGTTGCAAAAAAAATCTCTCAATTTCTAGGCATGGAGTACACTAACAACTTTCCTCATGTTGCCAAAATGAACATTTGATTGACTTCTTTTTTTGCCACTACTAATCACTAGGTTCTACATGGTGACCTTCAAGAGGAAATATACATAGAGCAACTAAGGGATTCATTCAAGGTTCTTCTTTGGTATACAAACTTCAAAAATCTCTCTATAGCCTCAACCAATCCCCTTAGACTTGATATGCCAATAGATTCCTCCTTTCTTTCAACAAGGTTCTTTGAGTGTCACTTGGATCTAAATGCCTATATTCTAACACAAGATTGTTGCACTTATGAACTTAGTTTTATATGTTAATGATCTTATCATCACAAGAATTATTCCATCTATTATTGGTAAAATAAAGTTGCTATACAAGATAGATTTGACATGATTCACTTGGGTCATCTACATTACTTTCTCAGCATTTTGCTTGCTAAATCTTATTTCAAGATTGATCTAACACAACCCAAGTATTGTCTTCATCTTTTTACACAATTTCACATGACTAACTCCCTTTCATTTTGGATCTAGTCTTGAGGTCACATTCTACTCTATTAGTTGATGTCGCTAATATAATCACCTTCTCAAGAGCCTCATCTACTTAACTCACACACATCCTAAATTTTATTATGTTTTTGATAAAGTAAGCAGCATTTACAGGGTGTTGTACCCTTTACACAGAGAGCCCAAAGGGCCAAAAAAAGAGCTAGTTCAACCCAGGAAAGAACTAGGAGAGGACAAACCATACAGAAACAGTTGACAGACAGCCGTCAAACCATAGACTAGGACTAGGCAACCCCAGAATCTGAGGGGACTAATCTGACACCCTTAACCCTAGGCCACGAAGTAGCAACAGATCGATGGAGTCCCTTCTTCTTCCTCAACACCACAGACCAAGAAGACTCAGAATCCAAGTCCACTGAGCAAGGCGAGAGGAGCGGATCCATAAAAGCCACCAAGGGCAAAGAGCCACCACTCAGCAAGGGAGATGACAGCACAGGGGAGGAGACAGGAATCATCAAAGGACCAATAGAGGCATTTAACATTGTTCGGGCAGGCACAATCATAACAGCGTCAGCAGAACTAGCCAACAGTGGCTCCACGGAAGGAATAGTTGGAAAAGGAGCATAAACATGTTCCTAAGAAGACACAATAGGGTCAACCTCCGCAGAAGAAACTCTCGAAGGAGAACCCACCGTGAGATGGTTTGAGAGAGCATCCTTCCACCAAGTCACAGCGCCCTTACGACAGGTTTGAGGGAGAGCAAAGGCCAAGTGACCCACCGAAAAGAATCTCCTACACCGAAAGGGGAGACCCTCATAGTCCAAGAGTTGATTCCAAGGTCTGTCCTCCACCAATAAGACTACATCACCATGGAGAGGTTTGGAGATGTCCAAATCAACTAACAACCGAGCTACCATAGTATGACCAAGCTCCCTAATCGTAGAGTCCACCATTAAGAAGCGTCCAATGGTGTTGTCAATAGCTTCATAACATGATTCCTCCCAAAACTGGAGAGGGAGATTTGGCAGACGGACCCAAACTAGTCTGGTGTTCAATGGCTTCGTAAGGGGATTGAAAGAACGAGACCTAGGCCTGATGGACAAAGAATGAATACTCCACATCCACCCCCTGTCCAGCACACAATTTCACTACGCGGAGGAGGCAAAGGTAGCAGTAAAAAAAAACCTAGCGCTAGGGTAGAGCTCGATCTCCCCAAAAACCAATGGCTTCCAAGAGATAGACACCCAATTATGGAGATCGGGGAGGGAAGGCCACAGGCCATTAAACCTGTAGACCACACCCTGCTTCAACTAATAATCCTCATTTTCAACTACCTCAGAACCACAGACCACAACAGGGGAATCTTGGGCATAGGGCAGAGGCCGACGAGCCTGAGCAGGAGGTCGAGCACCCACCTTAGCAGCCTTAGAGAAGGACTTCACCCGGCCTGAAGAACCCCTAGCAACTGGGAGAGGTGCGACATCCATCCCAGGAACAGAGCCCACAAAAGTAGCTACAATCAAAATAGAACCCCCACCATCACACTTTGTCAGAATCCTGCAGACCGCAACAGACTCAGAGCCTGTCGCATCTAGATAGTTCACGACTTCAAGAGACACGGCATCCGCAAGAGACTAATGCCCTAAGCATCCAAAATTGTTCTTCTCGCTCCCGCACAACGGGGAGACCACAAGAAACCCAACAAGAGGCACGTAGCACCCAATAGGAGGGCCCCCGCAGGCCACCCCATCAGCCCACAACCCCTTAACAGCGCCCACATCTCCGTTCAAAGTAGAAAACCCCTAAACAGTGCCCAAATCTTTGTTCAAAGCAAAAACGAGTTGTTGGCTCCCGCTCACATACGCCTTCGCCATTCTTCTTTATTGTTGTCTTATGTTATTAGCATTGTTTTATATACTTTGCAAGAACCACATGAGATTCACTCAAGGGAACATGTAGATATGTTAACAACTATACATTTAGTGCTATAGATTAACGAGCTACACATTCCATTTAAGCTAGCAATTTTGACAATCATAAATCCCAATGAGATTATAGTTCTTGTTCCATTTATTGGTAAAGCAAGAAACAACATGCTATTGTTCTAACTTCCACAAAGGCTAAGTATTGGGGTGTTAATGTCATAATACAAACCATCTAACTTTAACAAACCCATATAGAGTGGTATTCCTTTCCATCAGCCTTCTATCATCCACTATGATAATCAAAGTTTCATCTAGATCTTGAGCAAGTTCATCCACTATTAGAGGACCAAACACATTGACATCCATATGCACTAATCAAAGATCTTATTCAAGAGCATGTCATCAATCTCTATATTAGTTCTATTTTAGAGTAGGTCACAAATATTCACCCAACCCTTCACAGAAAAGTATCTTCTTCTATGACCTTTGTTGGGGGATTTTGGGAGACTATCCCTTAGGGTATACACAAACCTTCCTTTCTTTTCTCTTATTTTCAAGAAGTGTTCTCTAAACATAGGGTTGCCTCTTTCTTTTAGAGTCTTTTGTACATGGATACCTAACATGGCACTATCTTGTCATGACCATTTTATACACACTTTGCTTTAAAAGGATTTTGAATGAGCATATTTTAATTGCACCATAAACTAAGCTTACTTGATTTATTTACTTCAAATGACTTATGCTTGTCCTTTGAAGTGTCGTGTCAACTTATATAAAAGTTACATTTCCATTTCTTGGAGAGTAGTTGTCACCTCATTTCTTAAGAGTTACAGTTGCCTTTCTTGGAAATTGTCTTCTTGTATTTTTTATAAATATTTATAACATTTATTATTTATATTTATGAATAGAACAGACATATTTTATTTGTGACATACAATCATTTATTTCAAATACAAAATTTATTTCATTTCTTTAAACAAAAAATATATATAAATAACTTCAAAGCATGTCTCTGAAATCTTACACAAAACATATGCAATTATATCTATCTAAAGTCCTCTCCAACATGCCAACAAACACAATTTAGTTGTTGCATATATATACTAATCAAGTGTCGAATAAGAGTATTTTCATGGGCGAAAGAAGTTCAACCATGTACACCCTAGTAAACCACCGTTGCAAGCGAGTATTACTTTCAATGCATTATGTGATAGCAATATCAAAACGCATCGAAACACTAACTTGAATTTATCAAAACACATCTAACTTGAATTTATAACTCAAAAATGCACCTTGCTTCAAATGATCTTTAACTATGTCTAAAACTAGCACTTGCACCTAAAGAAGGTTCAAGGATTACGTCGATATTAAACTATATGTAATTAAACTATATGATAAAAAAATTAAACGCCTCGAGACATCTTCGTGTATTTTATATGTAGGTTATATATTTGCTAGTAGCAGTCGTGGCGTGCGTAACACATTGAATAAATTAATATATTTAGGGTTATGATTAGAGTTAGCATTTAGGATTAGGGTATATCACAGTTAGGGTTAGCATTAGGGTTAGGATTTGGTTTAGATTTATTATTATGATTAGGGTTAGGGTTTAGTGTTAAGGTTGGGTTTATGGTCATAGTTAGTGTGAGAATTATGTTAGGGTTAGGGGTAGAATTATGGTTAGGGTTAGGGTTTGGATTATAATTATAATAGGTTTCAAGTTAGGAATAAGGCTTTGGTTAGTGCTAAGGGTAGGGTTGGAATTACTATTAAGGTTTGGATTGGAATTATAATTAGGGGTAGGGTAAGGATTTATATTTGGTCAGGGCTATGGTTTGGGTTAGGGTTAGGGTCAAGGTTAAGATTAAGGTTAAGATTAGCATTAGGGTTAGGATTTGCTTTACGATTATGATTATGGTGAGGGTTAGGGTTAGGATTTAGACTTATGATTAGGGTTATAGTTAGTGTTAGGGTTTAGTGTTATGCATTGAATAAATTAATATAATTAGGGTTATGATTAGGGTTACGATTTATATCACAGTTAGGGTTAGCATTAGGGTTAAAGTTTATATCATGGTCAAGGTTAGCATTAGATTTAGGGCTAACCATTTAGCATTTAGGCTTATGATTATGGTTAGGGTTAGGGGCTTATGGTTAGGGTTATAGTTATAATTAGAGTTTAGTGTTAAGGTAAGTGTTAGCATTAGGTTTATGGTTAGGGTTAGAATTTTGTTCTATGGTTAGGATTATGTTTAGGGTTTACATTAATGTTCAGGTTAGGGTAAGAATTATGGTTAGGGTGAGGAAATGGGTAGGATTGGGACTATTATTATGATTATGATTATGATAGAATGATAGAATAATAGTTATGGTAGGTTTAAGTTCGAGATTAGGATTAGTGTTAATGTTAGAGTTCAAATAATGGTTAGGCTTAGGGTTTACATTATGGTTAGGATTATGCTTAGAATTAGGGTTTGGGTTATACACACACACACACATATCTATGACACATTTAGTATTTCATATATTTGTGACACATTCATTACAATTAAATTTTCACATATATTTGCCTCACATCCACTTCAAGACATTATTTAATGCTACACATTTTAGAAAGCCATGTATAGTACAAATAAGTAGTAGAACAAAATATGTCAGGAAAAGTTAAAATTTAGATTTACGGATGTCTTATCTACTACTACACATCACTTCAACCTTTTCTGAAAAATGTTTCTCTTATATTATAATATAAGTTAAACCAAATTGGTAAACTTTTCTAAAATGAGTAAAATGTTTGTAAAAATTTGTCAAAAATTATATCATATGTATTTGCCACACATTTAATATTTCATATATATCTGTTGCACCTCTATTTCAAAAATATCTTTTAACACCACACAATTTAATAAACCACCTATATGAAAGTTAATATTGTTTTTCGTTGAACTTATATAAATCAGAGAAAATATATGTTTCACTACAACCAACTTGAATAACTAAGTATCAAAGGTCAAATAAGAAGTAACTATATGAAAAACACTTCGTCATAATGATGTAAGTACATCACATATGCTTCAATGATGAGATTGGTATTGCGACAATTATTTGCATAATGCGCGATATACTTCTTTCATCATAGATGGAAATGCAACTACTTTTATAGATGTCTCGTTAACTACTTTTGCAACATCTTCCATTTTCAATATTTCTAGTTCTTCAACATTGTCAATCATTAAGGTTGTGTGTTCAATATCTTTGACGATTTTTCTACAGGACTCTAAAACAAACCTTGCACATATGTGTAAGTCTAACTCTAATTTTAACCTTGCCACTAACACTATTTCAAACCCTAACCCTAAACCTAAATCTATCTCTAACCATAACCCTAATTGTAACTCTAAATCTCTCTAACCCAAACCCTAAATCTAATTGAACCATAATCTTAACCCTTTTTTACAATTATGATTAGGGCTAAGGTTAAGGTTACAGTTATAGTTAGGGTTTAATTAAGGCTAATATTATAGTAACCCTAATTGAACCTTCACCCTAACCTTAATTAACCCTCACCCTAACCCTAATTAAATATCAACCCTAACTTTAATCATAATCATAATCATAATCATAATTGAATCCTAACCCTAATTATATATCTAACCTTAACCCTAACTTCATATCTAATTAAACCATAATCTTAATCCTAATTGTAATCCTAATTGAACTCTAATCCTAACCCTAATTCTAATTGATTTTCAACCCTAATTAAATACTAATGTACCCTAATCTTTTGATTGTATCCTAACCCTATCCCTATCTCTAACCCTAAATAAAGCTTTATTGGATCCTAATCCTAATTAAATCCTAAAACTAGCCCTTATGCTAATTGAACCCTAACTCTAACCCTAACTTCAACTTATAACTTAAATGCACCCTTCAAATGATCTTTTAACTTCGTCTAAAACTAGCACTTGCACCTAAAGTTCAAAGTTTAGATAGATAGTAAACTATGTATGTTTTATTTGACTTTTAAATTATATTTAATTTTTATTATTCAATATAATTATAATTTATCTATATAATTAAATTTTTATACAACTTTAAAAAAATATATATTTTTTATTACAAATATCTTTTATTTCTTTTACTCTAAATTTTTAAATTATTTTATTTTTAAAATTTAAATTTATGCAACATTACATAATTTTCAAATAAAACCCACACACAATACAAAAAATTTAACTAAACCTTATTTATTAACCCATTCATTTTTAATATTAATAATTCACTTTCATTACTTGTTAATCCCATCCTCCAACGGAACCATTTTCTATTTCTGACTCCAAATAACCACTAGTTGTGGCATTACAGTCTAATTCATGATTTTCTGGAATAACAAAATGAATTGAATTGCTCGAAATTATACCCCATGAATTTACATAAATAAAACTTTTACAACTGCAATTCCTTAAAGTAAATTTGTTGAAAACCCTCACAAATTTTCCAATCAGGTATATGGAACATTCGCCATTTGAAAATCTGCACGAGGTGAACGCACTCCAGATAAATCTGTGCTTGTTTGTGGATGCTGAGAACAATGCTATAGATGATAATTGATTAGCACAACAAATAATAAAATAGTTCAGCCTTAATTAAAAGAAACATCAGTGAAAATTGTAAGATTACCGTTACTACTGATACCACATTTAATACGCGCGATTATTATAGGTTTGTAGATGCAAGTGCCCTGGTAAAAATGTATGCAAAATGCGGAAGAATAGACAAGGCGCGTGAACCGTTTGGCAAAATGCCCCTAAGAAAAGTGGTCTCAAAGATAACAATAATAACAGGATATGTGCAAAACAGATTTGTTCAACAGACTTTAGAAACTTTCATTCAAATAAATTTTGGCAAATCTCCAATAATAATAAAGAAGAAATGTTCAAGAAGCATAACAGAAGGGAAATTATAGTTGTGAGTGTCTTCATCGACATGCATGCAAAATGTGGAATCAGTAAGCACAGACAAGATACACGGACCCAATGATAAGGTTTCAGAAGCTCTCTAGCAGATGCAAAATATTTTCTTAAAAACAAATGAAGCACGATAATAACAATATAATTCATAAATATGCAACCTATGATATTTTTTCTATGATTGAACGAAGTTGCAGTGTCTCCAGAAATGGGGAGTTCGGGGAGTTGGGAAATTCAGGCCTGTAAATACCCTGTTGAGCCGGCAGAGATTTCAGCTTCGTGTGGCCTCGAGCTATGGTTGTAATTTTATATTTGCTTATTCCTGCCACTGCCGACCTGCAATAGCTGAACATATGTAGAAATGTATGGAAAGGGGTTGTGTGACACAGAGTACAGCGTACATTGAAAGAGGGCATAGAGGACATCAAAGGGATTTGCAGCAAATTGAAGTATTTTCACCAGATAGCTCCCACGCCTTCCAAGGCTTCCTATCTTGTGTGCAGATACCCCTTACTTGACAATGCCCAACTCGCCGGCCCTGAAGAAAGCCGTGAATCTTGATAACCACTGGCTGCGTCTTTATCGCCTCCCACATCGTGCAAATAATTTAAGAGGCCACGAAAGCTCCGGATTTGAAATTTGATGCAGTCAGAGTTGGCCACCCACCAGTAAACAACTCTCGGAAAACCGTTTCAAAGTAAGCTGTTTGCGGCGTGAGACAGGTTTCGATTGAAAGTGCATTCACCATATATATGGCCTATCGGCTAATTATACCCAGACGTGTAAAGAAAAGTAGTCTTACTAAAATTGTAAGACAACAATTCGGAAAAGAATGTCAAATGGTTTCAAAATATTTTGCTTGTACTGTTATAACTATATTTCACAATTACAAACAGCGAGCTAATTGAATTAAAATTTGTTGTTCTGAAAATTAAATTACCAAAAATAATAATGTGAATAAAATATATTATAACTTGTTTACCTTTACCCGATTAAAATATAGCAGGTTGAACAAGAAAATAAATTCTTGCATCTATTAGAAGCTTCACATCCCCAGCTCCCATTGTAGAACACCTTTTGTTGCAATAACATTCCAAACACGTCAATTCTAGAGATCATACAATCCAACATAAAATCCCACGACTCTCTCTCGAGTAATACAAATGCTCTCTGGCCAAGCTAAAAATCAATTGCATTCACTTGGACCCGGACCCTGTTTTCGAGTCTACAAGTATCCTTTTTCCTGCTGCTAGCTCTCTATTTAACCTAAAACATCTATGATTTGGCTCTTTAACACTCTAGGATTTTCCCTTTAACGAGGGGCACAAAACTTAGGGAAATTGCTGGAATAGAGGCTGCCACGTGCACTCTTATGCCTAATGCTACTAGGTACAACACAAATAGCCACTATTCTATTAAAACAAGTTAGCAGATTTCAGCATGTCCTTTGGATTTCCTCCCAGATACCAATAGCACAATGTTGAATACCTCTCTTCTAACAATAACCCTTACACAAAACTCTGTAAGAGCAAAACATTACATAAACAGTTTTTAAAAATCCTTACTATTCTATTAAAACAAGTTAGCAAATTTCAGCATGTCCTTTGGATTTGCTCACTGATACCAATATGTTGAAGACCCCTCTTCTAACAATAACCCTTACACAAAACTCTATAAGAACAAAACATTTCATAAACAATTTTAAAAGAATCGTTACTTATACAAGTTGCGAGACGCGGTTATGACAAATGCAACAAACCCCTCTTCGACTATTTAAGTATGATAAATGAAAATATACTATTGAACTCCAGGTTGCCACCTTTCCTACCTCTCCTGTCTTCCTGAAGTTGGGAAAGATAAGAAAGTCTTGATACGCATGCAGTTGGCGGACAATTTTATAGATGCAGAAATCATAATAAAATATTGAAACCAAAGCAATATAAATGTTAACATTTCACTTGCAATTTCTTCTGCAACTGTAAGTAAAAGAAAATTAAAAAAAAATCCACGATTAGGATTTTCACTCATTTTACACCAAAAAATGCTCCTTGAATATTATAATTCGATAAAAAGAGAGATCCAGTGCTTCAATACAGCTGAAAAATAGTTAAAAATTATCCACCCAGTCAAAACTTTGTTGCCCTTTGTTACATACACATGCAAGCATCAAAATATCAACTCACCGCAGAGCTCTGAAGGCTCCTTCCTTCAGCCTACCTTAAAATACATTTCTCCCGGTGGACCTTCCAAGGCCCAACAACTTTCATACTTCGAACCCAGGTTGGTGTCGTTCAATATACTTCTCAAAAATACAAATCCACGGGATCACAAAACTATAATTTAAAAAAAAAATGGGTAAATTACAATTTACGTCATCGGGTACAAAACAATGGAACCAACCAATCAATCCTGCCACCCAAAGGGATCACCAGTTTAAATTGCTGTGGGATATAGCCTTGCAGGCATATCTGGCCTCAGTTCTGCAGATGTGCACAACTTTGCAGGTGCTCTAAATGCTGTACGTTTTGGTGTAATGGACATTTTGTTCATGGCACACTCAAATTCTTCAAACTCTTCATTATCACTTTGACTTTCATGAAAACCTTCTCTTAGTGTATGCTTTTCTACATTCTCTAAATCTTCATCCCAGGGATCAGAAATCATATGAACTTCCTGATCGTCCAAATCATCCTCATCATGCAAAGTTGGGACCATAGTCCAGAATGTAAAATTTGGCCTCACAAACCTGAATCATAAGAACAAAGCAGCTGAAATAAATGAAAGCATCCATGCAGTTACCCAGACTTTTGTAGTTAAAAAGCCAGATATGCCAACTTAAAATACCTGTCTGACTGTTTCAGCAAATAGGGATCAAATGGAAAGAACATGTCCAGTCTCTCAACTCCTCCAAATGCCTTAGATTCTTCTGTCTCTAGCATGTTGTTTGCACTTGTATACTGTGAAACATCAAAGAGATGAACTGCTTTTACCTGCCGTAGATATTCTTCCACAACTGATGGCAAACAAACCTATCATCCACAAATTATTGTTTCATTGCATGAGAACAAAAAGTACTTCAGATTCTACACAATCATCTTTGTTCACTTATTTGCTATTGCTACATACCTTCAATGGGCATAGCTTGTGGTCAAGAATTTTTTTCAGTGGCAATTCTTCTATTAACAATCTCTGTTTAGGATCATCCATAAGTGATTTCAACCGGAAACACAGAACATACATAATCGCCTGCCAAATTTTCACAAAGATCAAATTATCACAACAGTGTTTTATCAAAGTCCAAACAAAAGGAATCCGTCCTTTCTTGAAGATAAAAATTCATATGAAATCATTTAAACACCTCTGGTCTGTGTCAAGCCTCTCCCAAAAGAGGCAAGAAGTAGAATATGAAGTCTGGCTTTAATAAGTAGCCCAAACCAGAATTTGTTTGAGTATACAGGATATTCCTAAGTACCAATTAATATGTTCGAATAGATGTACATCATTCTTATCAAAAGCTAAAGAGTATGAGACATTCCTATATTCTGATTTTTATTTGTTTGGATGAAAAACACTCTTATCAGGATTTCTTAATGAACCCTTTCTATGTGTTTATTTATGGAATGTATGTTTGGCTCACCTCATACATGATGTATATGCATTGGATACTTTAGGTGGCTATCCCCTCCCCTCACCCCCTCACCCTATTTATCATACAGTTTTAATTCTCTCTTTCTGATACTATAATTCTTTGGGGATCTTGAGATCCCAAATTCAATTATGTCTGCATATTCTACATTGCATGTTGGGAATATTTCCTTTCTGCCATACAAGTGTTTAGACCCATTATTTATTTTCCATACTACAGTTTTCCAAGTAATTTTTTTGCAACTTATTGGACATGGTGACTACAATTGTCAATTACATGATAACTCTGCTTAAATTTAAATATCACTTTTCTACTAAACTCTTGAGTTACTTAACAGAAAGATCTTGTTTTAATTTAATCAATTACCTATAGCTATGTCATAAAAATAAAAAGAAATTTACCTGACATGCAGAATAGAAGACACCATGCAATCCTGGATTTGTGGTCTTCCTCTCATTATTCTGCTGAGGTGTGTATTGTAAGCACCAATCTACTAACCTGAGAGAATTGACAAGTCACAGAAACTCGGAACTCTCTAGATAAGACCGAAAAACACCATAAAAAGAACAATTTAATTACACTTTTAGACGCATAAGGCTACAAACCTCTTTAGTGAAGCAGAAATTACAAATAAAGGCAGATATTTAGCACGAGCTAAATAGCTCGCTAGATAAGCAGCTGCACTCATTCTGCCAAGTACAACCAAAATGTTAGTTTAGAATAAGATTTTGCTGAAAGAGTTCATATCAATCAAGAAGTAATCTCATCACAAACAGTTGATAAGACCAACTAAAAAATTGAACCAGTACTAATGCTAAAGTAGTTCGAATGTATGAATGAAAATATGACATGTTCATTTCAAGACAATAGCCAAAAAAGAATTCATAACTTGTCCACGAGTTATATGGTAAAAGAATTGAAAGGTGCAAGTTAAAATAGAGTTTCCTAAAACTTCACTGCCTGGTTGAGTTTTAGCAAAAATGAGCGTATAGTTGAAATTGGTATGGAAAAGGTCATCCTACATCTGAATACAAGGAAGCAAAAACAATATTCCTATCAGAGGCATCTGAGGAACATGTTAAACACAGACCTAAATGACACACTGAGTTAAGGAACCTTGAAATCTGAAGGCCTATATAGAGATATAATAAAGGTTACTTTGTCTTCTACCAAAGGCAAAAAAATGTTGCGAGTGTTACCTTACATACATTAACGAAACATCATTTTACAACAGCACAAAAACCTCAATATATAAAATGCAGGTAGATACAGAACAGTACATGTACAAGTCTTGATTACTTACATTGCATCCATTATTTAGAAACATCTGATGGTGTTTATTATGTAATCAAGTCTTGATAGCATTTCAATTGCAAAACATTTATATTCAATAAAACCTAGTTCAAGAAAAAAAATACATTAAAGAACATTTAATACTTTTGTGCAGCATTCAATGAAAATGTAAATAGATATAACTTGGCTGGCCATCCAGGCATGACATAATACCTGATTTATGCCTTCGTTTTTTAGTCTTTATTCTTGGTGTAATTATTTTAGTCATGTTTCATCTCACTAAAATTAATTAGCAGATTAGTCCTAGTTAAAAGGTTAAGTACTGTTTCTTTTCCCAATGGATACAGTAAGTAAATACCCTTCAAAAAATGTCTCTTTCAATCTTCTATTGTTAATGCAATACAGAGACAGCCATTGTGTGTGATGCTGTGTTTACAGTCAGATTTGTAGGTGTAATCCAGCTCAAGTGAACAAGTGCACCCATTTATCTGCATATTTATTTCTGTTATTAAATGTTATTAACATTTGTTTTGAACTTTGAAGAATGCAGCAAATGCATTAAAGCTTCAACCAGTTGTTGCTACCACCACAAAAATGCCAAGGGTGTTTCTCAAAGATTCCTTCAAAGTTTGTGACAAAAGAAGAGCTAACAAGATTGTTTGCAAAATTAGCAATAAACATCAAGAACAACCTGATATCTTTTGGGAAAAGACGAGTGGGTCCAGAATTCAAAGAAGAAGACAAACACCTGTGTTGAGAACCTACCTCTCAAATGGGAATCATATCAGGCTGCAGAAGGAAACCAATGAAAATCCTCTTTTAAGTTTTAACTTCAACATGAAGATCTCATAATATGTTTTTGAAACAAAGCAAAGGTGCATTCAAGGTCGAATGAAGTCCAACTACCTTTCGAGGTGGAACTAGTTTATGACCTGGAGAAGAAACTAAAAGTAAATTTGCATTATTTGAAGGTTTGCATTATTTGAAGGGGTCAGCTCATACATGGGGGATCAAATGGATATGCCAAAATTTTAAAAGGAATTTACCTAGTCTGCTAAGGATTTTTTAAATTCATAGAGGTTTGTATAGGATTACTTGGATTCAGAATGATCAAACACTTTTGGTCAGCGAGCAAAATCTGATAAAGTTTAAGATAGGAGATTATTTTGATGAGATTTTGTGTGACATTATTCCTATGGATGCTTGTCATGTTTTGTTAGGGAGACCTTGGCCAATTTGACAAGAAAGCCATGCACAATGGATATGCTAACACATACTCATTAACGAAGGATGGAGTAAGACATAGATTGAAACCATTGAAAGAAAAAATGGGTTAAGGTTTCCAGCAATGCAAGGATCTGTGTAGTTGATGCCAAGAAGTTTTTAGATGGCATGAAGCATTAAAATGTTTGTTTTGCTTTGATTCCAAAAACTAACCAAGAAAGAGTGGAAGATGTTCTTGTGGAAATTGCAGATTTGTTGCATGAATTTTGTGAGATTGTTTCAAATAATGCCCAAGTCCATGTGCAGTGCTTGCTGTTTTGGCACCAAAGAAAGGTGGAGAGTGGAGAATGTGCACAGATTCAAGAGCCATAAACAAGATCACTATCAAGTACAGATTTCCATTGCCAAGAATGGATGATATCATGGATTGCTTAAGTGAGGCTAAATACTTCACCAAGATTGACTTGAAGAGTTGCTATCACCAAACCCGAATCGCAGAAGGTGATGAATGGAAAATGGCATTCAAGACTAAGGAAGGTTTGTATGAGTGGTTGGTCATGCCTTTTGGGCTAACCAATGCACCTAGTACATTTATGAGATTGATAAATGAGGTATTAAAAGAGTTTTTGGGCAAATTTGTTATTGTTTATCTTGATGACATTTTGATATTTAGTAAGACAGTAGAAGAACATTTGATGCATATCAGATTTGTTTTCAAAAAGTTGAGAGAAGAGAAGTTGCTCATTAACTTGAAAAGAAGTGCAACTTTATGAAGAGGGAGTTAGTATACTTGGAATTTGTTGTTTCAGGAGAAGGAATCACGATGGATCCAAAAAAGGTGAAAGCTATCTTAGAATGGCCTACACCTAGGAGTGCTACAGAGGTGAGATCATTTCATGGTTTGGAAAGTTTTTATAGGAAGTTTATTAGGGGTTTCAATAGTATTTGTGCACCACTAACTGAGACCATGAGAGGTGACAAAAAAGATTTCAGATGGACTACAAGGGCAACAAGGAGTTTTGATTTGTTGAATACTAAAGTGATGGAGCAGCCTATTTTAGCACTTCCTGACTTCAGTAAGGTATTTCAAGTGGATTGTGATGCAAGTGATAATCCCATTGGAGTTGTTCAAAGTCGAGAAGGTAAACCCATTGCTTACTTTAGTGAGAAGTTAAATGATGCAAAGAAAAAATATTCAGTTTATGAACAGGAATTTTATGTTATTGTTCAAGCATTGAAAAAGTGGACACTATCTTTTGCATAAGGAGTTTGTTTTGTTTATGATCATCAAGCACTTCAATATTTGAGTAGTCAAGTGAAGTTAAATCAGAGGCATATGAAATGGGTAGAATTTCTGCAAAGTTACACATTTGTTTTGAAGCGTAGAAGTGGGAAGTCTAATAGGGTTGTAGATGCATTGAGTAGAAGACGAAGTTTGCTAACTGAAATGCAAGTGAAGTTGTTGGATTCAATGAATTGAAAGAGTTGTATGAAGGAGATCCTGATTTTGAAGAGGCTTGGAGAGCTTGCAAAGAACCTATTGCGGTAGATAGGACAAAGTGGTTAGATTATTTAATCCAAGATGGTATGTTATTCAAATGGTATGTAGAATTTTTGCTCATACATGGGGGAGTAAATGGATATGCCAAAATTTGAAAAGGAATTTACCTAGTCTGCTAAGGATTTTTTAAGTTCTTAAGAGTATATCAAACCAAGACAAGCCATATTGTACCCAGCTCCTACAAGGTGTTTGTGTTGTACCCAATGAAATTGTGTTTATGGAGTGCATAATAAAATTTCACCTTTTGGAGTTGAAGGCCAAACTCCCAAAGGATATGGAGCTCAACTAGAAACAAGATTACCTGGTTTGTTAAGCCCTTGATTTAGAGCATATCCAAATGGCGACAAGTTGTGTTGTACCCAACATGTTAGGTGTTTGTAGAGTATATGGAGTTGTTCTAAGTTCTGATGTCCAAGGCCAAACCACTTGAAAATATAGAGTTTGATACCTACACCTCCAACTTGGAGTAAGAGATTCAAAATAGGCTAAGAATGTTTAATAATAGGAATTCTTGAAGATGCTATCTCTATGGCTCAAAGATCAAAGATCAAAGTCAAAACTCTTAAAAGGAAGATCTTATGTTTTGATAAGGAAAACACATTAGATAGGAAGAATAAATTATGGTGAAAAGTCAATAGCTTGTCAAATGACGTAGGCCCCAAATGCAAACCCCATGTTGTAACTATTCCAAACTATTTAATAAGTACCATGTATCTAGCTCAAACAATACAACTACCTAACAAATTAACAATGTATCCATAGTCAGAAATTGAACCCAATAAGACAATGGAGGTAACCCCATCCAATGTGATGTCAAAGTCGAATGTAAACCAAGAAGTCAATCCCTTTCTATGGTAGAAACAAAGCATCTGCCAATCTTTCTCTGCATTGTCTGGGATGGACCAACTTTGTGTCTTCAATTTTTTTGCCCTATTTAAAAGAAATAGGTTTTGATCATGGTCATCGATAGTAGAATGCTTAACATTCTAGACAAGAAACAAGTTTGTAAGTTGGGTCTTCATTTAAAACACCTACATGAGTTTTTTCATTCAAGTACCAAGCCAATGAAGCATTGAATTCCTAAAAGTGGTAAATGATATGGAGAATATTGTAGCTAATTATACCCTTGAGGATAAATTCTTTGTTGCTGATATTACAGGAGTGGATGTTGTATTGGGTGATCCAAAGTTGTGCTTACTAGCATAGTTAAAAATACTCAAAAAATTACCCACCAACTTGCAAGTCAATGAGGCTCAACAAGTCACTCACCAATCAATTCACTTGAAAATTGGCAAGCATATAAGTCCATACTGCTAACTCATGTCATGTCCCCAACCAAGTAGTTAATAGATCAAAGTAATTGATCAAAATCACAACACCTAAAGGACAACAATTTAATAAAGGGAGCAATTATGACAAAGGCAGCAATCCCTTGCAATTAAAGGTATTTAATTAAAATTAAATTAAAGGTTTCAGACCAGCGATTAAGCGAATAGTTGTGAACATAGTTTCAAGACTCGGACTCGAACTCGACTCGGCAACCCAAAGTTTTGACTCAGACTTGGGACTTGGCACGAACTCGACAAAAAACTCAACAACAAAAAAACCTCATTATTACACCAAAAAAAAGAAATAAATGCATTTAGAGAACATAAAAGTCTAATTTGACTATCAATTTGTCATAATTCAAACATTACACATCATATGATCCTCAAACTCTCAAGATTTGAAATTTCAGCCACTATGTCTATTATGTTCAGGTGCCAGAAAAGTCTCAGCTCAATACTTGAGAGTTCGAACCTAAGACTTTGGAGTCTTGCAGCAAGACTCAATCGAGTACACTCCAAGACTCGACGCAAGAGTCTATTCAACTCAACTAAGCCAGCTCAAAAACTCGAGAGTTTGGAGAGTCTTGCAAAGTACTCAAAGAATCCTCAAACTATGGTTGTGACTCTTCCAAAAAGGCAATAATAATGAATTGTTGTGACTCCCAAGAAATTGAAGATACAAGAGAGTTTATCATTTGAGGATATCCATAACATCATCCAATAATTCAATTGAGAATAGAACCTTACGTGACTTTGAAAGTAAATTAAATTACGTTCTCAAGAGTAGTGATGATGTAAGGAAGTGACTCTTAATGTGAAAGGTTGCGACTCTTTCAAATGTGAAAGGTTATGACTCCCTCAATAATAAGATATAAAAGGGAGATCCTTATGGAAAAAACATCAATTTGGGAATGAATCAATGAATGAACTTGGAAATAAATTATTATTCTCAAAATGCAGCAATGAAGGGTGGTGACTCCTTTATTCATTATTGTGAAGGGAGGTGACTCCTTCAATAAATGGATATAAAGGGTAAATCAATTCATCATATGAATCAAGCAAGAAAAAAGAGAAATAAGAATAAGAAATATAAGACATCTCTTGGGAAAAGAGATTGATAACAGCCATTGATAATATTCTGAAAATAATTGGTGACAGCCATTTAAGAGAAAATTTATCATTTCTTCAAAGAGATATTTATTTAGAAATATTCCTAGTTACCAGGTTCTTCACTTTAGCCCCCCATACCGGCCAAAATACATATGGGTTCGGGTTCAGTCCTTCTAGGGGTTTGCCTGGGTTCACCATTTGCTACCTGGGTTCTCTGGGGGTCCTTCTGTGGCAAACGGCAAATCCTAGCCGAACCTGTGGAGAACCCAGAAGGACCTGAGCAGACCCACATCATCCAGCCCAAAAAAAAGGCAAAAACTCAATTTAAAAACATAAAATAAAACCCTAAAAAGTGCCCAAAATGCCTTATATTGTCTTGGCCAACCAAATGAGGCTCATTTTGCAAACTCAAAAAAGCAAAAAACACCATTTTTTTGCCTCCAAGCTGAAATAGTTGATTTACATTTTTGCAAATTATGAATGCGATTATATGAGGTATTACCGTATGGCGTATTTCATTGTTTCAATATTCTATGGCATTATGGCATTATGATTATATGATTATAATTTTGAGCACCGTATGGCGTATTTCATTGTTTCAATATTCTATGGCATTATGGCATTATGATTATATGATTATAATTTTGAGCATGCTTATGAGTCTATGGCATTATGTTTATAATCTAATAATTTATAAATTATATATATATATACACTCCCGTACACGTACGCTTGTACTCGTACCCTAGGAAAAAATAAATTGCCGTATCGGCGTACCAAAACCAAAACCAGTATCTGAACCCGTACCCGAACCGACAACTTAGGAAATATTCTAGCAAATTCCTTGAGGAATCATATCTTGAATTTGTTAAGTGTCTTGCAAATAAGACAGCCATTCAGCCTTCCGAGTTCATGAAAGGTGAAGGAAGACCAACCTTCATGCTCTTATCAAGTACGCCACCCCGAGATGGAATGGACACCCAACCTCCCATGCTCATGGGCCGGGAGGTGAAATGGAAGACCAGCCTTCCATGCTCTTGGGCTTAATCAAGGAGGAAGGTCAGCCTCCAAGGTGGACTGAGAGATGGAAGGGCAGCCCACCTTCCATGCTTTCGCAATACAAGAACGACCAGCCTTGAGATTATCGTTTGCAAGCATGTCCAATAAATTCTTGTTGTGATTTTCTATGAGGAATATGCTATGAACTAAATATTAATGATGCTGTGAAATATTGATCTAAATATTATAATGTTTTAGCTATGATTTATTGACCTCAATATTATAATATTTTATGTATGGATTTGAATATTCTCATAAATTTGATACTTGTTATTACTAATATCAGTTTTTAGTGATTAATATTGTTTTGTGGGCCTACAATTAGGAATTTCCCAAGTAGGGTCATTACAACTCGCTTGCCAACAGTTGAAAAAACAAGGCAGAGAACAGATTATGCCCCTCCCTTTGTCATTTTCTCATTTACCCTATTCATAATTTCAACTCTTTGACAACATTGCATCAAATTATATCAATGGTTGATTAATCATAAAATTATGAAAAATGGCATGCACCACAAAGATCCCTGCAGCCTTGAAGGCCATAATTTGGTTTGGAACAGACCAGGAGCACTTCAGGACTTTGCTCTGGTCTTGAAAGGCAGAAGATGAAAATTTATTTAGGGCTGCCGCATATAGAAAAGCAGTATTTTTTCCCTCTATTTGGCTTAGAATAACACAAACAACATTTTTTCCCAGTTCTTATAAATAATTCAGTGTTAATTAATTTCTTATTTTCTCCTGATTAAATCCTGGGTATTCCAATTATACTTTTGGTTTGCTATGTCAATTGTAATGCTACTATGATCAGAATAGACTTCTGTATTCTCTAAATTCATTCTTTATGCCTCCTATACATCATTTAATCTTATTTTATAAATTTATGTACTTTTAAATATGCTGAGTTTTAATAGTCTTGAATCTGGATCATCATTTAGTATTGGCAATTTTTTGCTGAAATCTCAGGTCTGAGTCAAAATTTAGGTTTTCCAAGTCCGAGTTCTTGAACTATAGCTACTAGTAATATGCCACCCCAATTGGCAAGAACAAGTCTTGGCAATTCATTTGTGCAAAAAAGAACACATCTAATGTACCTTGTATTCGGTGACCGAGATTTAGTCACAAAAATATCACAGAGCATAGATGCAAAATTTGCACCACATGTTGCTGGAGCAAGAGAGCAGAGATAAAAAATAAGGAACTGCAAACAGTTAAAAAGTCAGCATAGTTAGACAGCTCATTATAGCAATAAGAACTTGAAGCATAAATAATTTGAAAGTAAACAATTATTGTCCAAAGTTGTTATGAGCAATTATCACAGCACCAGAAAAGGAGGAGCTAAGCAACTTAAATGGAATGCATACAAGATAATTGACAATACATAGACCATGTACTCCTCCTGCATACAAATAACAAAAAAGAGTCCTTTACCTTCTAAACAAATAATGTGTAAATTACCTGAGTAAACTTTGACTTGTGAGTATTCAAAATTGTTGATTGGAATGAATGCATGAGTGTTTTGTAGACCTATCCATAAAACATAGAAGAACATAAATGAATGAATGATATCAGACAATTATTGAAACCAAGCACAACTGTTATCTAGATGCAAATAATCATTTCACCTGTGGTAGACGACCCTCATGGGCACATAAGTTTAGATGATTTAATGCCAACTCCATTAACACATCCATTTTATCTGCAATTTCGTCTAAACTCAGCTTACCATCAGAAGATTTTGCAAATTGAATATTTGCCTGTGATAAAAAAAACCACAAAAAAATGATTTAAAGAAAAGTGAAAACCAATGGCAAATTTTAGCTTTCAACAGCATGCAGAACAATTGCATTCATGATAACTTCACAAAATGATCAATTCAAGATAAAGAAAACATATCTCAGGAGTTAACATAAGAAATTGGACAACATTCAAATAGCTTGGTTCTCATAGAGAAGTGAACAATACAACCACAAAGGTGAGCAAGCTGTCAACATTCTTTTTTAAAAAGGTGATAAAAACAATTGGAATGTAGGAAATAATACAGCTTATACCTCACTACCAGGTTTTCCAGCATCCTCTTCATTTTCTTCATCTTCTTCCATCTCCATCTCAAATACATAGACCTTGCTTGAGTCTTCATGTAAAATGTGTTCCCATCTTATTTCAACCTAGATTACATGCATGATAAATATAGCATTAAATGATATATTTTCTATTAAAAATAAGGGAATTGTTAATTATTTTACTCAAAATTGAAAATAGTAAAATCAGAAGAAGAAAAAATGACCACAAATTGTTTTTGGATTTCAATCACAAATAAGTGGCCACTTACATCAATCTCAATAAGCCTGTCCACCACTGCCATAAGTATCCTGCTACCAATGATTTCTCCAACTGCACTACTTTCCACCCTAAGCATGTTTTCCATATACAAAGCATTCCACTGTAAATACAACACAAACACAATACATAAAACTGTTTCCCTTTATGGAAGAAACTAAAGATACTTATCATTTCCAGGCCATGATTATAAGTCATTAGATAAAGCTTAACAGTATAGGATGGAAGAATAAAATATCAGCTTCCACAAGCAAGTACAGCATAGAACACGCAACGCAAAACAAACATAATAAAGCACAACAAAATAAGAGCTTAAAATGTTCAAATATATCATAAATCATTTACATAGGCCTACTAACAGCAATTTAAAACTTGAAACTTCAGTATAAATGGTTTTGCCACCAACACATGTCAATTACATAAAAGGGAGCAATACTCACACTGACAATTCTTTTTCTCAAGACTGCCAGCTAACAGCAATACTCACACTGACAATTCTTTTTCTCAAGACTGCCACAGAAAAAGAAAACATGAATGTTTTCTGTCCTGTAGCACTTACCTTATTACATATTGCAGTTTGTACTATCGTAAGGACTTGCTTTCTCTATCAAAGTTCTGAATGCAAATTACGCTGTCACCAGAAAAAGTTCATAAATTCCAACAATTATTTTCCAGACGGAGGACTATTTTGACTGTCTGCATTAACATACCAGATGCAAGAGGCTACTTCAGCTCAATTTCAATAAGCTGTCCTCAAATACCCAGATCACATTTCATTTTTGTGCATATGCTGCTGATTCAGAGGCTAAAATGGGTTCTTTTCTTTTCTCCAAAACCAATTCTTGTTTCCCAAAGTTACTTAATTCTATTTTCAAACAATTCAACAATAAAATTACTATGTAGCTGTTATACACCTGAGATTAGATCCTAGTTATACACCTGAGATTAGACAGATGAAACTTATTTGAGAAATTCAAATGAGAAGAATCATAAACTGCAACCTCATAAAAGAAAAACATTTTGAGATAGCCTCTTTTACTCACCCTACAAAGTAAGACAGCTTTCTTGGAAACCATATAAATTGTGTTTGAACTACTTCTAGTATGTAAATAAAAGGAAGGCGGCAGATTCACTAAAGCTACAAGATACAAATAGGATAGGATTAATGACAATGTGCAATGCATCAAGAACATCCAATTAAATACAGCCACATTTCAGACTACAGACAGGATGTAAAATGACACAAACATTAAGAAACCTAAAAGCAACAACCAAAATTTTCTCTACTAAGTTAACCTAGCTTAAACTGACTACTGATCTACTCCAAGATCAACACAACATTAAATACATTAACATTCCTTCTACCCTACACTATAGTGAGATTAAAGTGTTAATTGCCTCTACATTTTGCTCTTTACTCACATATTCTTACACTTAGATGCGTATGCTTTACTGACTACAGTGGCAGTAGACTATCCTCTATGACTCATATTCTTATGCTTTGCTGTGTTTACTTTACTTACCTCTATGACAGGAATATTACAGATGTACCCAAGACAATTATTTGTGTGTGTGTGTGCGAGTGTGTGAGTGTGGCACTGATGTGTACACAAGTGCATGCATGCCAAACTGCATCTGGACAGTCTCCAAAAATGTACCATGCCTGCACCTGTGTATAAATTTCAACAACATTTTGTAGAAGGGGGCATTTTGCACAGGGATAGGTTTGGCATCCTTACAGCTGAGATGAAGAAAGACCCACACGTGAAAAGCATGACCACCTGCCCATATTAGTTTCAGAGGTGTTGCCTCAATTTTTCGACAACAAGTGCTCAAAGTCAGCATTAGATATATATGCTGTAAATTGTAACAATATAATTGGCAAAAAGGCAGGCTGCCTTTGCCACAGGCATTGAAAGTCATAGATTGTAAGAAGTAGCCAACTGACAGGATTCAACATCCAAATGTACAGAGATTTTTGCCAAAATAGAATTTTGAAAAGCTGAAGCAGGTGTGACATGATATCAATTACATAAAATACGGTAATTAAACTTTGAAAATGATAAGAACCATACACAAGAAAACTGGGAAGAATTATAAACTGAGACCTGATACAAGAAAACTATTTTGAGATAGTCCCTTTCATTCACCCTATATCATTGCAACTGCTCTGTTGGAAAAGGATTTGACACATTCCTTGCAAGTAAATGAATGTCAAAGAGCAAAATTGTGCCTCCAAGAAAACTTATTATTTCAGGATAGATGCAGAGCCCACACAAACAATATGTAGAAAGACCAATTCAAAAGCAAAAAGCTTCCCAGCTAACTGATTTTTGTTCCCATAAGCATTTGACTGGTTTCTCTTGGCTCTGTACATTGTCCTTAAATGCCGAGATGCATACTGTTATAGCATATATAAACTTTGTAAGATTTCTCATTCATAGCCATAGAATGACGCTTTCAAATGGTTTCCATATTCTATTTTTAAAATAGTTGCAATCATGCAACTGGTTAAAAGGCAGGTTACTAGAGCTACAAGATGTCAAAGGCATAAAATGTCAACAGTGGACCGCTGATAGGGTTCAACAATACCCAGGTTTTATCCCAGTGAAATTGGGAAGATAGAAGCAACCATGCTATGTTAATGATTCCAAAGCTCCCTATTTATTCTGATGCTAGGATTTCTTCTTGAAGATCTCTGTGTGTCTATTAAATTTATCATTATGAAAGACTACTATTTTTGGTTCTTGGTTGGACTAGCTCACTAAAAAACATTGTTTGAGATTTAAATGTACCTGTTTCCTTGTCTGATAGGCAGATCACTAAATGTAATTGCATGTACTTCATGTTCACTATTTTTTTGCTTTAGGTTGATCTATGTCACCAAGAACATGCCATTTAAGTAAATATATTTCGTTCACAAAATAACTATTTTTAGAGCTATCCAACCATCTCAAAACCAATTTAGTATGATATAAATGGTGGCACATGAGCATAAAAGAAAAAATGTCATAAATTGCATGTTTTGGTGGGTTCATTTCAAGAATAGCTCAAGAATCAAGATACAACTCATGGAGATATTGTAAGTTTGTAACATTGTAAATTCCTAAGAACAGGAAGCAATGTCCTAAACAACATAATGTGCCTGTCACAATAGATTCGACAAGCAGTTTATAAACATTCAAAGAATCAAGCAAACACCTTACAATCCTAAGGAGATTATTATGTTACCTTTGTTGGCTGACTAAACCTGAACAACGTTTCTTTTCTTTTTTTTCTCTTTTACACCTAACTACTCATTCTAAATTTGAGTAAGGGTATGCTGGATTTTATACCAAGACCACATTTTACCTAAGCAAACTTTTAGCTCTCATTATGTCATGTAGTGGAATTCTTACATGACTGGCAAAGAGCAAACAACATTTATGGACTTTCTGTAGCCATTCAAGTAAACAAAGACCATATTAGAACTTATACAAAATACCTAGTCACAAATTATTACAAACACATCACTGTAGCTTGCCAAATCTACATTAATGCAGAGGATATACAAGAAAATGCCTTCAATTGCACAAGGAAAATTCAGTTGACTGGTCCCACAGGAAAGTCATTTGGAAACCACAAACACTAAGGCAATGAAGACAATAAATGGAAAAACAATAGTGGCCCTACTGTACATGGCTGTACCTCTTATCTCGTGGTTGAAAAGCAACATTATTGGCTGAAGATGGTAGGAGCAACTCTGCAAAAATCCAGCATGACATACATTAAGCAGGAATGCAAGGAGATGGATGCTATGTAGCAACCTCTGCCGACTGCCAGTCAAGATATGTTTGCAGGACAGAGTAGAATGCAAAGATCCAAGCCAATGCAATTACACACAGTATGCAAACAGAAGCATTTACTTGAGTTGGCAGCCGCATTAAAACATAAAGCAAATAAAAGCTACTCTGGATTCATGTAGGATGATGTAAACAAGCAATACCAATGAGTTCCTTGAACTCCATTCCAATGGATTTATGGTAGCTCAAAACCTTGAATAATAGATGTCGAATAAAGTCTCAATGCTAATAATTTGTTTCGAATTTGGTCAATACAAAGGTAAGTCTAAACATCCCTTTCAAGAAGTCAACATCTGATATATTTTCTTCATGTCATGGCAGCTTCAAAAGATTTTGATAATGGATGATGCAAGAACCATCAAATTTCCACAGTCCATAGCTTTTTGTAATAGAGGTTTCCGGATAAGTTGTGTGCAATTATTTATTTCTTTGACATTTCAGATCACATCTGTGATTCATCATCACGAAATGAAGAGCTCAAGAAGAAAGCAAAAATGATGGATCACAAAATGCGACCCCAAATGTCAAAGAAATAAATAATTGCATACAGTTTATCCAGAAACCTTTCTATTAAAAAATGGACAATGTGTAAAACAACTATCAGGCTTCTATTTATCAGCAAGAAAATCTGGAAAATCTTTGCCATTCAAAAAGTATACCTATCAGTAACTTCCTATTGAATTCCATATGACTATAAATTTTAGAAGGATTGAGAAAAGTATTACACAGATCTTAAGATATAAAGGTCCTAAAAAGCATTGTCTAGATTCATCAGTTTAATTAATGGTTAAATAAAAAATATGTTGAACCCTAGGTAAAGCAAATGAACTTCTCTTGCAAGTGTGTCAGCACTAAAAACATCCAACATCCAGTAATTGTAATTGGAAAATCCGAAAAAATAGGAAGCATAGTCATCCAGATACAGTCAGCAGAGAGCTCTTCATGAAACTTTGCATACAAAGAAACTACCAGCATTTTTTAATTCTAGAATCAAATGATTTCTTTTTAATTACTAAAAGCAAACAATAAACAACTTGCATGTGATAAGAAAAAGAAAACAAGCAGCAAAATTAGATGAAAAATGAAACAAAGTTTTGTATTTTCTGCCAAGAAAAATGAACTGAAAGCCTCTAAGCACTTGTACAATTAAAAAAAGAAAAAAGCAATTAAACAGGAGGAATCAAATCAAGTCAATTTCATGTGTCAAAGTTTATACAAATATTTTCCAATATTGCATAGATGTTTAGAAACGAACCCTGATAAATACACAAGTTAAATTGGATTCACTACAAAACGGACAACCCAGTACAACAATAAGAATAGCCCAGTCAAAAGTAAGCAGGGTTAAAACTGAATACACCATATCCAGACCTGCTACCTATGTGATATGTAATTCCCTTAAATATAGTCAATCACCAGAGAGTCACGATAAAACAAACAGACACAATTGATCAATAACCAACAGACACCTCTATAGACAAGGCATTAATAACCAGAAGAATCTTGACAAGCCGTATCTTCTAATAATGCAACATCAACACCCTTAACTAAATGAAGGCAACCAAAGCAGAAACCTCTTCACAATATCTAATTAGCCTTCAAAAGATACATTCTTCCTAATGTAAGAAATGTATCACAATTCCTTCAGGCAGATTTCTTCTTTTAGTATTTCTATAGCATTACAATAATGTATATATATATTCAGTGCCACAATCTCAAACGAAATTGATTCAGAGACTCACATCTTTATGAATAATTCTATGAGGCATCCTTCTGAGGATTATTGGTTGCAGTCTTAAAGCAGCAGTTGGCACAAGTTCTGCAATTTGTTGTATTGCCAAATGCACACGCTCCAAAATTTCACTTTTCCTTGCAAGGTGAACATCTTTTTTCGAAAGAAGTTGCTCTGCAGTAAGCCCGCCTAATATCTGCCTCCTGGTTAGCGAATCCATGTGAAATGGCAATCCACATGAAGGAGGAAGGAAATTTCTGACAAGCATATCCAAACACTTGTCCACAAACCCTCCATTGGATGTCGCCTATGTGCCATTACTAAATAGGTCAGGCTTGCCTAATACAAATACCTTATCATCAAATAAGACTACGTTAAACAAGGATTCACTTAGAACAAAACTCATAGCTTGCAACATACCAAATTGATAATAAATTCCATTAACACATCTGCTACATCCAAACTGTAATTCCAAAAGCTCGCACCAAGGACCTGAATACATATCCGGAAATGTCAGCTAGATGCATTGACATACGTATGCATAATTCTTAACACCCTATAGCTAAGCATCTGGCATACCACAAGCACCTCAAATATAATACAACTGATAAGAGGCAATCAGACTTACACAACTAACAAGAGTACCATGGTGATGCTCATTAATAGATGACACTGCGTGAGAGAGGGCCTTTAATGTCATCTGCCAATCCAATCAATGAATTATCATTAGTGATAACTACATTGTCATTTATTGGACAAAGTTATATACTCATATGTTACTACTGATAAACTAACAAACTTAGCAAGAGATTGAAACTAGCAACAACATCAGCACACTACAACTGTCAACAGAGACAAAGAAGTATCAAAAGTACCCCCTGTAATGCAAGGGAAAACATCATACCACCAAATTTGCCTCTTGGCGAGGGTCTCCGGCATCGCAATTAGTAAGCTCTCGTATGAGATAATTATAATTTGTGGCATCCCCCTACAATTATAAAAATTTACACAAGTAAGGAAGTATAAAATGAAAATATAAGCCTTATTCAAATTTTGTGTTGACGATTTAACTTAATTTTAACACACTCAACTGTCAATTTTAAGAGTTTGAAATTAGGCTTTTTTTTAATAGATCTGCCCCTATTTTTTTTAAATCAACCAACTATACCATATAACTAATTTGACACATTATTTTCTGGCAATATCTAATACAAACAATCAAAAAGCGAGCATAAGAAGCATTACAATCAAATGTTACACAGATTATCAAACTACTGATTTTAATTTTTAACTGCATGGGAATAAATTCACGACAATTGACAAATGGCATTTCAAACAACTGACAAAATGGTATTGACTGATGTAGGAAGGTGCTTGTGTCTTAAACAAAGTAGCATTCTATTAACACAGCCTTGACACAGCTTAATAAGTGTAAGTCTGCTTTAATTAGCTATGTTTGAAACAGGTAATACAGGCAAAAAACTGGTAATCTTAAAATGATAAAAATGTTCATTAAAATATATTATAAACAGATTTAAAACTCACTAATTAATAACGAGTTATTAAAAAAATGAGAATTTGACTAAAAATAATCTAATGTACTTGAAAAACCCTGAGTATTATGAGTTATTAACCAACCCGGAGAGTTATTAAAGAAAAGCAAATTTATCAGTCGAATTCCATGATTGGTTGTTAATTCATACAGTACGTTGGAACATTACAAGATTTACTCCAAGTCTCATTTACTGGCATGTTTTCGCTGAGTTGCACCATTGTGGTTCTGAACATGAAATTAACAAGACAAAAAACCATGAAGCGCTTTCCATGGACTGGTTTTCAAGTAGGCTATAAGTTAGGAACAATAGGATATATTATACTTCATCTGTACCTTTAGACTCTCAATTACTTGTAAAGGTGGTAAAACAAGAAAAAAGGGAGTTAAACATGCTGGAATCACATGGTCCACCCAATGCAATTGATGTGGTCAAATTGAACCATGATGCGGCTTTTACTGATAATCCTGAGCCTGCTAGATCTGGAAACCTTAATAGTTAATTAAAGTTTGGATCAATATGATAATTTTTACTTCATCTACACCTTTAGACTTTCCATTCCTTGGGAAAGGTGGTAAAATAAGACGAAAGGAAGTTAAACATGCCGGATTCAGGCGGTCCACCCCTGCAATTGATGTGGTCCAACTAAACTATCATGTGGTTTTTAGTGATAATCCTGAGCCTGCTAGATCTGGAAGCCTTGATTTGAGGCTTGTAAAGCAAACATATCTATATCCTCAGCCTCCATCTTGCATCCGAAACTAACAAAGAAAAAACAAAAATTCACACGTGTAGCAAGTTTAAGACTTGTTCTCTGTTTGTCCATCAAAAGCTATGCAGGGTAATGAAGTTCAATAGTTATCACCAACGCTTTGTCAGAAGGCCATTGCAGGAATTGGGTTTTAAACACCATCCTCGAAGAAGGCCATTCAATAACCCTTTCCTACAACTCCATCGCATGGTCTCGGATTTTCCATGGGAGCAACAAGTCCGCTAGCTAACCACGGTATCTCTGAGCTTAGTTTTATTCACAACTCCTTACCGTCGCCTTATCAAGCAGCAGACACCATTGTTAAGAAAGAAGAGAAACGGGATACTGATGTCTTACATAACATTTTTATTTATCATTTGCTTTAAGTTTGAGGATCGTCATTTCCTAAGAAAATAAATAATTATGATACTTCGTGACTTGTTGGACACATTACAAAAATAACAACCACAAATTAAAGCTTTTAATCTGGAGTAGTCCGCAATAACTAAAATAAAAGAAGATTTGACAAACTTAGTAAAAAGTCTTTAAGATCCATCGTCATAAGGTATTCGGATCTTTTTCAAAATTTTCCTTTGTTTCAGCACAGTTAAAATATAGAACCACAATTTAAATACCTGTAGGACAGATGTGAGGGCCTGGCGGATCCACAGCCTGGCGACGGAAAGCATCTCTGTATTCAGTGCAGTACCCATCCTTTCCGAGAGATTATCGGCCCCTGAGGCTTGGACTTCCATGCCCATAAAAGAATAAACTCAAGTCCGAAAAGCTAATACCAGAGTTTCTACTGTTTTGTTACGTTGTAATCACAGAGCAGCCCTGTAATAGCTGACTTTCTTTTAATTCCGAGTCAAAAAATTTGTTAATAAAGGCTGAATCTTAAGGCGAGATTTTCAGGTGGATAAAAAATCCACTGTCATTCAGCAGGAAGTAGATTAGTTCGCGTTTTTCTGACGGAAATTGGAGAAAATTATGTCGGTTGGAGTGTGCAGGCGACGCTCGATAAATATTGCCGTTGTTAGATCGCAGCGCGTAAAGAGTCAAAGAGAAATAAGCATATGTATGTTAGGGTTTCTAATAGTAAAACCCTAGGGTTTCTGCAGCTTCGTCGCACAGATCTACGGCTGTTGATTATTTGACTATTCAGGATTTAGCACACGAACACGTGGCAGGATAAACATTAACCCAGAATGGAAAGGAAAGGCAAGGCCAGGCCTGGCCTTTTTATAGTCTTATTTAATTTTGGGGTTTAGGGTTTGATAATTGTGTTTCAAAATGAGTATATTGGGATTTTTTTAATTTATGAGTACATTGATCGAGAGTAGAAGGCAATGAATGAATGAATGATTTTAATTACATTCACGAGACCAGCCAGTCTATGGGATCCAAGAGATGAAACCCGGGCACCAAACTACCTGTTGTTGTTTTCAATATTTTTGCTGATTTCGTTTCTTCTGCTGTGTAATTGGGACAAGTAACTTGCCATTTTAACAATCTTCTCCTCTTCAAACAAAGCCGCTAAAGATTTGACTTTTAACAAATATGAGTAATAATACCGGATGTCCTCATAGGCTTTGCACTCCATAACGTAGTGCCACTCTGTCCACTAAACCCGAAGAGCAGAAACAACAAATCCTATCTAACCACCCCTCTTTGGGTATTTTCCATCTTCCCGTTTCGCATCTCAAACGGTGTGAGCTAGTTCTCAACTGGGCTATTAGCATTTTAGCCTTCCACTTTATATCTGCAAGTAAAGTCTTTTTTATAGACTATATCTTAAGGGTATTTAGTTTCTGGGTTTTGGATTTGATAATTGTGTTTCAAAATATGAAATATACATATATTTGATTTGAAGATTTAAATTTGAAAAAAAAAAAAAAAAAATTATTGGATTAATTTATGAGTATATTAAAATGTGTGATGAAAAGAATTTAAGATTAAGAATTAGTGAAAGGGAGATTTTATATGGGAGAAATAATTTTAAAATTAAGAAAGAAAAGTTTTTTTAATTTTGTTTTTATTATTATTTTTTAGTTTAAAAAAAAGGAGATGTTGCATATAAATAATAAAACATTGTATGATAAAAATTGTATTTATTTTCTTTTATATCAAAGACTTTTATAAAAATTTAACAAATAGATTTTCAAAAAAGGAAAGGATAATATATTTTCAAAATAAGGATAGACAAAGAGTAGAAAATATACTATTAGTTCTTAAATTTTAAAACTATCTTAAAACATATCAATCCCTCCATATTTATGATGGAAATAGTTACTCAAAAAAAGACTACGAGATTCGCTTAGCTTGGGTTGCTAGAGTACTCTTACAGCCCACCAACTAGGTAGTGGTAGACCCATTTCAAGTAATATGCTTTTGAATATCAAGAATGGTATATGCATTTCGAGGGAGTTGAAATCCTATAATATTATGCTCTAGGTGATATAGTTGAACTTCTTCTAAGTGAGGTGGTACATATTGTTTCAACTAATTCACGCTAATGACATCATGGTTGTATAGGTTGGACAGTAGATTAAATCTAAAAGCATTGTCCCTAATTTATTAAGTAATTGTATATAAGTCATATCTAATAGGTTTGAGCTTATGATGATGAGGACCCTTGAATTTTGGTTTTTTCATATTTGTTGATACTCTATTCCCAACCAAGAATTTAAAAGTGGTGTAATGTTTATTGTGCATTTCCTTTGTCGAAGAAGTCTAAAGCATTACCTAAACTTTTGCCCAAATCTTTGCCATGTTTTGTATAAAATGAGAAGCTTGTTCTTGTAACTTTATTTGGTCCATTGAAGAATATTGAAGAAGAGCTACTATATTCTCAAATAGAGTAGATAACATGTCTAAATAATAGGGTATGGGGTGTCTTTTAGGTTTAAGAGCAACCTCAATAGCATAGTTAGAGGCATTTTTCTCAATCTAAAAGGAATGTTGCAAATTTGGAAGAACTAGTATAAGTCAACTACAAGGTACATCCTTTATCTATCGGAACACATGATTTGTTGTTGTATTCCCCTAATTGTCCTCCTTATCTTCATGGATGATATAAAGTGTTAAATATTTAAATAAATGTGCCTACTTGATTGCATGTTTAACTAAATTGAAATGTGGCACTTGAAGCATAAGTAAGTTTATATACTTGAACATCTATTTGGATATTGTAGGCGTTCAACCTTCCATCGTAAATTGCATTCATGTCATATTGAAATGGACATCCCAAAAGGAGATTCAAACAATCTAAGGGTGTGACATCACATAGAACAAACCTTCTTAATTAGTTTGTGAGGTCCATGTTTTCATACTCATCCCACATGGTATGGTTGAGGGTAGTCATATGTCAAAAAAAATAGTTCTAAAACCAAACCTTTAACCAACTACATTCTTTTCATTTTCATTGTCAATGATTAAGAGGGATACTTTATTCTTGATTTGACAATTTTAGGTAAATACGGACTCTCAAGATGCCTTAGAATAATGATTAAAAATAAATACAAGAGTAGGGTCGTGGCCTATAGGATTATCAACTTCCATTATTGGCAAGGTTATCAACATCTTGTGGAGTCTCATGTCACTCTTCTATAAGGAGAGTTTCTCTCTTTCATACTTTAGATAACCCTACATTTTTTAGCAAAATGATCTCAACACGATGTGTGTGTGTGTGTAAACACACATATACATATACATACATATATAGGTATATATGTGTATTTATATACGTGTATAAATGTGTGTATGTATATATATTTACACACACATATATACATACACATATATACACATATATATACATATACATATACATACATATATATATATATATATATATATATATATATATTATAAAAATATGTATATATAATACATATATACATATTTATATAATATGTATATATCTGTATGTATATGTATACATAGATCTACATATATGTATATATGTGTGTGTTGATGTTAGTACAGCGTCGGTCTGCACTTCCCAAGAGAATTATATTAAATATCAACTAGAGCATGGGCCGACCCTATTTTGAGTTATATCATTTACTTGTTGACTGGCCGACTTAAGTTATATTTATTCATTTATTATTATTTGTATAAAGGCCGACCTAAATGAAGAGGTGCCAAGAAGAAGATATATATACAAGGTTACTTTTGGTTATTACACAGAATTCATATCATTAAGAAGTTCGCTATTATATTGAAGAGCAGATCAAATTCGCAGTCTTAGAAGAAGTTCATACTTGAACAACAGATATCAAGTTCGCATTCCTAGAAGAAGTTCATACTTGAACAGCAGATCATCATCTCTGTAGCAGCAGTCTGAATTCATGTAAGAAGTCAGTTCTCTGTATTAAGAAGGAAGGCGAATACTTCAAACAAGCATTGGCCATTGTTGGGCCTGATTTGTAAGCAGAATTCTGTTATAGTATCACCATATATAAGAGAATCATTTGTTGGGTTTTTCTCCCTCAAGAGGAGGGTTTTCCCAGGGTATCCTGTTGTGTTCATTGTCTTATGTGTTGCATTTATATTGAATAATATATTATCTAATCTAATCTAAGAAACACTAACAGTGTGTATATATGTAGATATATATGTATATGATGAGGCGCTACTCCACCCAACACACACATATAATACAACAATAGACATTAACACAAAAAATGTAGGAAGGAAAATAACCCACTTTTTATTTCTTCTAAAAAATGAAACTATGGATTTAGAAATTACAATGCTACAGCCACATAGGCATATCTCACTACCAAGAAAATCAACTCTCTAAGAAAACTCTGCAATTCGGAGCCATAATATGTACTAATGGATCTTCCCCTCATAACCTGAGTTTAACCCTTTATTTGACACCAATAACCATCTTAGAATGTGCAGGAAGGTGTAACTTGCCTTTTTGTTTTGGCACCGAAAGGTCTAGCCATTCATTTTCCCACCCAAAAAGATAATTTACTGAAATTCACATTTTGGCAGCACATCTTCTCGAAACCATAACTTTTGACTTAGGTGTTCAATTTGTTATTATAATACATTGTTTGAAAGCTTGTGAAGAGACCTACTATATTTAAACCATATGAATATCATTTTGTCCAATTTTTGAGATTTTTTGAGGCTTCTAAGGACTTTGCATTTGAGTTTGAGATTGTATTGGAGAAATTTGTTAAGATGAAAACTTTAATATCTCCCAAACGGTACAAGATATTGAGATGATACTTCTACCATTAGATACATCTTTCAATTCCCCTCCTTGGGGTAAGTTTTCACATCCATATGTGCATGTTTAGGCCGACTTATAAAAATAGCAAGTGACCATTTTTGGCCCTTTTGGACTTCTGACTATCTTACACCCTTTAAGCTTCATCATGGAACTCAAAACATATATAGAAAATAAGAAAAAATGTTTTTTCTGTGTGATGCAAGATTGCCCCTACACTCCTGATCCTTCTACATCAAACACCCAAAGTAATTTGAGAAGTTACCTTGTCACATCTCTATTTTTGGAGGAAAATCAAGACGGTCAACCTTTGCCTTACACAACCATGATGAATCTTCAACGAGCCTTTGTTTTTAACCAAATATTCTCCATAATATTTGTTTCTTATACTTCTGCCCACATGGCTATCCAAGATTTCTTCTCTCTTCCTTCTCTAAAGTAGATGTTGAATTATTCCATTATTCTTTTATTGGTCCATCCTACATATCTCCTCCATGGTACTCTATCAAATCAACAATATTGAACACAAGAGAGATGTTTATCCCACTTAGTAACTCTACCTCATAAGCATTTCCTAAATCATGCTTCTTCAAGATCTTGCATGGTCCAAATTTCTTCATTTTTAATTTTTTATACATTCCCATTGGGAACCTTTATTTCCTCGAGTGAATCATGACTTCATCTCCAACATGGAATTTCTATAGACACCTAAAAATGTCTAACACATTCTTCTAATTCATCATTTTCGATCATCATCACTCATCACCCTATTCATCACTATCAATCAAATAATTTTCAATTATTTGGTTAAACTAACACATTTTCCCACATTAATTAAATAATGTTTAATTATTTCATCATTTTCTTTCATCACTGTTAATTAAATTATTTTCCCTCATCCACTTTAATTAAATATTTTTAAAAAAAAAATTAGACTATAGGAATCAAATAGCCCCCTATAAATTCCAATGCACCTGGTAAATTTATTTTATGTGATCAATGACATTGTCGCAACACATCCTCTGATACCATGGGGACGAGGGAAGAGTGGACCTCATGACCTCTTTCTTGCAACGAGATGCTTTATCCATCTCTAGAGCAGCTTCACACTAAAATCTCTCTCAGCACTCTCAAATCTCTAAACTAGGAGTGTGCAAATGAGTATAAAATGACACTTGGGGCCTATAAATAAACAAACCCTAGATTCCCCCATCACACCCACTCTCATCCCATTTTCATCATGACCTAACTTTCCTAATTAGTTTTCTTACCAATCTAAGCTTGATTTTCATCCCCATCTTCATCGAACCTATTTTGTTTACCTATCATGAGCCTAAATCGAAATTAGTTTTTTTTCCGACCTCTCGAGGGGGTAACCTACCATCCAACCATAATCCCTTCATCCACTAAGGCATAGTGGGACATCTTATCACCATTTTTTTCCAAATCAGCATGTCTTTAAAACAACACAACAGGATACGTTGTCTCAAAGAGGGGCAAAATATAGACACCTAAAAATGCTTAAAACGCATTCTTCTAATTCATAATTTATTTTCATCATCACTCATCACCCCTTTTGTCACTGTTAATCAAATAATTCTTAACTATTTTATTAAAATAATCCATTTTCCCACATTAATTAAATAATATTCAATTATTTCATCATTTTCTTCCATAGCCATTAATTAAATAATTATTAACTATTTAATTAATTAAAACATTTTCCCTCATCCACTTTAATTATATATATAGGAATCAAGTAGCCCCATATAAACTACAATGCGCTTAGTAAACTTTTTCACATGACCAATGACACTGGCACGACAGGTCCTTTGATACCACGGGGACAAGAGGAGACTGGACCTCGTGACCTCTTACATGTAATAAGATGCTTTAGCCATCTCTACAACATCTTCATGCTAAAATATCTCTTAGAGCTCTCAAATATCTAAACTAGGGGTGTACAAATGAGTATAAAATGACACCTTGGCATATAAATAAACAATCAAACCCTAGATTCCTTCATCCCACCCACTCTCATCCCATTTTCATCATGACCTAACTTTCTTGATCAGTTTCCTCGCCAATCTAAGCCTGATTCTCATCCTCATCTTCTGTTTATATATTGTGAGCCTAACCCAATTTTTTTTGAGAAGATGTGTCTCGAACTCACTGGTATAACACTAGTTCTGTCACCAATCGGCTCAGAATTGCATAAGTGTTACTTCATGCTTGTACCTCTGTACCGTTGGATGATTGTGAGAGAGGTGTGGTAGCGCAATATACTACCATACCATGGGAGCCTTCATACAGAGGTGTGGTAGTGCGGTGTACCGCGATACCGTGGGTGTCTTCTCATCGAGGTGTGGTAGTGCGGTGTTACTACCATATCGTGAGACCCTTCTTACTGTCTGGTGGTAGTGCGGTGTATACCACCATACTGCAAGAGCCTCCTAATTGTCTAGCGATAGCACGATATACCACCACCCCGCAGGAGCCTGTTGGTTGTACAGCGGTAGCACGGTGTATGGTGAATGAGCGCATACTTGTTGACTGCTGAGGTGTACGTCAATCAATGGAGGTCCTTTGCTAACTTGGAGGTGGTCATTCGGTGTCTGGGAAGTTTGACAGCTGCTCTGCAGGGAAACTAAATCGAATTGTTCTTGGTTGGTGAACAAATCATTTTTTTAGAATTGATCAAAAAGAGATTGTAGTTTGCTATGCAACATACTGTGACAAAGGAAGGTTGTTGTTTTAATGGTTGATCAATTCAGAAAGTCTTTGGTATACATTGTATGCTTATGAGCATTGTAATGAGGTGTGACTTTGTTCTGTAAAAAGGTTGATTAGAGAATATTACTGTGAGTTGACATCTATGAAGGAGAGTCTGAACATTATATGTAATTCAATTTACTAAAATACAAGTGACTTTATTTGTGTGGTCGGTTTTTCTCCCGTAAGGGTTTTCCCACGTAAATCTGGTGTTTAGTTCTATGTGTGGTTTTTTAATTATCTATTCTGGTATTCCTGTTAATGTGCATCTTTAATGAACTGTAATTAAAATTGAACCTTTTTGTTTGCACTATTCCCCTTAGAGTTAGCATTGGGAATTCAATTTTGCACCTGTGCTCTCCTTACAAAAAATACTTTTTATGGCCAACCTCTCGAGGGGACAACCTATCATTTGGCCATCATCCCTTTGTCTATTAAGGAATAGTGGAGCATCTTATCACCATTTTTTTCCAAAACATAAGCGTCTTTAAAACAACACAATAAGGTATGTTATCTTAAAAAGGGGACCTAAAAATTTCTAATGCATTCTTCTAATTTTCTTCATTTCCCGTCATCACCACTCATCGATCCTTTCGTCACTATTAATCAAATAATTTATAATTATTTGATTAAACTAACCCATTTTCCCACATTAATTAAATAATGTTCAATTATTTAATTATTTCATCATTTTCTTCTATCATCATTAATTAGACAATTTTTAATTATTTAATTAATTTCTAATTATCCTCGTATCCACATAATTAAATATTTTTTAATTATTCAATTAAATATCATGTAGTCTTCTCATTCACATAATTAAATAATTTTTAATTAGTTAATTAGCTAATTATTCCTCCAAGATTAAAAAAATTATCCAAATTTATTTAGTTTGCACATTCCTCTAAATATAAATAAAATTATGGGCACAAAAGCATGTCAGAAATGCTGGAATTAGGACAGTATGTGGATAGGCTATAGGCTGAAGCTGAGAAAGTAGTAAAATATTATGTACAGTACACTAGGAGTGCGATAGGGGAACAGTTTCAATGGAAGGTTATACCGGCACATCTACTACCTCAGCACCTATGCAAGGAGGTGGAGGCAAAGTTAAGAAACAGGTCGATACTGCTAAATGAAAAAGAGGATGAAGTGATATGGTGTGGTGCCATATCAAGGGAATACATGGCTAAAATAGGGTACCAAATACAGAATGTTCAATGCAAGGACAAACATTGGATGTCAACACTATGCTGGAAGCGTGAAATCCTACCAAAAGTTGGGGCATTCCTTTGGGTAGCATTACACAACTGATGCTTGATAGGGGACAAACTGAAGAGATTAGGAATTGTGGGCCCATCTAGGTGTGTATTATGTAAAAAAGAGGAGGAAACTATGGACCACCTATTCCTCTCTTGTCCGATGTCAGCAACATGCTGGGACTGGTTGTACGAAGCATTCGAGATCCAAGGACCAAGATAGCAGAAAATTAGTGAAGCTATGAACAGTTGGCCAATACTAAATCAAAATGGCTATTGGTACAATCTATGGAAGTTGGCTCCTTCATTAGTTGTTTGGCACATATGGAAAGAAAGAAATAAACATATTTTCAAAAACCAATCCCTTGAAAGACACAATCTAATTACAAAAATTTAGGACGCTATAGTGGAAACAACAAATAATCGGAATGCTCTTTGCTCTAAAACAAGATTTACACGTTGGGATGAGGTGATTAAAAAAACTTGGCCAAATCTAAAAATACCTAAAAATTCGACAAATAGTAAAGAAAAGGTGAACAAAAAGGAAGTTTGGTGGAAGCAACCGGAGCGCTTAAAATGGAAACTAAACTTCGATGGGGTAGCGAAGGGCAATCCCGGAAAGGCAGGTGAAGGATGTATAATTAGGAACAAAGAAGGACAGAGTGTTTGGGCTGCTTCAAAAAATTTAGGCACAAGTACGAATAATATAGCAAAATTGGAGGCGCTTGCATTAGGATTGGAAGTATGTATACAAAAAGGAATTGATTCGGTAGAAATAGAAGGCGACTCTCAAATAGGCATTTAGGCAATTACTTCGGGAAAAGCACCGAATTGGAAACTAGACAACTGGATTGGAGTGATCAAATCCTTACTTGGAAAATTGTGCGATTATACATTATCACATATATATAGGGAAGCTAACAAGGCTGCAGACCATCTGGCAAACTATGGAGTAAATCAAGGAATGACAGTGAAAATTGACAACTGCATGGAGCAGTGGCTAGGTCTGCCAGAGATTTTGGACACCGACGGGTTGGGCGGATGAAAGATTTCCAAACCTCTAAAAGCGGCAAGCAGGGACAGACGAATGGCATAGAAGGCAAGATTTGATCAGAGATTTGGTAAGGAGCTGGGGAGCGGTGCTCGGTACATGGTAAAGAGGTTAAAATATTTATAAGGGAGTCGCGGGGGTGAAAGAGTGAAGTCTCAGCTACATCTCTAACCACATTGGAAGAAATGGTACAGATATTTGGAGTAAATTGCATTTGCTCTAAAGAGCCGCTAAGGGAGTAGTGCAAAATAATATTCTCAGTCGGGTCCTCGCAAGTCATCACAGCAATCGAACAAATAACACAGGAGATCTTTCAGGAGGGGAAGCATTGGTGTGATGGAAAAATCTATGAGTTAGTACTAAGCCTACTGATAGATGTTCTGGGCACCAAAGAAATGCTAGTGGAGAAGCTGGGAGGCTTTGTGTCGTTAATCAACATACAAGCAGTGGCGAATGCAATATTGGAACTGCCCGCGGAGGGTTTGGTGAGCCCTTTGAAATACACTTTCGGTGAAAGTGGGACAGAAGAAGAAGAAACAAAAGTAGAGGTTGAAGCTGGGGAGGAGGGTAAAAGCAGTTCCTAGAATCTGGCCAAAGCAATGAACAACTTTTTAGGCAATGCTTGGGAAGTATATCGGGTTGGTATAATCAACAATGACCTGAGCGCATTTGCAAGGTATGTTCAAAACGAGGACTGGTTCAACCAACGAAGGATGACACATGCCATGAAACTGGGGGCAGCACTGGCAGTAATCTATAGTTATGTAACTGCATAAGGTCTAAATATGTTAACAGACTAGTATTATGTAGGCAAATATTGCCATTTTGATATTAATCTAAAAGGGCGCTATCCCCACTGATAACACTTATAAAAAATAAAATAAAAATATTATTTTATTTATTTGCTAATTATATCTTATTTTATCTTTATTTTTCTAAACCCTAAATTTATAAACCAATTAAATTTAGTGATCATTCCTAAAAATAGTGAACTCCCTTAAATTTAGTGTCCTTTGCTAAATTTAATGAGTGAAATAAACTCCACTCCACTTCATCTCTCAATGCAACCTCATGCATGACCATGTCGATCTTTCATCAATCCTCATCCGTCGATCTCATTTCACATCTCACACTCTTGATCTCATGTCTTGAAGACCTATAAATCAAACATCCTTTGATCATTTAATCCCTCCTCGAATTTATAACTAAATTGCACTCATTTTTCATCTCTCTTTTTCCTTAAAAAGGTTATGCTAAGTTTACGAGTAATCCACATATCATACAAAATAACATAATTCTTAACTTTACAATGGAGTAAGGCTAGGCATTTTTGTGGAGGTAAAGTAGATTAGATTAGGTTTGTTTTATGTACATTTTGATTACTTTTATTTGAATAGTGCACATGCTTCATTAGTAATAGGTCTATTTGATCATTGAATTTGGATTATTGATTTGATTTTTTATTTGCATTGAATTCATTGATCGTCGACATTATTTCTATTCAGATTTTGGCATGCTTGGTGGGACCCCCATCCCTATTTTTAACGTTCAATTGAGTTTCTTGAAGATTTTCAAGCTTCACGTTACAATGACACAATTAAACTTAGAATGACACTTTTGATGGAGGTTTGATGTATTTAATACACAAAACAACACCTTCGAAACCTATAGTAACACATTTCAAACCTATATTGGCACATTTGAGTTCACTGTTTTTGTAGGTTTTGAAATTTTCAATGACGTAATTGAAAAATACAATGATGCATTTTGATTTTGGATGAATGTTCATGATGCTACAGTGACACTTTTGATACATACAATGATGTGATTAATACTGTGAATAGATATCTTAGACTTGCACCAAAATGACAAAACAATACAATGTTAGTCAAGAAACAAATCTAAAACAAACATTCCCCATGAAATTCATTTGAATGTGAAGAACAAGAAAACAAGGCAAAATAACAAATAAAAGCTAGGAAATCTTATTCTAAACAATCAAATCAGCATCCCGTGGGGGAATTGGTGCTTCTTTGATGTGGAAAGAAGCCCTTTCCCAATTCCTTGATGTAAAGTGATGATCTTTGGTGATGATTGTGCTTCCTTGATGAAATTTTCCAATAACCTAGCTAAATTGATTGCAAAATGTGAAATGCTATGAACTCAAATGCTAAATTCCCATAGTGATTATGCTCTTAGTTGATGGATCCAAAATCAATAGAGAAACTCTCTATTTATAGATTTGAGGAATGGAAGATTGAAGAGAATTTGAAGAATATGGGATTAAAATTGAACCAATGGCATAATGTTACTTGTCAACATGCTAAGGGATGAGAGTTGAGCATATTTTGGTCATTGTGCCAATAAATGTTATTAGGTGGAAATTTGAAATTTGAAAGATTGCTTGTGTAAGAGGATGTGAAAGAGGAGTTATTGCCACTTGGCTCAAGAAAAAGGACTTGTAAGAGCCTTTAATTCCTTGTTGGAGGATAAGTGCCTTTTGGGGGGAGAATTCAAATTTGAAGAATATTCCATCAAGATGCATTTTTGAATGAAAATAGAGGAATTTATAAATCAATAAAATTGATTTCATGTGCAAGTTGCAAAATTTAGGGGATTTGATGCATTAGGTTTAGAGTTAATTAGGATTTAATTAACTTAAGTGAAGATTAGTGGTGATTTAACATTTGACTTAGATTTTTGGGTTTATTTAAATCAAATGAGAGGAATATTGGAGATTTTAGATTTAATTAAATAAAGATTGATTTATTTAATTAAAGAGGGATGATGTTAGATTTAATCAAATAAGGGATTTATTTAATTAAAAGAAGAACATTAGGGTTAATTAAATAAAATTATTTTATTTAATTAAAAAATGAACATTAGACGTAATTAAATAAAATTGATTTATTTAATTAACAGGAGAGGATGATTTAATCAAATAAAGTGATTAAAAGAGGAAATATGATTTAAACAGATAAAATGATTAAAAGAGGAAATATGATGAATTAATTAAATAAGGGTTATTTAATTAATTAGTTAGTAAAAGAGTGATTAAGGAAGAACTGATGTTAGTAAATCAGGATCAGGTGTGCAATATCAATCAGGATAATTTCGATGTCTACAAATACATACAATGACGTTATTCATAGGTAAATCAATAGATTTATAGGGAAAATGATGCATTTGAAATTCGTAGTAACACATTTGATACTTAAAGTGACACATTTGATTCAGTTAATTAGGTTTTTCTAACCCTAATGTTTGCTCAATTTAAGAACTAACATATCTTTGCAGCATTGACAAACATTGAGAGAAGACTGGTAAAAGCATGTTATTGATGAATCTAATGCAAGGCAACAAATTCTATTGCTTTGATTTCTAGATTAGTTCACACTTTAAGTTTGGGCTCTAATTAATGAATTTTATGTTGTGTTTGGTGACATTCTAATGTGTAAATTTTCTGCTTGCACTTTGTGCTATCCTAGAGATCAAAATCACTATTATTTGGACATGATACACACACTGAAGGAGTATTAGCGAAGTATGCTCTTCTCTTGTGTTTTGTGTGGACCTAGAATCAAAAACACTAGTATCTACTTTTTATTTACAATAAGAGGCATTCTTGGGGATTTCATCACCCCAAGGGTGATCTTAACCACATTCATTGGCAAGGTATATAAAGGGTAAGAATGAAATTTGTACCTCTAGGTGTGGCCAATGTCGTTCAAGCCAAGTCGTAAGATCCTTAGTCTATTGAAGCTTATTTGGTGAGGAGAAGAGGGGAGGCCCCCTTGTCTCAGACACTTTTAGGTAGGCTCATTGTTCTCAGAACCATTATGAACCATTGATATTTAGAGACCTACGATTGGTGGTCATTAATTTAGTGTGGTGCAAGGTACATTATCATGCATGAAGTTACTCAATATGTACCATCCTAAGGAGAGAAAATTTATTTGGAGGTGTAAAAACCTACAAGGGAATGATGGAGGTGATCTCTTATGCCACCTGAGACCTATTTATTCCCTCTTTAGAGTGGATAATGCATTATCACAATCCTATGGTATTCTAGATTGGGCGCACATTAGTGCGACAACCTTTAATACTAGCTAGGTTGTACTTATTGGTGTGTTTTTATTTTGAAGACTCATGAATACCAATCATACCATACCTTGGAGTCAATTTGCTACTATTATCTATTTTTTAATCTCTTTCCAATCAAAACAAGTCAAAATCAATCTTACAACTTGTCCAAAGTAAATCAAAATCAGTCAAGCCCTGGCAAAATTTTAGCTACAATCTCATAATTGCACATTTGATTGTTACTGTGATTATGATTATAGTATAGGTTAAATACACCAGATCCAAATGAATTCAAGACATATTTAACCTCCTAAGCTACAATCCCAATGAGATGTTATAAAGCTTCAAAAACTAAGAAATCATTAAGCTAAACATGAAATAAACACGAAAGTTTAAAAGAAGCCTAATCTACAACTCCAAACCTTATCCCATTGGGGGAATGGTGTCATATTGATATAGAATAATGACCCTTTCAAAATCCCTTCAATGAAATGAGCATTTAACCAAACTCCATTGTTGAAAACTAAGCTAAAATTGATAAAACAATGCTATGGGTGAGTGAAAAGGATGAAAAAGGTTGATAATGGTGCAAGTATGAATAGAGATAGTATTCAAACGGGTAGCATAACTTTGCTTTGATGGAAGTGGATACCTTTCTTTCCAAATGGTGAGGTATTTATAAGAAAGCAAATGAAAAATCAATGGCCAAGATGAAAAGGATCAATTAATGGTTAAGGTGGAATCAAGGGTGAAGACATGGATCAAGGATTCTCATCAATGGATGAGAATGAAATATCACATGGATCAAAGAAACCATCAAGGGCTCACAATGATTCAGACAAACACACTATGTAACAATTTTGAAAGTTTGTTAGGAAAAATATTCCATTTTTTGGAGCCAAATAGGAGAATATTCCTTTGGAATATTTCCTATGCAAGTGGATGGGTGAGGAAAATTAGTAATTAGTAATTAAAATTGTTTTAATTATGCACTTATTGAGGAATATGAGTATTGTCATTAATTGATTTATTTAATGAAAAGGGGATACAAATGACATTCAATTAAATAATTTAGGATTATTTAATTAAATGAGAAGACATAAGGTGTTCAAATTAAATAATTTGATTTATTCAATTAAACATAATGAGAGGTGAAGGTGAAAGGGGTGAATTAACCTAATTAAAGCAATTTGATTAATAGATTAAAATGATGCATTTAATTAGCTAACTAGGCTTATTTAATCAAATAGGTGAAAAGAAGGTGAAATTCAGGATAAAATGATGTTAGTGATCAGATTCAAGTGTGTAATATCATTCAAGATAATGTTAAGTGTCTACAGTTACTGTGATGCATTTGTTGTTATTTTATGAATTTGATTATCATTTATCATGTCTAATTAACCTTCAACTCATTTTATATGCACAGTGGTGCATTTGATCTACAAATTGATGATTCTGACTATACTTTGATGCATCTCATTTAAACTAGTTATTTCAATCTAAAACTTAATTTTTTGCATAGTGATGCAATCTGATAGCACTTTGATGCCTTTGAAACCCATAATGACACCTTTTAAAATACAATAACACCTTTAAAAATACAATGACACCTTTGAAAATACAATGACACTTTGAAAACTATAGTGATGCCTTTGAAACCTATAGTTTGACACATCTTGATAACTGCTTTGGCTCATTTGATACCCACAGTGATGCCTTTGAAACTTAGATCGACACATTTGACTATCAAAACATTTTTTTTAAATACTCTAATTTTAAGTTTACGGAATTCTTAAGCACATAGACCTAGGATCTGAGACCTGTAGTGAAACATGCCTATGACCAACATCTATCATTCAAGCAACAAAGCAAATTTTCACATCCACTTCACATCTTAGAATTTTAGGATTACCTACCTTATCTTTGGACAAAAAACACCATCATCATCAACAACAAACATCAATCCACTAACAACCAATGTTAGTCATAATCTTGTCTAGATCTCTCATAATATCTTCTAGTTTAGCTTTTTGATTAGAAGTCAAATTTTTCAAGTACATAGCTAGATTAGCATCAATATCTGTGAGAAAAATAGCGTCGCGGTCTTGTCTACTTCTAATTTGGTGAACTCACCATCATTCATTTGCTTGGAATCATCAATCTAGTACAAGCAAAAACCATCATTAACACTTATCAAAATGGAGATATAGATTAAATTTTACTTTTAGAGGTTTCCATATCTTCAATCAATCAAACAACATCAACATCACTTTTTGTCCAAATGTACTCAATGTATCTCTTATATTCCATCTTCAACATCACTCATCCATATCACGTCACCAACCTTCACTTACGTCCACATTTCATAAGGTCATCAAAATTGTATGCCTATTACAACGTCACAACACAAGAAACTCATGGAGTCTAATCCTGGTAGTTGAAACTTCATTGCACCCATGGGGATTGTTGAACCAAAGTTTGGAATTTTTAGTCATTTATTTAATCCTCGTGAATACCAAACTCCACGACCAATCTCGATATCCACCAATCATAATAGAAGACATTAAAAATAGGTCTATGGAATTCGAAGAATTAATTTGAGGATAAAATTTTGGAAATGGAACAAGATACCTCCTTAGCTAGAGCACTTAATGCTCTCATTACTTCATATCCCAACATGTACTTTCTTAGACTTGCACAAAGCAATACTAAGTTACCTTTGGATTTGAACATTGCTACACTTAGGGAACAAGCCCTCACACATGTAATATCATATAATGTTCCATCACATGAGTGCATACCTATAGTTCAAGCTATTAAACAAGGTATACTACAACCTTCAATGCCTACCATGCTTATTCAGCCAACAATACCATCATACGATACATATTCGATATCATTTTCTAGATAACATGTAAATCCATTCTACCAAAACCCAAACATAACTAATCAAACAATTTCTCGCATCTCAAATCCACCAAACATAAACATTCATCATACATCACCAAACATAACCAATCAAACAATTTCTTGCATCTCAAATCCACCAAACATAAATATTCATCATACATCACCGAACATAACCATTCAAACATGAACGCATCCCAAATCCATTAAACATGAACATTCCTCATACATCACCAAACATGACCAGTCAAACAATTGCACACATGCCAAATCCACCAAATATAAACAATCCTCATACATCATCAAACATGACCAATCAAACAATTACACATACCCCAAATTCACCAAATGTAAACATTCCTCATGCATCACCATACATAGCCAACCAAACAAAAACACATGTCTAGGATCCACAAAACACAAACATTCCCCATGCATCTCCACAAAATACATCCAATTACACAAACAATCCTTTCATAACCCAAGCCACCGCATCTTATGTGCCTCCTAATATTTTATATGCTACATAAGCACCCAACATGACAATGAGCACATACAATGCCAATCATTCATATCAACCCTCCATTTCACAAATTCCATCACTTACCATTTCAAAACAAGCTTCTGCATCCAACATACCCAAAACTTACAACATCCCACATTCTTCACAAACTTCTACATCTAATATATCCACAAACACAAGCATCCCTCGACAACAATTCATGGCACGCAAAAATCCTAATTCATTCCATTCACTATCCCAACACAAACCCATGTCCCTCAAACTTGAAACTATTCATATAACATCTCTCAAAACATCCCTCAACAATAATTCACTCAACAACAATAATCCAACCAACAAAATTAAAACCCCTCTTACAACCCATACAACATTCCTAAAACACAAAACATACCTCAACAACAAAGCACTCCCCAACACCAAAACATTCCATACAAATTGTAACAACCTCGTTGTTCTACTCAAAATAATTACCAATGCTTTACCTACAATTGAATAATTCATGATGCCATCACATAGCAATTAAAAAAAATCTTATAATTCAAAGACTAAATGCACATCTGAAATAACACATATTCCAAACTTTCCATTTGCATTCATAATTGAATATTACAATCTTTCCAAAACAACGTCATATATAAAATCTCAAGATAACATTTCTTACATTACAACTTCCATATACATGGATATAATAAAACATACATAGCTCCTTAAGCTTCATTAACATGTAGTAACAAATGGTCCAGGAAATCCCCTACAAATCTCAGCTACCAACTGATGAGGAGAAGCATCACTCAAGTGCTTTTCCACCAACTATGGACTCAAATGCACTCTCCCGTGCATCTGCCACACATGGAAAGATGGTCCTACCCTTTGACGAAGGAATTGGTTGGTAAAACTCCATAACAAAATGGCCTTCCCGAGCTTCATGTTGTGCCCTATAATTCTAAAACCTTTTCATACAATAGCTACAACTATAAGTATGAAAATCTCAAACTATAAATTGTCTAAAATTGGTAACAACGAACTGACAGTGTAAACAGTGGCTACTTACACTACTTTGGCCAAAGTTTCATATAAAGAGTCATCCATTCACCCACTATCCTAGCTCAATTTGTTTAATGATCATTCATGTACTATGCTTAGGCAATTCCCTCCATTGGATAATCGTTAACCCTAGGAACAACCTATCTCTTTATAAAAAACTACGCATAGGCAATTCCCTCCATTAGGTAATCAGTAACCCCAAGAACAACCTATGATTATAACGTTCCTACTAGGTATTTCAAGTAACTCTTACTATCGAGTAGCCATACAAAATAACATATACGTCACATCATTGAATGACTCTAGTACCAAAGGTAAAATCCCAACTATAAAAGACTCCAATCAATGGTTTATCTTATCATTAAATGACTCCCTTCAAGCAGGGTGGGGGGGGATTTGAATTATGGGGAGGGGCCCCTAAGACACATATGGGTGGGCGCAAAGCACTGGTAGTTGCCCACCCAAAAACCCGGTAAAAACATTGGGCGGGGCCCTCCCTCATCTATAATTTGGCCATGCAACTATTGCCAGGGTTGGGTGGGACTAGAAGGTCCCCAGGAGGGAATTCTAGTAGTTGGCCCTTAGAATAGTAGGGGCTATTCCTATTGTCCCCCCAACCCTACATCGAAGTTAACAAAGAGATAGAGGAGGACCAACGCTCTAGATAGGAAGTTAGGGTAAGGTAGTTAGGGGAGAATAAATAATAGCTATCACCCACCTACATGGGATGGAATGAACCTGTCCTCACCCCCGGTTGATTATAGGATGGAATGAAGGAAGCCTCCCTGGGTTGATTACAGGATGGCCCCGGTTGGATTGTTCGGTCGGGCTCCTCTCCGGAGTTGAATAGTTGTTAACGAGATAGTAGGATAGAATTCAAGTAGTTGGATTGTTATTCTGGGGCACGATAGTTTATTCTATATGTAACACCAACCTCGAGAACTATGATTCCCGAATAGAATCTACCTTCGACTACCATAGAATTTTAGGGGCCCGATCCACCCGGCCCGACCCGCTCCAGAGAACCCCCTTAGAATAGTAGGGAACCCTTAAGCACACCTGTTGTTCTCTAGGGCGAGAGGTAGATGGCTACTCGGGAATCATAGTTCCTATGCAAGGTGGGTGTCTCGCCAACTAGAGTTTCCCACCCACCCTACCTGCCCTTCGAGGCCTACCATATAGTGAATGGAGAACAACATATATTTGTCGAATCCCATGCTATGTATAGAATCTGGAATCGACTAGACCCTATAGCTCCTTCCCACTGCCATTAATCAACCTGCTAGCCCTTTATATAGTAGGGGGGAAGCAATAGTGTAGGGAAACTAGAGTTCCGACACAAATCCCACCCGCTATAGTAGTTGCCAATATGGTTGGCTACCGAAGGCATGAACTACTATAGCGGGTGGGACTATAGTTGCCTTTATCGATTCTATACGTAACATGCCCACCTATTGCTACAATTCTTCTTGGGGGGTGGGGGGGTCGTTGTTGTTATTGTAGGCTCTATTGGTAGGGGGCCAATAATCTAATAATAATAAGGATTGATTCTATACGTAACATGCCCACCCTGCTGCAGGGGTAGGGGGCGGGTGGGGCTATTACTATCGCACAATAGTCTATTTGAGGGGACAGGGTAGCCCCTACTATTCGCCAGCAGTGGGGAGGGCCGACATTCTATACGTAACATGCCCACCCTGGTTCAAAGGGCTCCCATGACCCCTACTATTTTGAAGGGTCGGTTTAGAATAATTCAATTATTAGCGAAACAATGGAAAAAAACCTCTGGCTCTATAGCTAGGCTCTCTAGTTGTTTGGTGTGCGAGAGGCTTAATCTCCCGACTGAGTTAGCCCGGTGGGTTGCGCTTGGTCCTAGCTATGCCTAGTTAGGGGGTGGTCTTCTATAGAAGGCAGGGGTGTTGGTGCATGTTCACCTGGTCCTTCTAGAGCTTTGCTTGGTTAGGGGGTGGTCTAGAGAATTAATTCCCTCCCACCCCGAGTGGTGCACCTCCACCCCTGGGTAATAGAGCTAATGAGTGTAGCGAGCTAGCTTCGCTAGCGAGCCTAGGCTGTATCCTTCTTCTAGCTATGCTTGATTGGGTGGGGGTTGATAATTTTGTAGGGGTGGGGGGATAGAGGAGGGCACCTTTGGCCCCTATCTAATAATTTGACCTACCCTAATGATAGAGAATTGACCATTTTGCCACTTTTCGATGAAATCCCATTGAACTAACCTGATGTCAGGGGTGGGGGATGGTCGGTGGCATCTAATCGGAATGACCCGATGTCAGGGGGTGGGGAGCCTCCAGGGGTGGGTGGGAGGCAATAGGGTTATGGCCAGTGAACTATCTTTCTCTACGTAACATACCATTCCCCCATGAACACTCGGGAGGGCCCTAAGGCCCCTACTATTCTAAGGGGGGGTGGGCGCGAAGCATGAAAGGGAATATATAGTAGGGGTGGGTGGGAGGCAAGACAATTCCTAGTTGAGCATGCTTTTTGGGAGGGTGGGAGTTATAGCTGTTACCAGAGCATGCTTTCATTCCCATATAGCTATAATCATTCAACCGGAAGGCCTAACTAACCATCGAGGAACTATGATTCCCGCCCACCCGGATATAGTTGCCTGGTTGTAGAGAACATCTTGAGGGAAAGGAGAACATTGGTTACCTAACTATATAGTTAAGGTAGGTTCAAGCCAATTTAAAACAGTAGGGGGCCCAGGTTCAAGTTCTAAACTATAGTTTCCTCCCAAGCGGGAATTCTAGAGAGGGAGAGCGAGAGGGAGGGCCCCTCCCCTTAGAATAGTAGGGCTATGGTAGAGCGACATCTGACTACTATAGGGGGGTGGGTGGGAGATAGTTTATTTCCCTCCCACTAAGGCCATATGGTCAGTGTCGAAGGCATAGCCTGCTAGAGCCAGAGGTTTTTTTGCCCCTTGGGGGTGGGGTGGGTGGGGGGGGGGGGCGGCGGCTAGGTACTGTAATTATTAGCGAAACAACGACAAAAAAAATGAGCAATGGATAATTCAATTAGAACAACAACCCCTACTATTCTATGGCCAGATAATTTTATGACTTTATTAGCGGAACAACAGATAATCCCTATCCTCCCCACCCACCCCCAGCGGATAATTGAAGGTAACAATGACAAAACAACGGATAATTATTAGCGAAACAATGGCAAAAAAAACACGAGCAGCAGATGTGCGATCTATTCCCAGTTCTTTTATGTGCCCCACCCCCCAACAACCTTCCTTCTTTCTCGCCATTAAAGGTGGGGTGGTTTTCCCTATAGTTCCCACCCACCCATGTTACGTATAGAATCTTTCCCTACCGCCCCATTGCGAATAGTAGGGGTCGGGGCTCACTCACCCATGTTACGTATAGAATGTTACTTGTCGTAGGCATCATTAATTGGGGTGGGAGGCTATAGATCGTAGTGGAGGTAGATTAATTTGCGAGAGCCCTACTATTTGTGATGGGGTGGAGGTAGATGCCACTAGAATTCCCACCCGGGATGGGCAGGATTATAGTGGAGGGTAGATGTCATTTGTGGGTGGATATAGTGGTTGCCCGCTAGAATAAGCTAGAAGAACCTACTAGATTAAGCTAGAATATGTTAAAATAATTTAGGAGCATATTTCTACAGAAATAGATATAGATATATCACAATTGGTTTTATGCACTCACTTTTAATGAATCAATAGAAGAGGAGTACTTGATGAACCCCTCATACTGGTAATTGAGTTCATCTCTTTCTATTGCCTGTTCCGTTGAGTTAACCCCTCTCTGCAATAACCAATTCTTGTTTTGATGAAGGGTGGAACTGTTATTGATAGCCCGCCCCTACCCAATAGTAGCTGCGATCGATCGAACCAATACCTCTGGCACATAATCAGTTATAGCGGGCTCCCTCTCGCGCATAATCAGTCATAGCAATTGGTTCATATACGTAACTTCTGAAGTTCAATGAATCGGCTCCCAACTAACTCCCCATAGTTCCAATAGGGCTGATGTTGATGAATCGGTTTCCCATTACAACCGGGGAGGGAGGCGTCCTAACAACACTATTCTTTATTGACCTCCTAGCCTCGGATACTACCTTTGGCGAGGAGAGGCTCCATGAACTAGTCGAATGCCTGTTCTCGTGTCATATCATGGCGGATCGAGATACTTATATAGATAGGGAGGGGTGGGGGAGGAAGGAAATGATGGCTCGACAGCAACAACTGCAACTATACCTCCCGCCCACACCCTGGTGAAGCGGTTTGGAATGCGTGTGAGCTCTTAGCACTCGGGGTGGGGAGAGAAACCCATGTATCGCTATCGCAGGTTTATCCGTATTGATTGACATATCAGATTACCGCTATCACAGGTTTATCCATATTGATTGATAGATCGGATAAGGAGTGATTGGGGCCTTGACTCCAACAACGGGGGTCATATCCATCTATCTATCACTATCACTGGGTTCTTTTCTTGCTCCATTCAATGTCAGTGGGTTCTCCACTCAATGTCGGTCTGCATAGTAAGCAGACGGATTCAAGTTGCTCCATTCAATGCTGGTGGGTTCTCCGCTCAATGTTGATATGCATAGTGAGTAGACAGATTCAAGGTGGGATTCGCCTCCCCCCTCCCCTCCCCTATCAATTCAAGAATTGTAGATAGTCAGTCAACCCTCCATATAGATAATGTCGAGTTGAGGCCATATCTATATATAGGGATACACGCACGTATCCATCCATCCAATGATTAGATTAGATACGTGATATCAGTCCAATCATCAATCGTATCACGAACATTTAATATACATAGGGTTCATCGGGGGAGTGCCGAGTCCCGAGTCCCGAGTCTATATAGCCGAGAAACGCCCCCGTATACAGATGAGGCTCCGTTTAAGAGGGCGGGGTTAACTGCTTTCTCATTGAACTCTTCCTCCTCTTAACTGCTCATTGAACCCCTACTATTTTAAGGGGTAGGACTGATTTCTCTATTCTCTGAACTGGGATGGGAAGGAATGATTTCAACTTATTCTTTGAACTGCTTTCTCATTGCCCCTAAAATTTTATGGGCAGTAGGTAGGCCCTACTATTCTAATGGGCATAATGCTCGACAACAACAATCACCCTCCCACCCATCCCAGAAAGGGCCTCCCACCCAAGGCCCCTTAGAATAGTAGGGGGGTCGGTACCAAGGGCGTATCGGCTATCCTCCCACTTTAAGATGAATGGGTTGGTCCAACCCCGGGGACCAACCCCACTCGCTATAGTAGTTGCATGCCTTCGGCAACCGACCATATTGGCGAACTAACTAGAATCTACCTCTAAGTAGGGGGGGCCCTGCCGAAGGCATGCCTTGGGAGGCCAACTAACTAGAATCTACCGTAACCTAGAACACCCTCCCACTTGGTGAACACCCACCCACCCTAAGACAACCTTCGGCAGGGGGGTGGGAGGCCCCCCTCTATTTCCCCCCACCCACCCGCTATAGTAGCGTATCAATAAATAACCTCAAACTAAAAGTATATCCTTCAACAAGGAATGACTTTACTCAAAGTATAATCTTATCATTAAATGATCTCAATCGAAGAATAATCATATCAATAAACAACTCATTCAAAACTATAGTCTCAACAATAAAAATACTCTATTTAGGAGAGTGTATTCTCATCAATAAAATACTATCCAAAAATTATATTTTCATCAATAAAAGACTTCACATCAAAGGTGTAAAACAACCAGTCAAGTAACAATCCAACTAAAATAGGATATTCCCACCTACGACTCCAATCAATAATAATTCATGAATTCAAGTGATCAACTTAATCACATAAGTAATCTCCTCCTTAGTTTACCCTATTCCTAGTATAAAATCAACAATCAATGAGCATACTGTTCGTGTAGGTTATTCTCAACCGAGGGTTCCAATCAATCATCAAGTAAAGCAACAATTAAGTGATCGTTCAAATGTTGACTAACAATCTGGTTTGCATAACGTTACAACCTATCAATGATGACATGTCTCTTATGCCATCATTTTTGTTGTATTACTACCCTCATTAACCACAAGGGTTTACCTAGCATAATATACTATCAATTACAGGTTACATAATAACTTTCTATAGTTCATAATACACAATAACTTGAAGACAAATATTTCATAAGCTATTGTAAGCTTCTTATTTCCCTAGTATATAATACTAATAAACACATTCACTCCTTAATACGGAGTATGTACAAACACTCAAGCAAGGATCATAAGATGTAAATATAATAAGATTCTTTGAAAACATAATATTTGCCTGACCTAGCAAATCAATGCCCTTATCACAACATTCAATCTTTTCAAAAATATAAAGAATATAAGAGGGCAAAATAACATGCCTATTAAATGCTAATTCCAAAATAAATAAAATGACTTCCAAGCTCAATCGACTCCAAGACTCCTCAGAAAAATCTCCAAACCACTCTAAAAATTACTTCACAAAATCTTACTAAACTCTCCTCACAACAACTCTCAACTCACTCAAGAATAACTCATAATGAAAAAAACAAAATGCAAGAGAAACAATGTGTCCAAATAAAGTATCCTACACCTCTACTTATATAGAATTATGAGACTCCTCTACCTATAATCAATCCTTGCATATTGACACTTATCAGCTAAATGGTCGACTCAACAATTTAACTTCAACTGGTGGCATAATTTAAAAACAATACTCATCTAATTAGATCAACAAATCAACTGAAATAGAGACAACAAGAGTTTATCTCAGAAATGCAAGGTGAAAACCAAATAGGTCAACTCCAAATTTGCCAACAAAAACATGACTTATTATACCTTTTACCTAGTCTTCCATCACTAGATAGTTCTCAATAATTTGGACTACTAAATATAATGCAAATTCATATTTTGGCGCCACCTAGTTCTTTCCATCGTGCATTTTGGTGTTGGTATTTTAAGACTAAGTCAGCGACTAATTACTACTCAAATACCTCTTTAAGCTTTGATTGAGTCTTTATACATGATGTGTTGTATCAACATGTTGGTTGACTTATATCAAATGATTTTAGTGTTGCCTTTAGAGCACATTATACGTTGCATCAATACTTATAAGTATTGCACACTATTCACTACATAGTATGTGTTGGTCTTAGCCTTGGTTTAGGTGTTAGTTTCTATTCAACAATTTAATGAATCTGATATTTATTTCAGCATTGGTTTTTAACTTATTAATGGCATACTAATATGTATAAGAAATAGCTTTAACTCAAGCTTTACTATCTATAATGGGTTGCGCCACAATTGCACCCTTATTTATTTTTGCAAATCATTTCAAATATAAAACAATATATATATATATATATATATATATATATATATATAAATGTAATATAACGTCTATGTATATATATTAATATATATGTTTGTTTACATAATCATTATCCGCTAAAGCTAACGACCATATATGTATACTTATACAGATATTAATACGCATGTATTTATGTATTTATACACGCGCACACACACACAACACACATATATATATGCATATGTACGTTAATATGTATGCCCAAACACATATCTACATATATATTAATAGATATATTCACACTCGTATGTTAAAAAAAATTATACCATAAAATACCATTATATATATATATATATTAAATTGAAAATTGGATCGCATATATACAAAATATAATTACCTTTTCATCGATGGATATAACATGTGTGTGTGTGTGGTATATGTCCACTCGATTTCCCTATGCAAACAATGTACTTGTGCATGGGTTATCGTTTACACACACACACACACACACACACACACACACACACACACAGATATATATATATGATCATCGATTAGAGCACACAAAGAAGAACTCACTCATATCAAAGAGACTTAATCATATAATCTAAATTACAAACAACCAAGAAACTGGAGAATAAAACCAAAGTTATTCAATTCAAGAAAATAACCTATCTTAACCAAGGACGACTTCCCAATTATTCCAACAAGTCAAGATTGTGACCAAAGGCACTTACCCGGTTCCCAAGCTACTGTCTTGACTTAGCCAACTAAAAGTGGGTGTGTGTAAGCTTAGTTAGGTTTCATTAAGGGTTATCCGACCAATCACTTCTCCTAAGTGATACTTCCCCTCCCTTCTGGAGGATTGAGTTTGTCCCTACATCCAACTTAGTACAACACCAAGGTAGTTAGACGTTCATAATAAATCCATTTGCATCATAATACATTTCTATCAACAAAGCATTAGAACGTTTATATTCCAATACATAGCATTCTATCAATTCAAATCATATTCATTCTTTTGAAATCATTAACATCTCGAACATATTAAAGTCACAATTTACATTTATCAACATTTTCACTCATACTGGTAAAAGTAACTCAACAACTATGAAACAGGATGTGACACAACTCATATAACATCCCTCAAAACATCTTACAAAACCAAAATCCATCATATAATTCTTCATCCATTCCTCAACATGAGATGGGCACTCCATCTAACCAACCACCAAACAACCCAAATGATAACTTGGCATTGCAAATTCAAAGCTTGAATCAAAATACTATTGACATGCAACTAGGACAAACAAAGAAAAGCTATACTGTTGAAGGAATTTATCCATACCTATTTGATATTAATATATCTATGTTACCTTTCCTTCACAACTTTGAAATGCCTAAATTTGACAAATTCAAGGGATGAGGTGATCCATGAGAACATATATGATAAATTTACATAGAATTTCTAGAAGTTGCATACAACAACACATACTTAATGCACCTCTTTCATAGAAGTTTAGGAGGACAAGTAATAGAATGGTTCTCCCATTTACCACATGGAATTAAAACATTCCACAACTTGTTGAAGATTTTATCAGTCATTTCTCCTACAACATAGAACATGAAATTACTATGACTGATTTATGTAGTACACAACAAAAATATGGAGAGAAATTTGCTTCATTCCTATAATATTGGAGACACAAAGCTAGCAAACACAAATGGAATATTCCTAAAAAATAACTCATGGATATCTTTGTATGAAATCTTAACACCAAAATTGGCTTTCACTTAACCATACAATGTGCCAACACTTTTGATGAAATCATAGAAAAAGGGATCACCATTGAGAAGACTCTTATTACTAAGGGACTTATCAAAATCTATAAGGATAACAAGGATCCTACACAAAACTCTAATGATGAACCTCACATATGGGATAAGAACAAGAATGTTACCAATGATGGTGTCATGGATGCAAAGTTCATATAAAATATACAACTTTCACCAAAAAATCAGTGAAACAATCAAAATGTGAATCCTCCAATATGACCACTAAGACCCAACAATGCCTCTAGACATATGCACACTCCCTTAGGGGAGCCAATTGAGCTAGTCTTGGACAATTTAATTCAAACCAATATTATCAAGCTTCAAGAGCTTAGATACTATGATGAACCCAAATTTAAACCCTCATGGTCTAATGATAATGATTATTGTGAATACCATAGGACAAAGGGTCATAAAACACCAAATTACACGAAACTCAAGAATCTCATATAAGACCTCGTTGATCAAGGAGATGTCAACATTGAACAATGTCCAAAGACTTCTAGAAATAATGATCTAGGAATTTACAAGGATACAATCCCAAACCAAGGTAAAGGAAATGACTCGAGTAAAGCAAGGGACTGTAACTAAGTCAATTACTCATATGCTAATATCGTAGGACATGTCCAAGAATCTAATAATTGCATTGTTGTTTTCACTATACATGGTAGAAATCTTGAGTGTGCAGTCACTACACGACGAGGGAAAATCACTCTACAAGGAGTTCCCCCACAACCTAATACTACAACTACATTATTTCCAGTTGAGTACAATATTATAGATCATCTTAAGAAAAATCTAGCCTAAATATCCATTCTAGACCTTCTTAGGATCTCTCCAACACATAAAAAATCTTATACAAGACACTCCTGGAATCATTTGTTCCTACTAACATAGATACTAAGTAATTACAAGCCATGGTAGGACACATTGCATCTATGCATCACCTCGTATTCACTAAAAAGGATCTTCCTTCCACAACGTATCATAACCAAGCCTTATATCTTGAATTCTTATCCACAAACATAAAATCAAAAGAGTCTCAATAGATGGTGGAGCAGGTTTGAACATTTTTATTTTGAAACTTGTAAAGAAATTGGGATAATTTGATGGAGATATTAAGAAACAAAAGAGCATCACCATTATAGCATACGATGACAATGAGCATGAATCAAAAGGAATTATCAAAATTCCTATCTAGGTTGGTCCCGCTATTATAGAAACAATGTGTCAAGTATTACACCTTGATTTTCCATACATCATTCTCCTAGGACACCCATAGATACATAACATGTAGCCTGTCCCTTTGACCTATCACCAATACATAAAATTCCCTTAAAGTCACAATTTATGGGGACCCTTGACCATTCCATTATTGTTAAGACTTGGAAGAAATATATCAAAAATTACTCCAAGTGCTTAACAATGTCTCACATGCATCATCCTAGATTGATCCATCCATGTTAGCACCATCATCCACCTCACATAAACACCTTCTAGATATCAAGGTCCAAGTACAAGACAATGGTTGTGGAGATTATGATTTTAAAGGATCCTTTAATGTAGGGAAACTTTTATCTTCTCCTAAGACATATGGAAAACCAAAAGACATAGACAAAACCTCTTCTATCGTCAAATTTGAGCCCAATATTTTCTCCAAGTGGGGAGATCTAAACAAAGAGGTTATACAAGAAGATATCTCCAAATGGTTATACCAAGATGAGAAAGAACAAGTGACTCTATTGATTGATCTAAATAGAAAAGGTTTCCAAATTATTAAGAAAATGGGATTCAAAGGCCATGATGGCCTTGGTCTACATCAACAAGGAATAAGAGAGCCCATTTTTCTAGAGAAATGACAAAAATATCAAGGGCTTGGGTATGGTTCATTAGATAATGTTACTCCTAACATCGAGAGTACCTCTAGTGAGGTAGTTGGAGTTTCTCCCACGATTAATACTTCTAACAATGATACCATCAAGGACTATCCCATGTACATCACAAACCTATTTGAAAACACGTCCATCAATACCATTACAACATTATCCTTTACATCACACTCACACTTAGCAAATGGTCTTCAACTCTTTACCCTCAACTTATTGACTGGGACCAAAAATAAGCACCAATTTTGGACATATTCAGAAGTGATGACTTTATTGTTGAGTTTATAGGACTTAGAGATGATATAATCTTGGAAATCACAAACTAGGATTTGACATAGACCTTGATGTGAAATTATAATTTGGGGGAAATTCAGATTTTTTAGTCACAAAAGAGAAAATAAAAAATAAAAAATAAAAAATAGATCCATGGTGAAAACCACAAAGTGACACTTTCAGGTCATGAAAAAGTAAAAACAAAGGACGTATCTAAAGGTGAAAACCTCTTTGAGGCACCTAAGGATAAAGGATTTGACCTCCCCAGTATCACTAAATATCAAGAGAAATCAACATTACTAGTAGAAGACTTGAAGAAAATCAATGTTGGAACAACCTACACTCCTAAGATCACATTCTATGCAATATCTTTGTCTCTTGAAGAGAAACAAGATTTTACATCATTCCTAGAGGCACAAAAAAACAACTTTTCTTGGTCCTATACCGACATGGCTAGATTAGACACAACATTAGCAGTCCATAATTTGACAATATATTCATAGGTAATACATGTTAAACAAAAGACTACATAAGATGCATCCATAAATTGCACTACTTGTCAAAGTTGAGCTATAAAAACTATTAGAAGTTGGCTTCATAAGACCAATTGATTATCCATAATGGGTGTCCAATCCAGTACCTATTTCTAAGCCTACTAAGGGAATATGCATATGCATAGATTTTAGATATCTCAATAAGGCTTGTCCTAAGGATGTATTTTCATTGCCTAACATAGAAATCATAGTGGAATTGGCAATGGGCCATGAGATGCTTTCCCTCATGGATGGTTTTTAAGGATATAACCAAATTTGTATAACACAAGACTTGACCTTTACATGTCCTTGGGGTACATATTACTATAATGTCATATCATTTGATCTTAAGAACACAAGTGCAACATATCAATGAGGTATGACAGTGATCTTTCATGACATGTTTCATAACATAATAGAAGAATATGTAGATGGTCTCCTAGCAAAATCAATCACAAGGAAAAGACATTTAGATGTTCTAGCACAAATATTTTTCATACTAGAGAAGTATCAAGTGAGGCTTAACCCAAAGAACAATGTATTTTGTGTCACTTCAAGAAAGATGTTAGTATACATCATGTCTCACAAAGGTATTGAAGTAGCCTCCACAAAGGTTAAATCCATAATTGAAATTCCTCCACCAAAGACTCTTAAGCAACTTATTAGTTTACAAGGGAAGCTACAACCCATCAAACGGTTCATAAAACAACTAACGGATAAATGTCACCCATTCTCTCATCTCCTACACAAGGATCTCATATTCAAATAGGTTGAGAAATGTCAACAAGCCTTCCAACAACTTAAGCTTTACCTAGCATCACCTCTAGTATTGATGCCTCAAATTCCAAATAGGCAATTGATCTTATACATTTCAGCTACATCAACAATTGAAGTAGACACTACACAAGTTAAATCCATAATTGAGATTCCTCCACCAAAGACTCTCAAACAACTTCATAGTATCCAAGGGAAGCTACAATCCATCAGATGGTTCATAGCATAATTAGTGGAAAATTTCATCAATTCTCTCATCTCCTACACAAGGATGTCACATTCAAATGGGATGAGAAATGTCAACAAGCCTTATGGTAAATTAAGGTTTACCTAACATCACCTCCAATATTGATGCCTCCAGTTTCATATAGATCATTAATCTTATACATTAGCTGCATCAACAACATTATATGCTCTGTTGGCACAACATGATGAATCTGGGAAAGAGAGAGCGATCTATTATATTAGTCGAACATTAGTAGGCTATGGGCTTAACTACACTCCCATTAAGCGAGCATGTCTAGTGATTGTCTTTATTTCACAAACAAATTTGACACTGGATGTTCAACAACCAAATAAAGCTTATATCTAAAGTAGATTCGTTGAAGTATCTATTATCCAAAGCAACACTCACTAGACGCATGACTAAATGGGTCATGATATTTAATGAGTTTGAAATAGAGTATGTAGATAGGAAAGCAATCAAAGGACAAGTAATAACAGATCGGTTAGATAAAGCACCATTATATGATGGTAATCCTCTCATATCAAATTTTCCAAATGAATTAGTCATCACTATCACTCAAAAAAATCAATGGAAGCTATATTTTGATGGTTCACATATACAACATGGATCAAGGAAGGAGTCCTATTTATCACACCTCAAAGGTGATTATATCCAAAATCATATCAGTTATCATTTACATTCATAAATAACATTGTCAAGTATGAAGCACTTATAACAAGAATAAGATGATCCAGGTGGATATGTTGTTCACCAAAAAATTGATTAATTTAAATGCTCGAGAAAACTGCACCATGTTGAAGTGCTCATCGAGACGATTCCAATGCTGCTTGAATTGCGTCAAATGGAGCTCGTACACAAAATTTATGGCCGATCAAATTTTACAAGAAAAAAAGGTTGACCAAGATAGTACAAATGCTGATGTCAGCATGCTGACGTGGAAGTTGATGACATGGCATGACACATCACAAGTGACATGGAAGATGACATGGCATGACACGTTGCAAGTGACATGGACCGATTGAACTCTAACACGTGGTGACCATCGACGAATCAAATAGTGTCACGTGGACCAATTAAATGGTGCCATGCGGCACCTCTACGATAGGCAGCTCTAGATTGGTTGTTTGTCAGTTAAAAATTTCAGTGAGGAGGCTTGAACTTGAGACCTCCCCTTTGCTAAATTCATGCACCACCAATATACCATGTGACATTCTTGGGTTAATTATGTGGCAGTTTCTATTTAATATGTAACTAAATTTTGTTTTGAGGGGCCGATGGTTTGAACCGCCAACCCCCCTCATCCAACTACCATTTATAGCCAATGTGCCATGTATATTTTTAGGGATATGGTGGCAATAAAATATATTTAAAATAGAAACAAATCCCATGTTAATATAAAAATGGAGGGTCAACAGTTTGAATCGTTGACCCCCAATATAACAGTGCACCAAATTGACCATTACACCACATCCTTGTTGTCGGAGATAGGATATGTAAAAATCATTTTTATTATATTGTTAACCCCATAAATAGCCTTTGAAAATGTATTTAAAGGGGGGTAGAAGGAATTGGAGGTAATTAAGATTTGGATAGTGAAATTATTCAAATCTGTGCAGATAGAGGCTATAAGCCAAGTTAATTTGTACTTGAAGGAGGGGATTTTTTTTGCATTTCATTGTCATCTGAGGAGACTTTTGGAGGCTTTATAATAGATTGAAGTGGCTTGTAAACTGCATTTGGAGCATAATCAAGGATTGGTCACTCCTTTGGAGAGGGACCCAAAGACGTAGCCATTTGGCGAACTCGTTATCAACCTGTTGTCTCTTGTCTTCTCTTATATGTGTGATTTCCTATTTCCATTATTTAATCATTAATGTCTTTTAAATGAACTTTGACTTAAGTTTAAGATATTAATTACTGATTTATATAAGTTAACATTTACTTAGCAACCGTCATAGATCCTAACAGATCAAGTTGGTATCAAAGCCTTGTTTGACTAGTGATTGCAGAAGTGGATGTTAAGGCAATCTAGGAGCCAACAAGGTGAAGGAATGCTTGCAGAATTCAATCCTAAGATTGGTAAATGGAGAAATTTTCCAAAGATGAAAGAAATGGAAGCTGGAAAAAGTTTTGAGCTTGATGAGAAAAATTTTCAACAAGCCTTTCTCAACATGAAGGCTATGGTGGAAGTGCTCTTTCATGAAAGGCAAGAATGAAAGAAGTGTGAAAAAAGAAGGTTCGTCGAAGTGGGACAAGCATGAGGACCATAAAGATTAGGAGGATAAAGGGAAAAGAGAAGGAGGTGATGATGAGCCTCCAAAAACTCCTCCATCTCCATTTTCTCCTTCTAATTCAACTTCTTCTGTTAGTCCTTTCAAAAGTGCACATAAGCATGCAATCAAGTTGGATGTAAAGTTTGAACTACCTAAATATAATGGAGAGTTGAATGTTGAAAAACTAGATGATTTGGTTCAACAAGTAGAAGTACATTGTAAAATTCAAGGTCTCTTAGATGATACTTCTAAAATCCAATTAACTACTCTTCAGTTGGGAGGAACCACTCTCACCTGGTGGGAGAGTAAAACTCAAGAATAAATTTCTCGACATGGTATTGTCAACTTAACTTGGATGGAGTTTAAAGTTGCCCTCAAAAAATAGTTTTATCCCTTAGGCCATATGCAACAGTTAACTATGAACTAGAAAACTTTTAGGCAGGATAAAGGTCAATTTGTCCAAGACTATACTCGTGAATTTAGGAAGCGGTCTATTGCACTTAATGTCCCATTATACACCCAGGACACATTGCTCAAGTATATAGGTGGTCTTCACTCTTACTTGAGGCATACGATTTTGGTTTTAAATCCTAATAATCATGATGAAGTATGTGTACAAGCCACACATTTGGAGTCGAGAGGTAAGAGTAGTTTCAATGACAATTCTATCAAGAAGCCATCTAAGCCTGAAGGTAAACCCAAGGGAAAAGGAAATGGGAAAAAGATAGCTACCATCAAGAAGGAGGGATATAAGCCCACATGTTCCCATTGCAAGGAGGGGCATGATGATTCAAAGTATTGGAAGTTGCATTCGAAACTAAGGTCGAAGAAGTATGAAAGAAACAAAGGCAAACAAAAGACTATTGTTCTAACACAATAGGATCTTGGATCCGACTTTAGGAAGGAGACAAAGATTGTTGATAGCGGGATCAAAGGTAAAGGAAAAGGTATATCTATTTCTACCGATACAAGGTTTTCAAATGCAAGTGCAAGTTTAAGTAAAGAATCTTCTCCACTTGAGGTTGATAAGCATTGAAATGAGTTATTTCATATTCGAGTTGTAACAAAGCATAATAAGATTGATACTTTGTTTGATACATGATCTCAAGTAAATCCAATATCTAAAGAAGTTGTGAAGAAACTCAAATTGGTTACAACATCTCATTTGAAGCCATATCCACTTGGATGGGTTTGTAATGATGCACAATTACATATAACAAAACAATGTAAGTTAAGATTTGCCATTACTGCAAACTTTGTAGATGAGGTAGAAGTTGATGTGGTTCCTTTAGATATTTGTGGCCTTGTACCAGGGATTCCTTGTCTTTATGACCATAAATTAATCTTTTATAGGGGAGAAAACAAACATCACCTTTTTAAGGATGATAAAGAATAAATTGTACGAGCACATAAGACAAAGACTAATCTAGCTCTAGTGAATATTGGACAAATGAAGAGGTTAGTCGATGCTAGTAAAAACTTTGTATTGATGATTGTAAAAGCCAAAGAGGATGATATATCCAAGGAATTCAAATGGTATGATCCAAATTATAAAGCTAAATTGGTCAAAGTAGTTTTCACCTATGATGACTTATTTCAAGAACCAAAGGGATTGCCACCAAAGAGAGAGATACACACGAAATCTAGTTACAACAGGATGTGCCTCTTCCAAACATCGACATGTATTGTTTATCAAATTTTCAGAATGAGGAAATCAAGAAGCAGGTTCAGGAGTTAGTTGAGAAAGGAGTTATTTGTCCAAGTACCTCTCCTTGTGGTTCTCCAATTGTGTTGGTACCAAAAAAGGATGGGTCATGGAGAATGTGCATCGACTATAGAGTCTTGAACAAGATAATGGTAAAGAATAGGTATCCTCTTCCTCAAATAGATGATTTACTTGATCAATTGAAATATGTAGTTTATTTTATTAAGTTGGACTTGCATAGTGGATATCATCAAATAAGAATTGCAGATAATGATATATGGAAAACTATGTTTAAGACAAAACAAGGACTATATGAGTGGTTGGTCATGCCCTTTGGTCTTTGTAATACACTAGATACCTTCATGAGAGTCATGAATGATGTATTTTGTCCATTCATAGATTATTTTATCATAGTTTATTTGGATGATATACTTGTATTTAGTCGAACTTGGGAAGAGCATGTAGAGCGTGTGAGAAAAGTATTGGATGTATTGAGAAAAGAAAAGAATGTATGTAAAGATGTCAAAATGTGATTTTTCTAAGACATCACTAGTGTACTTATGCTATATTGTAGGAGGAGGTCACTTGAAAGTGGATCCTGCAAAGGTTGAAGTCATTGTAAATTGGCCAAAGCCAAGTACAGTTATAGAAGTCAAAAGTTTTCTAGGTGCAGTACAATATTGGAGGAAGTTCATAGCTAACTTCTCCTACATAGCATCTCCATTGCATGCACTAAAAAGTGTAAAGAAGTATTTCCAGTGGGGAGGTCTACAAAAAAAGGACTTCAATACTTTAAAGGAAAAGTTAAGCACTGCACCAGTTCTGACTCTACCAGATCTACAACAACCATTTAAAATTGAAATAGATGCTAGTGGATTTGCCATGGGAGTAGTACTCATGCAAGGAGGTAAACCTATCTGCTTTCATTCTGAAACTTTCACAACTGAAGTAAGTAACTATCCCACATATGATAAAGAACTGTATGCATTAGTTCAAAGTGTAAAGAAGTGGAAACACTACCTAATGGGTAAGCAAATTATAATACACACATATCATCAACCACTTCAATATTTGCACTCACAATCTAAATTGCAACAAAGCAGTCACTTTAGGTGGATGTGTTTTCTACAACAATTCATTTGGTTATACAATATAAGAAAGGGGTTCAAAACAAAGTAGCAAATATGTTATCTAGGCCTCCTACAAATGCTACGATTATTCTTCAAAGTAGTTCAATGGAACATGAAATTTATCAAGAACAATATGCTAAGGACAAAGAATTTAAGGATATATATGCAACATTAATTCAAGGAAAGTATGTAGAAGAGATAGACTACTATGTGCAAGAAAAAATATTGTATCATTTAGGGAAGTTGTGTATTCCACAAGATGAATGAGCACAGGTAATTAGAGAAGCACATACATCATTAATTGTTGGACACTTTGGGTAAGCAAAATAATGTCACAACTAAAAAAATATTGTTATTGGCCTTATATGCAAGAATCCGTGTTTAAATACATTAGAGGATGTGTAATGTGTGCAACAAGCAAGCCTAGCAATAGGAATTTGGGATTGTATACACCTCTACATGTACCATCCCATCCATGGGAGATTATCTTAATGGATTTTGTTGGGGGACTACCAATGTCTAGGAAAGGGCATGATTATTTGTTTGTGGTGGTGGATAGGTTCAACAAAATATGCATTTTGATGTCTTATAAAAAATAGGTCACAACTGGACTAATATCACACTTGTACTTCCAGTTTGTATGGGTTCATTTTGAGCTTCCAAATTCTATTGTATCAGATCAAGATTATCGATTCTTGGGGGAATTTCGATCAGCATTATGGGAGCTTATGGACACAAGACTGAAGAAGAGCACAACATTCCATCCGTAGATAGATGGACAAATATAGGTAGTCAATAGAACAGTGGTTCATCTTCTCAAAGGTTACTGCAGTAAACATCCTAAGTTATGGGATGAAAGTCTACATTATGTGCAACATGCTTACAACCATGCAACACACTCTTCTACTCAAAGATCTCTTTTTGAGACTTGTTTCAATTATTTTGCCAATGACACCTATGGATTTTTCTTTCAGGAAGAAAGATGTTAAAGATGGATATCATGATGCAGACAAGGCCTTGAAGTTCATCCATAAGATCCAAGCACTCCATCAGGAAATTGAAGCACAACTAGAGAAGAGTCAAGCAAAGTACAAGGCCCAACATGATAAGAATCGTGTTGATCATCATCAGTTTTAGGTTGGTGATAGATTTTGGTTACACAACATTAAGGAAAGAATACAAGGTGAAGGTAAGAAGCTCAAGTAGATCAGGTATGGAGATTTAGGAAAAGATTGGTACAAATTATTTTCGCCTAAATCTACCTCCTTATATGCATATCTACTCAGTGGTTAACATCGATAATTTGAAATTTTATGAACCTCCTCTGATACTGGATGAGGAGGGTGATGTTCAAGCTCCTTCTATTGATGATATATCATCTGAGTACATGAACGAGTTGTAGGAAGATGTCATCCTGGACAAAAATGTTAGAACTTCATGAAGGGGTGTTGTTGAGTACCTTAGAGTGGGACTAAAAGTGATGAATCCTAGCAAAGAAAAATGGATGGAGGTTGGAAAAGTGAGGGATTTGTACCCTCACTTGATGTTTGTGTAATTAGGCTTTTGGAGGTCCAAAAGCTCTCTAGTGGGGAGGATTGATCTAGGTGGATATGTTGTTCACCAAAAAAATGATTATTCCCAATGCTCAAGAAAATTGTGCCATGTTGAAGTGCTCGTTGAGATGATTCCAATGCTGCTTGAATCACCTCAAATAGAGTCTATACGCAATTGTTATGGCTGATTAAATTTTGTGGGAAAAAGGTTGACCAGGACAATATAGATGTTGACATCAGCATGCTGACGTGGAAGTTGATGATATTGCATGACATGTGGTAGGTGATGTGGTGGATGACATGGCATGACACATGGTAGGTGATCTGGTGATGGCATGGACCAAATGTACTTTGACATGTGGTGACCATCGACGAATCAAATAGTGCCATGTGGACCAATGAAATGATTAAAATTTGTGAAAATAGAGGCTATAAGCCAAGTTAATTTGTACTTCAAGGAGGAGGATTTTTCTTCATTTCATTATCATCCAAGGAGACTTGTGGAGGCTTTGTAACAAATTGAAGTGCCTTGTAAATTGCATTTGGAGCATAATCAAGGATCAGTCACTCCTTTGGAGAGAGACCCAGAGACGTAGCCATTTGGCAAACTTCATTATCAACCTATTGTCTCCTGTCTTCTCTTATATCTATGATTTCCTATTTCCATTATTTTAATCATTTAATCTCTTTTAAATGAACTTAGAATTAAGTTTAGAACATTGATTATTGATTTGTATAAGTTATCATTTACTTAGAAACTGTCATAGATCCTAACATATCATAAGATTAGTTATCCAATGGTAAATCAAAGATTTATGATTCTATGGTGATTCACAACTAGTGATTAGATGAGTTAATGATGACTACCAAACAAATAAAGACAAATTGCTCCCATACAAGAGAATAGTAGGTAGCTTTAAATAATATTTTACTATTATCTCATTTGAGCAAATACCTAGATTGAACACCAAGGCTAAAAATGTTATGGTAACCATTGGGTCTCTCCTAGAAATACCTCATAATAGTCACATATGTGAGTTTATTGTTGAGCAATTATTGGTGCCAACATTCGATGTCCTCAAATTTGAACTTTTGTGCAAAATTATTGGTCCTAATTCCCCTTGGTACCACAACATTCACAATTACCTACAAAATGGCACTATACCACCTATCCTTACCATGACATTTACACTTACCTACAAAATGGTACCATACCACCTAACCTTACCACAAAACTAAAGAAAACCTTGATATGTCAATCATCTCGCTTTACTATTCTTGGTGACACCCTTTACCAAAAGAGTCTCATTGATACATTACTTAGCTGTCTTAACTCAGAAGAGGCAAAAAATTTCCTATGTGAGGTACACGATGGTGTTTGTGGGTCACATTCTAGTCGCCCTACCTCTTGATGGTGAAAATGACACAAGGAACGTTTAAATATAATATTTCTACTCTATTTCTCCTGAAAAAGAAAGACAACATATAGTAGCCTAACTCCCACGGTCCTGGTAGTTGGTTCTCAACTGTCTCGTGTCACTCAAGTGGTCCATGCAACTGTAATATTCAAGGGGCCTATGCTGGTAATAAGGAATACAAACAATGACTGATTCATTGGACTGTTCTTAATGAAAAGAGGGTTTTAAATAAAAGAAAAAGATAGATCAGGGCCTACACCAGTGAAACATGAATGAAACTTTATCTAATATCCAGATATATATCTTTAACAATGAATGTTCTTCCACTATTTCAAGAAAACCATAACATGATACAATATATAGAAAACAATCCATACTATTGCATGCATCCATGGTGCTTAATTTAATCATTACAATCACACATCATAAAAACTTCAAAGATTCAAAAGAATAAAACTTCTCATTCATTGCCAAGATCATAGATCAACAAACATTCAATAATTCAATCCATAGATAATTTAATGAAATAATCCTTAAATCTGGTTCCTTCTAATGATTTTCATCATATAAGAAACACTTATGCTTCAGCACAATCACTAGCATAAAGATAGACTATAATTCATTAACCTTATCAAATTAACTTAATTCCAACACCATATTGCGTAAAAACCTATATTTTGTATTCAACTATAACCAAGTAATAACAAAGTATCTCTATAAAGCTATAAAAATTCTATCTCCTACTATCAGGTGGCCAATTCTATTCTCATTAGCCGACGTTTATAATATGATATCCTACGGGTATATATAGATGTACATAAATATGAAGTCCTCTCTATCTTAAGTCGAGATCCACCTTTTTAGAAACTTGAATTTTCTTGGAAACTCAAATCAATTGATCTCTAGTTCCCACATTGATCATATAGTTAAACTGGAGAGAAGAAGATAGAGGAGAAAAGAAAGCCATGCGCTTATAGAATTGTCAGTTATGCATGCGGAGATAGGATTGTCAGTCAAGCATGTGGAGTTTGTTCTAAAGTGTACTCATCGTAACTGGAGAAGACTTGCTGAAGCATATCCGAATCTGGCCCATCAATCCAACTATCCTCGAAATTGATTCTCTTCAGTTCAACAGTCGCAAACTCCCTTCTAGCAGCCCTCACCTCTTCTTTAATATCCATTAACCGATCCAACATCAGATCCTCTCCATCATCTCCCTTTTGCACAACCTCCTTAAGTCTTTCATCCCGTTTCTCTTTTAATCGACTTAAAGGTAGGCCTTCCTTTATCGGTATATCAACATTTACTATAATAGCAATAACTACTTCTAACTCATCAATCTGTTCATTTAGATCCTTGCTAGAATCTTGAACTTCACTCTTATGTTTATACAAAAAGTCAAATCTAAATCGAATTATACTAGAGGTCTTTTCCAAGAAATCTGTGTTATCCTCTTCAAGAATTGATTGCTCTAGAAGAGTGGATTTTGACAATTTACTAATCTCTTTCAGCTTCTGGATATATCCTCTATACTCCTCTTCCTGTTCTCCCAACTCTTTAGCATGCGGATTGATCTCTTCTATTAACTCCAATGTCAACTTGTGAATTTCAAAATTGTTGCCCAACACTTCACCTATCTCCCTGATTTAACCTGTTAGTCCATCTATCCATCATCTCCGCCTTACTCCTTATCTGTACCAAATCATCCACCTCTTTCTTGCTAAGCAAAATTGGTGTGTCAATGGTGGCAATTTGTTGTGACCTTGGAGCAAAAACATTCTTCAAGAAAGTATGCAATTGATACAGTTGAGCCTTAAGCTCATCCTTTCTCTGTTTATCCTTCATCATTCTTGATTTGGTGGATGATGCTACCACATCAATCAAGTTCATTTGTTGATCTCTAGTGGGTCTTCCCAAATTAACCATGCCCAATTGGTAATCAGTTAGTTGCATCTCTCCCACATCCTTATCCACCACTGGTATTGCACATTCAACAATGATTTCTCCTCTTTCAGTGAGTCTAGTGGAATGTAGGATCTTAGCCTTCTTCTTGGGCCTTTCTTTTTCAATCTCCTTCATCATATCATCCCAATTAAGCAGTTGTGAAGATGTTACTGGGCTCTTTTTCAAATCAAGTTTTAACCAAGTGGGAGCACTTGGAGTAGTGGCCATTATAGTTGAAGAAGAAGCAATAGTTGTAGAGGATTGTAACACATTAACTTTAGGTTGAGAATCAACCTCTTGTATATTCTGTTGTTCTTGCTCTACATTCTCTTGTGCAAGCTTTTTAGTTTCATCTTTATCATTTTGCTCTTGCACCCTCTTGTCTTCTTGTGCCTTCTTCAATTTTTCCTCTTCTAATCTCTTCTCCTCAAGCAACTTGTTCCTCTCTTCTTCCAACACTTTGAGTCTGTCTGAGGCTTGCTTTTCCTTTTGTAGCTGCTTGGCAAGCTCCTCAGCATCTTTCTCCTTTTGTATGCGTTCTGCCTCCTCCTTCTTCTTATGAGCTTCTTCAATTATTTTAATTTTAGCCACAAGGGCTTCCCTTTCCCTCCGCTGCTTAGCCTTTTCCTCTTCAAGCTCATGAATCTTCCGCACCAGCTCGAGCTTGTCATTTTCTTCCTTAGTTTTGAGCTCTTGCTCCTTTTATCTTTGCTATTTTTTCACTTCATCAACTCTTCGCTTGGCTTCTGCTTGTTGTTGTTGAAGTAAGGCATCTACTTGTGCCTTAACATCAATTGCCTTTTATTTCTCCATTGCCTTTGCATGTGCTTGAGCATTCGAAGCCTTCTTTGCTTCCTCAAATAGTGCCCATTGATCCTCCTCTGTTAGCACATGGTCAGTTTCCTCCTCTAGAGGCATATTTTCTTGTGCATCCTTCTCTGACAAAGTCTCATCAGAGTCCGTTCCAACATCATGGATCTCCACCTCTACTCCTTTTCCCTTTAATGATTCAGCAATATCATGAAGAGTTCCCTTAGGCATCTCTTTACTTTGCTCCTTTATAAGAGGGACTTGAGCAGATGACTCACCTATTGCTGGTGTTGAAGCCACATGCCCTATTTGGGCATCCTCGTCCTGTGCCTCCGGTTCATCTTGAGTCGATGCTTCAAGCTCAATTTCTTCAATATCAGGAGAGAAGAATTCCAAAGGCTCCTTGGGAGGCAACTTCCTCTTAATTCTCTTATATCCCTTCCCTTTCTTAGGAGCCGGACCCCCAGGAGTTTTGGCCCTTAATACAACCCAGTGGATACTCCTATCCAAGACTGGTTGCCTTATATGCTTGATGTCAATAGTCTCCTCACCATCCCAATCTACCGAATCCAAAATTTTAGTACCAATGTTCAATGCTTCATAAGATGGATCCAACACAACTCCATCATCTACCAATGTATCGAGAATATCATCCTTGATTATGAATTCTACCATGAGTGAAACAGGCAACCTCTCATAATTCCTTTTCCTAAGGTCATATTCATCCTGAAGATCACTCCAGAAGTCCTCTAACAGGTTGAAATGCTTGTCAAAGACCGAAGCTAGCAAAGCATTCATTTTCTTCTTTGGATCAAAGTGCTTTTGGGCAGTATACAAGCCCAACTTTAAATGTATCAATTCACTACAAACCACCTTAGCTTCCACAAGGTGTGGGCAGCTGTATTCACCCAATTGCATGGGGAACTTATGCCAACCTGGTTTGTGCTTCATCCCAAATCAGGCATTAACCCCCAGAGCTTGGTAAACAAACTCCATCAGAACCATCCTGTTGCTGCAACACCTTGGAAGTAAGTGGGGATGACCCTCAAATCCAACCAACCTGAAATAAGTGAACTTAGGGTATTGGATATACCAAGATCCCCATTCTGTGATAAAGGCCATGGCTTCTTGGCCCAATCTGTATCTGGTATATCCATTAAGTTGGTTAATTACTACATATAAGAATGCATCATTAACTCTCCTAAATTATGTCTCATAAACCTCTAGGGATAGCTGGTCATAGTAATCCCATACTTTCTTTTGTCCATCAACTTCTCCCAATATTCCCACTCTGTTCAAACCCAGAAAGATACCTCCTTTGGTTGCTGCATAGACAACATAAGAAGTCATGAAAAAGCTCTTGGTTTCCCTTATTTTGGTTAGCTGATCATGAATGGTATCTGAGACAATCATGGGCCAATCAAACTGTTGCTTGCCATTGAATATTGTCTGAATGAAAGGAAACATCCATTCCTTGAAATGAAATGCATCCCTCTTCCCAAAGACTCTAGACAACATCATTATTGGGTCTGATACCTCTTTGTAAAATTCTGCCCTCTTTGGTTGATCTGAGAGCTTTGTCAGGGACTTCTTCTCTGCTCTCAACCACTTCTTGTTCAAATGAGCCTTGTTGGCTTCCTTGTGCTTGCTATATATCCCTAAAGCATCTGCCTCATTCAACTATACCAGGTTATTTGGATCAGGGACACTAAACATGTGCTAAAACATTTGAGGAGTTAGATCTATAATCACATTGTCCTGTGAATCCATACATTGTCTAGTGGCCGGATTATAAGCTCCTGCTGCTGTCATGATCAACTTCGGGCATTGGATGGATAAAGGAAATACAGTGATATGAGCCAAGCCAGACTCAACTATTCTTCCAGTCCTCCCTGTTACATCCTCAGTGAATGTTTCTGAGTATAACTCCTCAAAATTGAATGGTCCTAAATTGGTATTAGTTACATCTGCCCAATCTAATTCCACCTTGCTTGCAGTGACAGTAGGACCCCTATGGTTATACCTCAAGGTATAGGGTAACTGCTCCGACTTAATCTTCTTAGGATTAGTTGCTGCCTTTGAAGTTTATGCAAGCCAATTCCTTTGGGAAGCTTCTCTTGATACTCTTGACATTCCTTAGCTTCCTGCAACAAAACCTCAAATTATATCCTTGAATAAATATCACAAAATATGCTTTAAAAACTTACCCTTCATATATATACCAGAGGCGGACTCAGGCAGAAAACACTCTAAACAGTCTCTTTTAAAACAATGTCGGGATTAGAGTCAAAATAGTTATTGAACTTATAGTAATAACAAGCGGGACCGGAGTCGGAGTTGGAATGGTAACTAGAATCGGAATCAAAACGAAAATCGATTCGGCTCCATGAAGATTTTCTAATTTCACATTTAGTTTCGGTTGTGGTTCTACTTGGGTTACCAATATTTTGAGAGCGTGCTTCTTATTGTAAGCGGAGTCAGAGACGAGATGGAAATGGAATCGATACTTATTAGAAAATCATGCTTCAAAGTCTAAATCGATTCCAATCCTATTTTCACCTAAAATAACCATGATGTCATAAGATATTTTAACAGGCTGATAAATAACTTCATGATTTTAAGGACTAGGTCATATCAAAACAAAAGGGGCTTAAAAATAACTTATACAAGACCATCCCCATATGTCCGAGAGGCAACCGCACTAATATAGGGCATCATATTTAAAACAAGAACACGTGAAAACCCTAAATCAAAACCCGTCGATTTCAAAAACTTAGGGCATGAATTTAACCCCTTGTAAACTAAACAGATCTAATGTGAAACAAGATTCCTAAGTAAAACCATGATTTACCAAACCTTACCAAAGTAGAAACTGCAATTAATCTATGATATTTAAAAAACTAGGGCATCACGATACGATCACGATTCAAACATGAAAATGATATTGAGGAAAAACAAACAAACGGGAAACAAACACACCAGAAAAGCAAAACGAAAACAAGAAAACTAAACAAAAGAGAAAGAAAATGAATCATATGAACTCACAATAGAACCGAGAGTCACGAATTCATATGAAACCAATCAACCGAAAAACAAAAACGCAAGACAAGACGAAAGAGAAGAACATAAAACCCTACCTCAAACGCCAAATAAATAGGTCAATCCCCTGAAGCAATTCCACGCACAACTATCTTTCTTTCGATCGATTCACACGCACAAATGCTCCCCTGTGTGAGGTACACGATGGTGTTTGTGGGTCACATTCTAGTCACCTTACCCTTGCTAAAAAGTTATTAAGGATTGGATATTATTGGCCTACCATGAGTCAAGAGGCACACCAATTTTCTAAGAAGTGTTTGTAATGTTAGCAACATGGTGATCTTATTCATGCACTAGCCCAAGAGTTGCAACCTATTACTACACCATGACCCTTTTCACAATGGGGACTCAACCTCATAGGAAAGATCTCCCACATGATCCAACAACCACAAATTTATTATTATCGCCACTGAGTATTTTATGAAGTGGATAGAAGCCATCCCCTCACCTACAACATTGGAAAAAAAAAACTAAGTTCATCCTAAACTATCTAATTTGTAGGTATAATGTCCCCCATGCCATCATCACAAATAATAGTCACCCTTCAAAAATTAGGATGTTTGAAATCTTTGCTCTTAATTTTATATCCAACATCGCTTTTCCACATCATACTACCCACAAGAAAATGATAAAGCTAAAGTGTCTAACAAAACCATCCTAAAAATCCTCAAGAAGATAGTTAATGATGCTAGTCATGACCAACACCTCCAACTTAATCCCACCTTATGGGCTTATCGTACTAGTATCTAAACCCCTACTATTTCTACACCATATTCCCTAGTTTATGAAATTGAGGTAATCTTGCTTATAGAGGTTGAACTTCCTTCTTTGAGGGTGTTGTTGCAACATCTTGTTGACAACGAAGAGTGCATAGTATCCAAATTACATGAGCTAGAATTGCTAGATGAAAGATGTCTCGGTGCACTAAATTATCTATGATCTTACCAAAATCATCTTCGTTGTAGTTCCAACAAAAATATCAAGAATCAAAATTTCCAAGTAGGTGTTAGTCCTTAAGGAAAATAAAAAAAATCAGCTAGATCAAGACAAGGGATAATTTGAACCAAATTAGTTGGGACCATTTGTAGTTATAATAAGCTATGAGTCATGAGCCTATCAACTAGCTACTACGAAGGTGAGCCCTTACAAGAACCCATCAACAATGGTCATCTCAAGTGATTCCATGCTTAACCTGTCAGGATATCCAATATATATATATATAGTAAAGATAAAAAATTGTCCTCTCATGAAAACCACTTTGATGGCACTTTGGACAAGTACCTTGGTGAAAACCTAGCAAACAAGCAATGTGTAATGAGCTCCATCTACCATTTATCAATTTTTTTCCATTCCATTCATAATAAAGACAACATTCCACTCATATCCATCCCTTCATCTACCATATTTTCACCTACACACCTAGCATGGCTTGGTAATTTACCAATATTTAGTGTTACTCATCTCACCTAGTATCATCCTAGGATCACTTCATCTTAGTCCATAATAAAATGATCCTACAACTAAGTAGGGGAATTTTCCTAAGCCTAGTAGTTGAATTGGATCCTTGCTCATTACCTTAAGTCAAAAAATCCAAAAAGACTCCATTTATTCCAAAAATCCAAAAACATCCAAATAGTTTGAAATCCCCAAAAACATCTAAATAGTTCAAAAAATCAAAAACATCAAAACATTGCAAAAATCCAAAAACATCCAAACAATGTAAAATCAAGAAACATCCAAATAAGTTCAAAACCCAAAACATCCAAATAGTCCAAATCTAAAAACATCTAAATAGTTCAAAAATCCAAAAACATCCAAATATTCCAAAATCCAAAAACAACCTCAAATATTCAGAGAAATCCCAAAACATTCAAGTATTCAAAAAACATTAAAAAAAACCTCAAATACATCTTACAAAAAGTTCAAAAGCATTCAAAAATCCCAAAAATTCACTAAAAACAAATACCACATCTCACCCATCCACAATAAAATTGTTTCCCATAATAAACCTATCATCAAAAACATCATTGACAAAGTAAGCAGAAGCAAATGTGGTAATCATCAAAATCTAAAATATTCATTAACAATTGCAAGCATAGATCATTGTTAAAACAAACCACCTATCTACATACCAATTGCCTAAAACATTTAATTCAACATCTAACATCACTACCTTAATAGATGTATCATTCCTACAATAGGCACAATCATGGATCAACAATTATAATCTCTCTAGCAAGAGATATGATGACTTTGAAATGTTTTGTTAGTCGGTCTTTTCTTTTGATTTATCTTTTATCTCATTTAGCACAAAATAGGGCATAGTCATTGCTTTCATCTGCTGTGTTTTTAGGATGATCTTGTAATAATACCATGGAAAATAATTCCCTTGCATGTGTAGAGGTAGTTTTAGGCATAACAAACAACTGTTGCATATCAGGTTGTTTATACCTTTTGTGCATAGGCCTAACTTTCTTTGAGTTTCATTCTCTCACATGATAAAACATGGTTTATGTATGTTTGGTATGAACAAGGATACTCCTCTTTGTTTTCAAAGTAAAATTCCATGCAATAGATATGACAACACTCTAGTTCTTCATACCCTGGTGCATAGTGTCTACTTGGTATATCAAAATAAGGATTTCTCTCTACATTTTTTAGCATAACCAAAAGCAAAAGCAAAATAATTTTTTCCATCCTATTTTCCAATAAAAACTCAAATCATCCCAATAACTATATCTTTCGTTGATATTTGGGCAACATCATTCATCTATCTATCTATCTATTTTATTCATCTATCCATCATTATCTAAATTCTATCCATTTATTCATCATTATCAAAAATCATTTCTTCTATCCTACTCATCACACTAATTATTATATCTAGGTATCATGACACAAACAAAAAAAATCCATCCAATCCTGCATGCACAAATCATTAGTACCATTGTAACATAATACATCCTACATCCACAACCATAACATTGTTAGGACATAACATCATCAATCATATGGTCATCATATAGGGTCGTCATATACATCATAAATAATAGAATTAAAAAAACATAGCACCACATCATGTCATCATCTATTCTAAGCATCATCATAATCCATCCATCATATATCATAGAATCAAATAGAAACCATTAGATGTATACGCCAAATCACATGGATATCCATCACATGCAAATAATAATATCACATAGCATCATATTATAGGCAGATCAAAATCTCATCTCATATATACATCAAAAATGTGTCATGATACATCATCCATATAAATACAACGTACAAGGTCCACCAAGAGCCATGAATATATATACATTTGTCCATATGCATATCAAAAATGTGTTTACATAAAAAATATTTGTACATCATATCTACATGGAACTCCCTCTCTCCTCCTCTTGAATAGGAGAGGATGGATGGGGAGGAATAACCTATTGAATCACTTGTTGAGCCCTTGGATCTTATGTCATTGGTTGTGCTAGTTGTGGTGGAATCAATTTTGAAAACCTCACTGATCCTCCATTTGACCTACCCACTAATCCTCCTACAACACTTCTAGTTGAGAACCTAAGTGCTCTCCTCTTTGATGGAATTGCTACCTTGTACATTGTATGATAGTAGGTGACCTCCCGAGTCAACCTCCACATATCTATCCATAGTGACTCATGTACCTCCTCCTCCACAACCACTTGCCACCTCCAACTACTGGCTATGTCCTCTCTCTGTATCCCTCTTAGGTGTCACCTATGTTATCTATGTTGTTGTTTGTCCTAGTTGAGTCTTTGCCTACTAACATCAAGTTATCTCAATGTCTCTATGATCCTCTACACTAGTTGTACCGAGAGGTTATTCCTCTCCACCCGATATCTATCACGCTCTCTATGGGTGTGGTCTCATTCTAATAATGTGACTCTAAGCCACACACACATATCCTCATCATCCCCACCCCTCCACTCATCATCTCCTCTCTCCCCTCACCTCTTTGACTGTCATCTCCTTGAGCCACCAAGCCCCTCTAGCCATCATCTCCTCTAACTCCCACCACCCCATGATCATATCCACCTACATCCTACCCTCTAACAACTTCACCACCTCCACCATTTCCACTAGCTGCCTTTACCTATTACCTAACTCTACGAGTCCTAGTTGGCTCAACCTCATGTTTGGATCTCCTAATTGCCCTGCCATATAGATGTGTGAATCTCAAGGTTCATTGCAATACCCACCATAAATCATAATCAGGGGTAGTCCTGACATCCTCAACCGTTGTTGTACAAGCCCATTGAATAAGTGTTAGGCTAATGAAACTACCACCTACAACCTAATGAACTATCATTGCCACCCAATCACTAATCTATCGCTAAGCGCAAGTGAGTATGGTCATCTCCTATAGAACACTTTGATGCTCTCCAAACTGCCTCCTAACCCTCTCTAATAGATACCTCTCAATGATGTGTGGTGTATGCCTAATCAACCATCGTGTCTATCCGTAAAAAGGAAGATGCCTAGCATCATCATCCCATAACTCACACATCCATGGTCTCCAAATAAATTGACCCATATCATTGATGCATTATCTCCAATATTCAAGATCGTCTGAGTGATGTTGTATCAATTTGACCTCATAATAGTATACATAGGGATTCCTAACTTCCAATAAGTAACATGTCCCAATGGACGAGCGACATCAATATGCTCCCACACCCATATATGTAGCAAGGTGACTCCAAATAATAGATTGGTTGCATGTTGATAGGTAACCCGGTGTATATCATGATACAAATGGACCAATACACATGGCCCCCAAGCATACATAACCCCGTTTATCATCATCCTCTCAAGGATATGGCCCCATCCAATTGAAAACCCCCATGATTTACAATCACACACAATAAATCTAGAAATTAACCCTCCTAGAACCAAGGGGGGAACATCATATCTCCCTACCCCTCATCTAAGATTCATCTCACCATCCTCAATGTCGAGATCATCATCATATAACGCTCATTGCAAGGCCTCCTCACTAGTTTCAGTATCATATACCACACGAACACCAACAATCAAGATCCTCAAGATCGTCAATACATCCTTAAGAGTGATTGTAGCCTCTTTGGTCAAAATATGAATGTAGACCTCTCACTATGCCACATATCTATGAGGTCAGTAATTAAAGCCTCATGTGCTCTAATCTCAAGCATGAAAGGGATATGATACAATCCCATTGCACTTGAAAACTCAAGATCTAGCTCACTCAAATGGTCAATCTTTTGAAAAATAATAGGATGTTGCTCCCTCAATATAATTGGGTCTAGAGCAACCTACAAACATAGTGTGCACAATGTCAATTTGTCAAAAATAAAAATAAAAATCCAAAATTCACTAGTCTTTGTTTCAAATGTGAGCTTACAATGATTTTTCAATCATTTGCAACCTAGAAAATCAAATTCATCAAACTACCAAATCATTTGCAAGCCTTTTTCCAAAGGCATCACTTTACTAGAATCAAATGTGAGCCATTTTATAAAAAGTGTTGTGACAACCAAATAAAATACGAACCAAAAATCAAAAGCATCATGCTTTTGCAAATGTGAGCTAACAACATCAAATGTGTTGCATCGCACATCAAAAGCATCACATTGGGTTTCATATACGTCAATCCATAGTTCAATGATTTTGATAGTCTAACTTGACCTAGTAATTAATTCAATCAAATCAACACCTAAAGACTAAAGTGCTAGAAACATATTGCTTGAGGTGCCTCGGTTGGCCTCTAGTACTATTGAATTCGATCTACACAATGAATTGCACATGGAACACCAACCATCTTTGTAATAGCTTAGTGCTAAAATCTCGCTCAAAGCTATCAAATCTCTAAAATAGGAGTGCACAAATGAGTAGAAAATGACACCATGGGGCCTATAAATAGACAACCAAACCCTAGATTCCCCTCATTCCACCCACTCTCATCCCATTTTCAACATGACCCAACTTTCTTGATGAAATTCCTCACCAATCTAAGCCTGAATTTCATCCCCATCTTCACTAAACCTGTTCCATTTACCTATCATGAGCCTGACCTAAAAAGTATTATTTTTGGCTGATCTTTTGAGGGGGAAACCTACCATCCAACCATCAACTCTTCGTTCGTTGGGGTACAATAAGGTATTTTATCAACATTTTTTTTCAAATCAACATGTCTTTGAAACAATGCAACAAAGTACATTGTGTCAAAGAGGGGAAAAATGTCTAACACATTCTTATAATTCATCATTTCCCATCATCATCACTCATCACCCTTTCATCATTATTAGTCAAATAATTTGGCAATGATTTAACTAAATTAACCCATTTCCCACATTAATTGAATAAATTTAATTATTTCTTCAATTTCTTCCATCACCCTTAAATAATAATTAAATCATTTTCCCTCATCCATTTTAATTAAATATTTTTTAATTATTTAATTTCCAATTATCCTCTTATCCACATAATTAAATGATTTTTAATTATTATTTTATTTTATTTTATCAGTAAGCTGTGGGATAATGACCACTTCAGACCCACGAATGGGGAGACAAAAGAATAAAGAGCTAACCAAGGGATCCTAAAGAAAGGTTAAGAAACTCAAAAAGAGCTTAGAGGGTTGGAAAACAATAGAGGAACATTATTGCAGTAATCACAAAAAACTTCTAAACCAGCCACCAAGTAGGAACAACTCAACTAGCCTTTTTGGCCATCCCCTTTCTCCCTCCTAGTGAGGAGGGTATCCATGGTCCATCGAGTTCCATCATCCACCGCATTACAACCTTTGATACATAGCTTCTTTGCTTCAGATTTATGACCTTTCTTCCTTTTGGATGAGAAGTTTGGTTTTAAGATAGACTGGTAGTCTAGGAAATGGAGCACTTCCTAACATGAACAAACACATAATTTGTATCTAGGAATTCAACAAATTTGTCCTCTAGGTCAGCTGTAAAGGGGTAAGAGCCTTCAAAACTAGACACATTGTCAGGCACCTCAATAAGCTGATTAGAACTAGGAAGATCTTCTTTGGGCTGGGAGGGGGGTGCTTCATAGGGAACAAAAATGGGAAGAGAGGGGGGAGGTTGCAAAGGAGCGGATGCAACAATAGGAGCACACGAGCAATGATGGGATCCTCAAGAGAAGTCAAGAATTTTCCCTAATTACGCTAGATAAAATCAACATCAGGAGTGCTAGGCTTCTTGACCCATTTCTTAAGGTTGAATTTCCTTGAAGTGAGAGACCTAGAAGCAGAGCAAACAACAATCTAGTGACTAACTATATTACATCAAAGGTATGATGGCACTCTCAAATTTTGCAAATTTGAGATGCCCATTTCAAAATTTTGCTTCTGCACTTTCAGAAGTGTACCTGAAAAATCAAATCTACCTGACTGACCCACTTTGGAGGCTTGAAATTTGAAACCTGTTAATTGTCATGCAAAACCCATTTGTAGAAATACTCAGTAGACATATGTGACTAGGCATATCAAATTTTAGCTTCCCACGATAAGTTTTGACAGGGTTTCAAAAAGTGAAGCTGGAGGATTTTCACATTGTTCTGTTGTTTGCAGATATTCAGTTCTGCAAAATAGCTTCTTGTTTGAGCTTGGTTTTCACAACCAGTTCACTGTCATGTCAAAAAGAATGTTGTTCCATATTTCCCATATCAAAATGATCTTGGGTGCTAGTTTTCAGAACCTCATGATTTGATTTTCTATTTTTAGCAGATCGAAACCGAATGCAGTTTGTTCTGTTTTGCAACTGCATTCTTGACAACCTTTCTGAATGGTCAATTTCGATCGTTAATATATTTTGATCAATGATGTTCCAAAGAAAATTCCTTTTGCACACGTGCTCAGGGTACCTTAATGAACTTATGTGTCTGATGGCAGCTTGCCTGGAGTTGATTTGTTATTTTTACAAATTGGCAGTTGGATCAGTTTTAATTGTTTTTGAACAGTAGTTGTTTCAGAAAGGCCTGGCTGGGAAACTTTGCCGATTAATATCTGGTTCCTCGGGTTTCCTTTTTCTGAGCCGTTTGTTGCAATGAATTCATGGATCAAATGTCTACATGTTTGCAAGTTCTCATTGCTTCACAAGGTCATTTGACTAGCTTCCTAGATTGATTCCTGAGCCAACCTGACCTGTTTTGACCATTTTCCAAAATTGTCAGAAAACAGTTTCTGAAGGCAACCCAGTTTACCATTTTATTTCAAATGCATCCAAATGTTGTCCTAGGATGATTTGAGTTCGAAACTTGTTTGAAAACAAAAAAAATTTAGCCGGGCCACATGGAGCCCGACATGCTTTGCACAGTTGTGATGATGCAAGTGTTTGCAATGTTGTAGCTGCTTCAAAATAAATTGTTTTGGTGGGCTAGACATGGTATTAAGTGCTCTTAAGTATGATGATGAAAATGATGGTCTTTGTGATGTTGATCACACTTTTTAATGGCCTTATATGAGTCACACAATGATGCAAAAAGGAGGTTGTCAACAAGTTTCTAACACTAGCTTTCACTTGTTGAAAGAAGATGTATCAGAGACCAAATTTGAGCATAATGTTTTAATTGAGATTTTGAATGTCAGTGATGTTGAGGGGAGCACCTGTTATATGATAGAGTGATAGGGGGTATATTGACAATAAGTTCATTCAAGTCAAAATTTTCTCTCTAATCTTATTAAATTATTTGAGCATGCTACCCTTGGGAAGTTTAAGACAAAGTATGGTGCTTTTGGTCTAAGGCATAAAGAGTGCAGAGATTGCTTCACTTGCATTACTTTGAGATAAAGTCACATCATAGCTGTTCTTGTTTCAAATACTCCGAGGGAGCCTAAACGCAATTATTTTAATGATTATTGAAGATGATGTGGCTTTCTTTGAACAGGGGGAAGGAAGTTCTGGGTTCTCAGATCATCCTTTGCAAATAAAGTCATGAATACTTACAAGTCATCTATGATTTGTAAATATTAAGGCCACACTTATCAAAAAATATCTTCATCTATGATGAAAATGTACAGGGGCGCCATCACATTGAGAATAAAAATAACATACCGAATGCTTGATGTAAATACGGAAAAAACTTTTGGCTTGATTGGGCATGATTGACAGAGGGGAAATGGATTCATAGAAAGAGCTTGAAGCTTTTAAGTAAATGAGAGGAAACCTGTGCCAATGCTGAAAGAGGGAGCCAGGGTGCATATATCCAGCAGGGGTAGGCACAACCAGAACCAGAGGAAGCCCACGCGAATGTGGAGGCCGCCATGAATGCCAGAGCACAGGAGCTCCATAAAATGAATTTAGGGCAGTCTCACCCTTGCTCGCACACCTCGCACAACAATGTGTGACATTGGCCAAAAGCCCGCGAGGTGTGCGAGAATGCACGGGGGGGCTTTTATTAAAAAAAATTTAAAGGAGTTAATGGTTCGAGATTTAAAATTGAGGTGGGCCCATTGCAATATTTACATGACAAGACATTTAAGGTTAAATATTTTGCCTGAGGGGGTAAATAATGAAATATTTAAAGTGCAAAATTTTAAATGGTAAACAAGTGGAGGTGGGTAAAATTTTAAATATTTGTCCAATAGTGCAATCAGGTGAATGAAATTTTCAGGGGAGAAATTGTATAAGGTGAATACGTATTCACTATGCAAATATTTTATTTGCTAGGAAGTAATGTGCTGCAAGTAAAATGAACTGAGACAATATAGAGGAATATTTTCATTGGACAAGTGAATTTAATATTCATTTTATTCACTTTATGATTGAATATTCAGTGTTAGCTTGAAAAGTGAATTTATTCACTTTGTAAACAAAAGGTCATTATTTGCTAAAATATAAACTGCAACAAATGAAGAGCAAAAAACAGAAATAGAATTTGCACAGGAAGAGATATTTTCCAGTTGGGTAAATTTGAAGAATCTCCACATGGGGATGTTTTTTGTTGCTGGGCAATGATGAGCAATTGTTGTTTTTGAGGGAATAAGTTTGTTGTTGCAGATGGAGGAAGGATGAGAGATTCTTTTACAAAATTGATGATCAACGATGAATGGAGCTTCCAGATGGCAATTCTAGATCGAATTTAGGGCTGCTCCTGCTTGCCTCTCTTCTATATCTTCTATTATTCTCTCATTGTAAAGGGTTATGATTTTTGTATTGGGCTGGGTAGATAGAGATTTGTATTTTTTGAGTCTGTAAGCTATAATTTCATGGATTCAAGAGTAAATACAACCAGTTTATGCAGTTAACATCATGAAGGTGTTTCCACATTTATGAATGTCATCAGATTGTCTCCATTTTTGTACACTTTCAGTTATGTAAATTGAATAATACAAGGTGTTCTTTGAGTTTATCATCTCAAGTTTCATGAGATTGTTTTGTATGTTCATTGTTTTGTTTTAAGGAAATGGTTAAAATGCTTTGAGCAGGTGATTGTGATTTCAGGTGTGCAAATGAGATTTGATAAGAAGAATCTGATTGATATCAAGAGAAGGATTGATGGTGCAAGGCACTAACAGTTAATGCAAAGCATTAGCAAGTTAAATCCACTGGTTGAAGACTATTTGCTGGAGAATTCGTTTTATGTGTTTGACTCCATGGCCCAGAATTGGCACTGATCTATTGTTCAGTTTGTGCATCTCAGAAACAATTTTAAATGCAAAATCATTTCTAATCTTACTGTGTTATTGTGTGTCCTGCTTTCCAATGGCTGAGAGAGGGTTGAGCTGTTGAGAATTTAGCAAAATTTAAAGTTGTCAATGCTTCCCTTAGTGTTGTTTCATTGGGAATTATCTGCTTTGTAAAACAATGTCAGTATATGGGTGAATTAAGTTTTGAGCATTGTTTAGGTTTACCCACCTTGGTCCTGCAGAGCCAGAAGTGTAGGAGATGTCAGTCTTTGACTGAATCTTGTCAGTTGGCCACTAGCCTTAGTTATTCTTTAAAATAGAGGTTGGCTACCTTTTAGAGAGTTTCAAAGTCTAGCTGGGTTGTTATTTTAAACACCAACAAGGTATATGAAGGGAAGGCCTTCATAATTTAAGTATTGGGTCTAAGTGCTGAGAGAAGAATGGATCAAAACTAAATGGTACACTGGCTTTGAAATTTTGAAGAAGGTGCAAACCTTGGAGTATCTATAGTGGGGAGCCTCTAAGATAGAATCCACCTTCACAAAGGAGCCGATCTAATCAATCATATTCTTGATAAGCCTTAGATCCTACATGATCAAAGGGAGATTATACAATCTAATCCAAATGGGAATGGAAGTGTAAGGGGTAAAAGTGGAATGGATAATCAACAATGAATTCAATCAATAAACTCAAACTAAAATATAAAAACCCACATACCAATGGGATATGATTGCAATCAAGCTATGAATTCAAACTTGTGTTGGTTGAAATGTTGGTTTGCTTCAACACAAAAGCTCCATAATAGATTGCAAAAGCTTGATGTGTGATTGACCTAGATGCTATGATAAATGCTTTGAATTGCTTAAGAGGAATGCTCAAATGGACATGACTTAGCTACGAAAATTCTAGGTAATGAATGTGAAGGATGAAGGGTTATTTTATAGATTTTAGGAAATTAGATCAACGATCTGGATTAAGAGGTGCTAATTTGAGATCAAAGTCTGAGAATGAATGAGAGGAATTGATTGCTTAGTTATCCAACTACAACGGTTGCAGGATTCCACCTAACTGGTTGCATGAGATATCAATTGAAGTGTCAAGTCAATTGGTTGATTAGAAGACTCTGAGTGAGTGGGAGTTAATAGAATTGATTGATTAGAAGAGTGGTCAATCAATATCAGTTGATTGAGAGAGAGTGTTAGTTAAGATTTGAAGAAAAAATGCATGGTATAATTAATTAAATAATTTATTATTGGAGGAAAGTGCAAGATAAGATTGATCAATAAATAAAATGTTTATTTTTTAATGGATGATGTTTGAGATAAAAGAGAAGAATTAAATAATTAATGTAAATATTTAATTTAAAAAAAGGTGTGAATGCTAAATAATTAAATAAATAATAATAATTTATTTAATTAAATTAGAAGAATAAAGAATAATTAGTGACATAATTAAATAAAATTTATTTAATTATGTGGAAGATAACACTACTAGTTGTGTGAGAAGTGGAGTGAAAGAAAGTGTGTGTTAGAAGATAAATTTAGATTTGCATGGGAGGATAGTGATTAATGAGTGAAAAAAAGTGTTAGTTAGAAGATAAATTTAGATTTACATGAGAGGATAATGACTAATTAAATTAATGAATTATTTGAGGAATGTCCAAGTGGGGATTAGATAAATAAATAAAATATTTTATTTATTCATGATGAATAGATAATGTTGAGAGAAGAGGGATAATTAATAATTAAAGTAATTAGTTAATTTAGGAAGAGTGGGTGAATGTTAATTAAAGATACAATTAAATAAATAAGATTTATTTAACTAATCAAGAAGATTAATTGAATTAAAGATATCGTTTAATAAATAGGATTTATTTATTTAATCAAAAAGATTAATTGAAATGAATTAATTAAATAACATAAATTCATTTAATTAATAGTGAAAATATGATTTTAGACAATAATAAAATAATTGAATCATTGAGAAAAGACGAATATTAGTGTTAAAATGCTAGTTCGTAGGCTAGGACAATTTTAGGTATCTACAGGAAGTAATCTTACCAGCAACAGGATAAAAAAAGGAATCCATGAGGAAATGAATAGGCCTAACTAACCATAGAACCAGGGACCATTCTTCTTCACAAAATTGTAGTCAACCATAAAGGTGAAACAAATCAGAAAAAACCAAAATCAAGAATTTTAAAGTCAAGGGTGACCAAGTTGCTTCGGGTAGTCTTTATCCATTCAACAAATTGATCAACCAATGGCTGCTTGTACTCATACATCAAATGAGGAGGGAATGACTCCCAACCTCAGCAAAAGCTTCAATAATGCATGAATCCTAGATATGGGAATTAATAGGGTCTTCAACCAACCACAACTCTGAGTCACCCATTGTGTAAACTTGCATGTTGGCCGAAGATGGAGTGGAATTAGGATCAATCAATCTTAACATAGGTGGGTCAGGTGGTGGCTTAGGGCTCTCCATGATAACCTGTGATTTATAAAATTCACTGTACTCATGGTATAGGTTGCAAAAATTCTTGCAATCCTTAATAAAGAAAGGGGTTGATGCTAGAGGGGCACCGGGCTCAGGGACAACAAGATTAGTCAGATTTCCCTCTGCACAAACCCTAAGAGGGTCGAAGTCCAACACATTCTTTTGGGACTGAACCATATGAGGAACGACACCCATCTTCACCCCAGATTGAGGCTACCACAATTGAACGTGATGGGGGTGAACTTGTACCACACAACCCAACTCTCCATCCTTGCCAAACTCATTAGTGCTTGTCCATGTGCGGCCACCAATATCCTCCTCACCTCCACAAACCTATGCACCTTCACATATTTCACATATTATTTTTAATTATTTAATTAGCTAATTATTCCTCCAAATTTATTTTGCACATTCCTTTAAAAATAAATAAAACCATTATTTTATTTATTTGATAATTATATCCAATTTTATCTTTATTCTTTTAAAACCTGAATCTATACACCAAACTAAATTTAGTGAGCATTCCTAAAAATAGTGAACTCCCTTAAATTTGATAAGTAGGAGGTTTCTTCCATAGCGTGTCAAATTATGATATTGCTATCAGGATTCAACTGTGTAGTTTTCGAGTCAAACTCATTGACCTATGATTCATGAGTAGTGGTTCACAAGAACCCATCTCTCATGATAATGAATGGTCCACTTAGCACTCATTGCATCTATGTGATGCTCACAGAGGTGAAGCATTGGTTCGTCCCGAGAGGTCACCCATCCCAGTACTGCTCCAGCTCAAGCGCGCTTAACTACGAAGTTTCCCCCAAGGTTAAGCCCACTTAGCTTGCTACCCCATTTGCAAAACCTTCAGCAAGTGTTGTGCCTTATGAACCATTCATTATAGAGTCCCTTTAGCTCATCAATTGATAAGTAGGAGGTTTCTTCTAGAGTGTGTCAAATTATTATATTGCTATCAAGATTCAACTGTGTAGTTTTCGAGTCAAACTCATTGACTCCCGAGATGGGTGATCTCCCGCGATGGACCAATGCTTCACCTCTATGAGCATCACCTAGATGCAATGAGTGCTAAGTGGACCATTCATTATAATGAGAGATGGGTTCTTATGAGCCACTACCCATGAATCATGGGTCAATGAGTTTGACTTGAAAACTACATAGTTGAATCCTGATAGCAATATCATAATTTGACACGCTGTGGAAGAAACCTCCTACTTATCAATTGATGAGCTAAAGGGGCTCTATAATGAATGGTTCATAAGGCACAACACTTGTTGAAGGTTTTGCAAATGGGGTAGCAAGCTAAGTGGGCTTAACCTTGGGGGAAACTCCGTAGCTAAGCGCGCTTGAGCTGGAGCAGTACTAGGATGGGTGACCTCCCGGGACAGACCAATGCTTCACCTCTGTGAGCATCACCTAGATGCAATGAGTGCTAAGTGGACCATTCATTATCATGAGAGATGGGTTCTTATGAACCACTAATCATGAATCATGGGTCAATGAGTTTGACTCGAAAACTACACGATTGAATCCTGATAGCAATATCATAATCCCTTAAATTTATTAACCTTTTCTAAATTTAGTAAGTTAACTGAACTTGACTCCACTTCATCTCTCCACGCAACCTCATGCATGATCATCCTGGTCTCTCATCAATCCTCATCTATCAATCTCATTTCACTTCTCACACTATTGATCTCATGTCCTAAAAACCTATAAATCAAACATCATTTGATTATTCAATACCTCCTCAAATTTGCATCTAGGATATACTTTTTTCATCACACTTTTTGCTTCACAAGGTGATACTAAGTTTATGAGTAATCCACATATCATATGAAATAACATAATTATTAATTTTACAATGAAGTAAGGCTAGGTATTTTCGGTGGAGGTAAAGTAGATTAGACTAGGTTTGATTTAAATTTATTTTGATTACTTTCATTTGAATAGTGCTCCCGGGATAGACCAATGCTTCACCTTTGTGAGCATCACCTAGATGCAATGAGTGCTAAGTGGACCATTCATTATCATGAGAGATGGGTTCTTGTGAACCACTAATCATGAATCATGGGTCAATGAGTTTGACTCAAAAACTACACGGTTGAATCCTAATAGCAATATCATAATCTCTTAAATTTATTGACCTTTTCTAAATTTAGTAAGTTAACTGAACTTGACTCCACTTCATCTCTCCACACAACCTCATGCATGATCATCCCGATCTCTCATCAATCCTCATCTATCAATCTCATTTCACTTCTCACACTATTGATCTCATGTCCTAAAAACCTATAAATCAAACATCATTTGATTATTCAATACCTCCTCAAATTTGCATCTAGGCTATACTTTTTTCATCACACTTTTTGCTTCACAAGGTGATACTAAGTTTATGAGTAATCCACATATCATATGAAATAACATAATTATTAATTTTACAATGATGTAAGGCTAGGCATTTTCGGTGGAGGTAAAGTAGATTAGATTAGGTTTGATTTAAATTTATTTTGATTACTTTCATTTGAATAGTGCACACACTTCATTGGTAATAGGTCTATTTGATCATTGAATTTGGATTATTGATTTGATTTTCTATTTGCATTGAATTCATTAATCATTTGACATTATTCTTATTCACAATTCCTTAAATCTTCACTTTTGATTTGCCTTAGCCTTGTATTGAGAATTCATCTTATTGATATGATTTCTTATATCTTTGAGCAAGTTCTTCAGGTGCTTTGCAAATTTTTTCCCCTTTGTCCATCTTCCTCAACTCATAAGCATTCCTCACACTACTGCCATATACAATCTAGAATGGTGATTTACTAACACTCCTATCGATATAATTTTTGTATGTAAAATTTTCATATTTTAAAATCAAATCCCATCCTTTGGGCTTATCTCCTACTAAGCATCTTATCAGGTTGCCCAAACTCTTATTCACCGCCTCTATTTTCCCATCAATCTGAAGATGGTGTGCAAAATTGAACTTCAAATCTATCTCCAACTTCTTCCATAAGGTCCTCCAAAAAAACCGATAAATTGGTATCTTTGTCCAAAACTATACTATTTGATAGACCATGTAGTCTCACCACCTCTTTGAAAATAACTTTGTAATATGAACAACATCACTAGTCTTATGACACAAAATGATATGTGTCATCTTTGAAAAAATTTCAACCACCACAAATATTGAGTCATGTCCTCTTTGTGTCCTTGGTAAGACAAGAACAAAATCCTTGTTGATATCTTCCCATGGCCTCTTTGATATAGGTAATGAATTATATAGCCCAATAGTTTGACTTACCCCTTTAGCCATCTAGAATATTTTGCAACTTTGTACAAACTTCCTTGCATCTTGTTGTAACTATGGTCAATAATAATTATCACTAACAAGAGCAATGGTTTTATCTTGACCAAAGTGTCTAGTCAATCCTCCACTGTGCTTCTCCTTGATCAAGTTCTCTCTCATAGAACTCCTTGAAATTCACATTAGATTCCTCTAAACAACATCCCATCATAAATTAATAAATCCAATCATTTTCCCTATCCAAAGTAATAGGTTTTGAACAAGCCTTCCAAGTCTTTGCTAAGTTTGGATCTTTAGGATACAAACTCTTGAGTTCATTGATCCCAACAACCTCTATTCTCATCTTTATCAACAAAAAATTCCTTCTAGGCATGTACAAATCTATTTGACCTTCAACTCTTATGCTTCAAAACAAAAGTATAACTCTACAAAAACTTAACCCATTTTAAGTGCCTTTGATTTAACTTTCCTTGACTATTCATATGTTGCAAAGCCTAGTGACTAGTATATAAAATGAACTCTTTTAGCAACAAATAGTGTCTCTATTTCTTCAAATCTTGAACTATAGCATAAAAATCCTAATCATAGACATAATAATTTTTATTGACATTATTAAGCTTCTCAAAAGAATAGGCAACCAACTACCTTATTGACTCAAAATAGATCCTATGGCACTACCACTAGCATCATAATCTACCTGAAATACTTTATTTAAATATGGAAGTGCCAAAATAGGTTGCTTTGTGACTTTTTTCTTCAACATATCAAAACTCTTGGTTGCTTCTGTAGTCCACTCAAACTCCTTTCTATCCCCTTTCGTTGTTTCAATTAGGGGTGCGCAGATACTAATAAAATTCTTAATAAACTTTATGTAAAAACTTGCTAAACTATGAAATGGTCTTACCTTTCTAACACTCCTTGGTATAGGTCGTTCAATGATAACCCTCACTTTTTCAGATCCATTTTAAGACCCTCAATTGAGATAACGAATCCCAAATACACCAACTCTTTCTTCACAAAATTGTATTTCTTCAAATTAATCAACAATTTCTCCTTCATTAGCTTCTCAAAAATTCTTTGACAATGCATCAAGTGTTCTTATAATGTCTTACTAAAAATAAAAATTTCATCCAAATAAACAATTTTTTTTTTCTAAAAATTCTTTCAATACCTCATTCGTAAGCCACATAAATGTGTTTAGTGCATTGGTTAGCACAAATGGCATGACTAACCACTTGTATAAGCCCTCTTTAGTCTTAAAGGTTGTCTTGTAGTCATATCTTTCTTTGATAGAGATTTGATGATACCTACTCTTTAGGTCAATCTTTGTGAAGTATTTGGCTCCACTCAAACAATCCATAAGGTCATTCATCATTAGCAATGGAAATCTATATTTGATTATAATCTTGTTAATGGCTTGAGAGTTTGTACACATTCTCCATTCTCCATATTTATTTAGTGTTAGTACTACAGGTATCACACAAGGACTCAAAATCTCTCAAATCAATCATTTCTTCAATAGCTCTTAAACTTGTTTGTTCAACTCCTCATTCTCTGAAGGAGTCATTCTATGGGTTGTCTTATTCGGCAATCTGGCTCTTGGTATCTGTATACACTTAAAATTGATTGAGATAATCGATTAATTAAATACAAGGTATTTAATTAATAAACCTGCTTAATTCGTCTACTTATAAATAAATTTAATTAAATAAACAAATCTAACTAATTTGTTTTATTTGATAAATTCCCTCTCATTAAATTTGAATTTCTAAATTCAATTTTATCACATTTCTACACAACTCTCTAACCTCCTTCCACCTCATCATCCACCTCACCAAGTGTCTCATGAATTTAAATTACTCTAATTTTTAAATGGAATTATCCTCAACAAATTTGAAACAAACTTTAGACACTTGGCTCCTCCATTTCATTTATTCTTCTAAACACTTGGCAAAGTGCTCTTATAAAGGGAACCATCTCCATGATTCCCTCTAACTTCTTCATTCTCCACCGCTCATCTTTCCAGCTGAAATCTTGACCGTCAAATCCTGCCACATCACAATATGTCTTGGAAATCCTATAAATACAACATCATTCTCCAACATTTGGGATCTCATCTTTGAGCAAACTTACTCTGTAGAAATTATATTTGAGCATTCAAGAGAATTAGATCATCTAGCATTTAGCATAGTAGAAGAATATTAATTTAGAATCATGGCTTAGTTTAGTAGCTGCATTTCCATTATCATAGTAGTTTTACACAATAGTTGCATCATAGTCTTTAGCATCATATCCACTATCATATCACCATTATCATTTACAACATATCACATAGCTCATCAAATCATGTAGGAATCAGGATTCTTGCATTTTACAACATCCATTCTCTAGGTTGTCATTCTAAAAGTCATAGTCCAAATAAAATCTGAGAGCCATTATGATTCAAGGAATCCTTAGAGATAGGAAACAATGGGACAATTTTAAGGAATAGTTTTATCAGTTTATTTATTATTTTGATTTCCCCATTATAATACGTTTCAATTGTGTGGTTTTGTTATTCATTTATTCACATTACACAATTCACCACACGATACATTTTTGCGCCCACCATGGGGTTCGACCCTATTTTTATCGATGTTTTCTCAAAAGTGTGTTTATAGGTTCGAACGTGAAAAGTTTTAGCGCGACCGTGAGTTCTTTTAGCGTATTTGAAACATTTTTCAGTGCATACGCTACCTATTACGGTGCATCCAGAGCATCTTTCAGTGCATACGACGCATAATTTAGCGCATACAAGGGTTTTCTAGCACATTTAGTCTATATTTGAGCGTATTTAGTACTTTCTCTAGCACATCTAGTAGTTCTTTTAGCACATTCAATAAATCTTTTAACGCATCTGGTTGTTGTTTTGGTGCATCTGGTTTTCTTTGCAAATTTTTCAAATTCTGGAAGCTGATTAACATCTCTTTATTTTATAGGTATTTTAAATGCTGTCAGAGACTTTGCTGAAACTATAAGAACACTGTCAAAGCCAAATAATTTGAAACTACTAAGGGTTGTTTTGTAGGGGCTGGAGTTTTTGTTGTTTGTTTTTATTAAATTGGGAACCTAGTTTAATTAAGAGGTAAATGAACACCATGTTTGCTATGCTTGTAGAGTGGTAGGAATATGATCCCCCCTTAACTGGGTGATAAAAAAGCCAGATCCATTCTTTTCATTTTTATTGCAATTTTATCTTTAGAGGGCCTGCCTGGTGGGAAAAAGTAATCACCCCAAGGAACGACCCAACTTGGGAACAGGCTAAAGCCAAGCAACTTCCACCTGGTATATAAGTGTGGATACTTGAGGAAAGTTCAAGTATCATGAGGGTTATTCTGACAAGAAGGGAAACAATGGTCTCTTGCCGTATGGATAACCACCCACGAACAGAATGCCCATACTAAAACCTTCTTGTTATAGTAAGCCAAAATCCCATTCTATTTGTTGGTGCAAGAGGTCTAACCTTTGAATCCATCCCATATTCTTGTGGATTTTAGTAGAGATGAGAAGTTCGTCATGGGAGATTCATGAGAACTGAAGCTTGGTTGACCCGAGAAGTGAGTGCCGAGAAAGGGGGAGCTAGTGCGGTCAAACTTATAATCATCTGCTAAAAGTAAGCACTGCTGGAGTAAAATCCAAGTGGGAATCCATTGAATATTGTCCTACATAGCCTTGGGAATTTTACTTGTTTGATGTGTCTTACATGTGTGTTTTAAAACAACATTCAAACAAACATCACACACATAAATGTACAACCACTAATTCAGAAGAACATCCATTCAAACAATCAATTCCCTACCAGAAAAACAAGAAAAATCAATCAAACTGTCAGAAAACAATGGCATTCCACATTTTAGCAAATTTGTCCCATTTTGCAACGCATACGTTCCATATTTTAGTGCATCCATTGATTTCTCTAGCGCATAAATTCCATATTTTAGCGCATTCATTGACTATTTCAGCGCATACATCCCATATTTTAGCGCATCTATCCCATTCTACAATGCATACATTCCATATTTTAACACATCCATTGACTGTTCCGATGCATACCAGCCATATTTTAGTGCATCTAGGCCATTCTTTAGCGCATCTGTCGTTTAGCACATCTGTGCACTGTTTTGGCGCATCAAGCAAAATTCTAACCAGAGAGCTAAATTTGAGTTTCTGTCTGACAATTAAAACCAGATTTAGAGATTTCTTCTTGACCAACATTTATTCCTTATCCCAACATTGATGTTAACTTGGGAAAACTACCATTTACAAGTGAAAATCCTTCACCTAAGCTTTGATCAAACATCTAAAAGTGCCTCATCATCACACCTATCTTTGATTAGCAGCTGAGTTTCATCATCAGGATTCATCATCCTTCATCTCGAAACAAACATTGTATAATCAAATTTAACTATCATTTTGGTACTCCCAAACAACGATCAAAAGCTTAGTAAATCTTCATCATTTGTATGCTTGTTCAAACAAGATCACAAAGGAAGAAACTCGAAGAAAAAAAACTTGAAACTCAAAACACCATGGCTGAAGCTGAAGAAAATCCATTTCATAGACTCCACACACCTGAAAGTGAGGAAATAACTAAGACATCCAAACTGTACAACAAGATCCTAACTTCCATAAATTCATGAAGAAAGTTTTAGAAAAAGATGGAGAAAAATACCTTTTAATGCTGGCTAAACAAGGTGTCAAATTACCTAATGAATTTGATGTTAATCAACTGAAACGAGCACCCAAAAGGACTGAAATTAATCCACCAAACATAGATCCAATGGTTGCCTTAACCTATCAAATACAAAATCTGCAACAACAACTTCTTGACATGCAAAGAGGAACCACAAAAGGATACTTGATACAAGACATCTGCCCATATCCTTTTGATCCAACTGTCAACATAATACCCTTTCCTAAGCATTGTGAATTCACAAAGTATGATAAATACAATGGTAAAACAGATCCTATAGATCATGTAAGGTGATTTCAAACCATGAGCCTTGAATTTACACACAAAGAGACTTATTTGATGAGATTGTTTTCGCGTAGCCTAGGTGGACAATGCATGGAATGGTTCTCCAAAATTTCACTAGGAATAAGATCCTTTGAAGAGCTGGTTAATAAATTTATCACCCAATACTCCTACAACATCCAACATGAGATAACCATGAAAGACCTTTGCAATACAAAACAAAATAATGGTGAATCATTCCTCATATTTTTGCAAAGATGGAGAAGATTGTTTACAAGATATTCTCGTTCCATACCTGAAAAGAAAAATATGGAAATCTTTATCGACAATTTAAATGATGAGATGAGTTATAGGCTTGAATTGCAATGTCCACCTACCTTTGAGAAATTGATTGAAAATGGAATCAAGATCGAAGAAGCTTTGGTCAAGAGAGGAGTTTTAAAAATCTACAATGAAGGATCAAATAACGCAAGCTCTTCCAATAATTACAATAAAAATGATAGACCAAAGTTTTGGCAAAGAAATAAGAATGTTGGTCATAATGATGTTTCAGTTGAAACACAAAATGCAAAACCAATGTTTAACTTGACAGTAGCAGCCACCAAGACCAATCAAAATAATAATCCAACCAACAATCAAATCAATAACCAAAAAACCAATCAAAACAACAATCCAAACAATGTTGAATCTAAACCACCACCATATCGAGCGTCCTCAAATCAAAGAAGGTTCACACCTTTGGGATAGTCACTCGAATCAACCTTAAAGGATCTTCTTGCAACCAAGGTTATAACATTACTAGATATAAGATATTGGGAACCAAGAGTAAAACCTTTGTGGTGGAATGATGCACATTATTGTGACTTTCACATAAATAAAGGACACAAGACAAATGATTGCATGCAACTGAAGCATGTGGTACGAGATTTAATTGATAGAAAATAAATATTTGTAGAAGGACCCCAATAAATGTTGATCATGGAGTTTTTAAGAATCCTTTACCAAACTATGAAAAGGGGGAGTCCTCTTCATCAAACACAAAAGGGAAAAATGTAAACTATGTTTATGATTCCACCATTCACCATATTGAAGTAGTTAAAGATAAAACCAAGGATATCAAAGTCAAGGGCCAAAAAGACACTATTGTAGTTGAGAATCAAGTTATTGACATCACAATTGAGCATGAACAAAGCACTGTTACAGCTGAAACTCATCTTCATGACATTAACATCAAAGCACATCAAATTAATGACATCATACCAATCAACTTGATCACAAAATTTGTTATAAATGATAATCAGATTAATGTCATCAAAATCAGAGAAAAACAAGACCATCAACCACTCAACGCAACCACAAGAGGGCAAGCCAAAGTGATATTGAAAGGAGCTACATCTAAGACAACTGTTGCCCCTGTAACTCAATACAACATAGTTGATCAATTGTAGAAAATCCCTACTCAAATATCAATATTAGAACTGCTGAAAATTTCTCCAGCTCACAAAGAAATTCTAAAACAAGCCCTAGTAGCCACCACAGTACCAAATAATCTGGAATTTTTCCAGTTCCAGGCTATGGTGGGACACTTGACCGCACCTCATTGCTTATCATTTTTCGAACATGATGACGTATCACTTACCCATACACACAATGCTACCCTCCACATTGAGGTTCTAATTCACAAACACCGTGTCAAATGTGTTCTGATAGATGGAGGAGCTGGTTTAAATATCTATACTTTAAAAATTGTCCGTGCACTTGGATATTCTAAGAATGCCATTGATGCTAGAAGAAAAATCACTATAAAGACCTATGATGATAAAGAGAGATCCTCCCATGGATTGATTGTGTTACCCATTCAAGTGGGGCCCATTGTGAAGGATATAATCTGTCAGGTGTTAGATAAAGAGTTGACATACATCATACTCTTTGGACGTCCTTGGATTCATGAAATGCAAGCAGTACCATCAACATATCACCAATGCTTGAAATTTCATTTCAATGGACATGAAATCACCATTTTAGCTGATTCCAATAATCCACAATATTACAACACACTCAAAATAGTCCAAGATTATTTTGTGCCACATAATAGAGAAGCTCACACTCCTAGTTCATCAAACAACGAAAGGAAACTAAATTCTATGTCAAAGTGGGTTGAGAAAAAGGATTAGTCAAGTAATAAGAGTATCAATGGCTCTATTTCATTAGGTGATGAGATTCAATCAAATTCTTCATCAAATCAGCTTGAGGAAAAGGTTCAGTCAAAAGACAAAGACATTGATGATACTACTCCATAAAATCATGAAAGACAACTAAATTCTTTATCAAAATAGATTGAAAATATCTAGTTAAAAGACAAAGGCATGGGGGAATATTCATTTGAGCAATCATTGTTCCTTTCACAGTTACTACCTTCACCAAGATCCTACGGAAAACCATCAACATTAAGACAAACATATTCACAACCAATCACACTCTTTGATGGTATATTTATAAAATAAAGCACTCAAGTTGATGAATTTGAGGATAAAGAAATTTTAAATTGGTTGTACAAAGATGAAAAACAATCACAAGCATCAACTTCTAACATCCAAACAAAACAATATGGTAAAGGGAAAAAAATCTTAGAGAAGATGGGGTATGAAGGACAAGGACTTATTGGCAAAAGAAAATAAGGCATCGTAGAACCAATCCAACCTCTTACACTCCATGCAAAAGATAAGACAGGGCTAGGTTATAAAGAAGAAACAAAGGAAGACATAAAAGAGAAGATTGTTGAGCAAATCCTACAATTGCAAGCTAGTTTTGAGATTGATTCAAATGAGTATGAATGGGATTTATTATCTGGGGAATCTTGTCAAGATAAGGAAGTTGATGTAATACAAATGTATAACCCCATAGGGAAGAAGGGACAAAGCTCGAGTTCTAGACCTCTTGAATTTGGATCGCAACATATCGATGGCTCAAGCGAGGATGAACAAACATCAAGCGAGATAGAAGATCTAGACGAGAGTAACATCATATACCTCGACATTGCTATCAAAAACATTTATGAATTTTCTATCCTAACACTCACCACCTTTGACTCTTACCAATTTGATGACTCTTTACCATTAATACATCTTGAACTCATCGACTGGGAACAAACCGAGCCTCTCGACATCCTTATTTTTGAAAATGATGATGCCATTGTTAACTTCCTTTGCTCTGATAATCCCGAAACATGTTCCACCATCAAATCTCATAATGAAGCTTCAAGCCAAGAGGGTGCCAAATCTCCCAACTACAAAATCAAAATTATGAAAAATCAATCTAATGGTGAAAACCATTTAATGGCAGTATTAGATCAAGAAAAAGTAAAAATAAAGAGTGCATCTAATGGTGAAATACTCTTTGAGGCATTGAAGGATGGGAGATTTGACACCCTTCCTGAACACTATCATGAAAGATCATCAGTACCGGTTGAACCTACACAATCCATCAATGTTGATATGACAAAAATAGTAAAGACCCTACATCTAGCAACATCCCTGACAACTTAGGAAAAGCCAAGCTTCTTCAAATTCTTTAAAGAGAGACAAGTCAACTTTGCTTGGTCCTACACTAACATGTTGGGTATAGATCCATATTTTATAATGCATCATTTATCTCTACCACCTGGAGTGAAACCTGTCAAACAAAAACTCAGGAAAATGCATCCACATATCGCCTTGTTGGTAAAAGCAGAATTGAATAAATTGTTAGATGTTAGATTCATTCGAGCAATTGATTATGCTGAGTGGATTTATAACATTGTACTAGTTTCTAAACCAAATGGAAGCATCAAGATATATACTAATTTTAGAGACCTCAACAAAGCATCTCCAAAGGATGATTTTCCTTTGCCCAACATTGATATCATTGTGGACTTGACAGCAGGACATGCTATATTATCACTCATGGATGGATTCTGAGGATATAATTAGATAAAAATAGCACGGAAAGATCAAGAGAAAACAACGTTCACATGTCCATGGGGTACCTTCTGCTGGAACGTCATGCCTTTTGGTTTAAAAAATGTAGGAACAACATATCAGCGAGCAATGACCACCATCTTCCGACATGATGCATACCTTTATGGAGGATTATGTAGATGACCTTTTGGTGAAATCATTCACTAGAGAGGGACACCTATAAATCTTAGACAAAATCTTCACTCGACTGGAAAAATTCAATGTAAGATTAAACCCAAAAAAAATGTGTTTGGCGTGACATCAACAAAACTATTGGGGTACATAGTCTTAGAAAAGGGTATCAAAGCAGATTCTGCCAAAATCAAATCCATCATGGAAATGACACCACCAAAGAATATTAGCCAGTTGAGATATTTACGGGAACATTTTCAATCTACTAGAAGGTTCATTGCACAACTAGCAGATAAAACTCATCCATTTAATCATTTGCTACATAAAAATGTTTCCTTCAAATGGGATACAAAATGCGAAGCAACTTTCAATCAACTGAAACAATATATGATGTCTCCTCCCATACTGGTGCCACCTACAGAAGGAAAACCATTATTACTCTACATAGCAACAATTGAAATATCTTTGGGCATTCTATTAGCACAAGAAGATTCTACGAGAAAAGAAAGGGTTATTTATTATATCAATAGAACATTGAACGACTATGAAATCAACTACACCATTGAAAAAGCCTATCTGGTGGTAGTATTTTCTACTCAATAGCTATGAAATTACATGTTAACTCATACAGTCAAACTCATAGCTAAGATTGATCCATTAAAGTATTTACTCAGTATAGCTTCCCTAACAGGAAGACTAGCCAAATGGGTAAAGATTTTGAGCGAGTTTGACATCCAATATGTAGATCGAAGAGCCATCAAGGGTCAGGTGATAGTCAATCAGTTAGTCAAAGAACCACTACAAGATGATCATCTGATGAACATTGAATTTCTTGACGCAGATATCCTTGTCGTATCATCACAATAATGGATGCTATATTTTGATGGGTCTTACAAGCAACACAGATCAGGCATTGGAATCCTGTTTGTCACACCTCAAGGAAATACCATCCCAAAATATTATAGGCTCATGTTTCCTTGCACACATAACATGACTGAGTACAAAGCACTCATCATTGGGATCAAGGTGGTAGTCGAATAGAAGATCATAAAGTTACAAGTCTATGGAGATTCTCAATTAGTCATAAACTAGGTGAACAATGATTATTAGACAAAGGATGACAAGTTGATGCCGTATAAGAGAATAGTGGATGATTTCAAAATTTATTTTGTTGAGATCAAATTTGAGCAGATTCCAAGAGTGGATAACAAAGTTGTTGATGCAATGGAAACAATCGCTTCTCTCTTGCAGATACCTAAAAAACAAAGCCATTATGAGTTTATGGTGGAACAAGTGCTTAACCCTGCCTATGACAACCCCGAATCCCAAGTCATTTTCCATCTAGTTGATGTTGAGTCCTCGATCTATGGGAAGATCTATACTTACTTAAGAGATAAAACCCTTCCACCATATCTATCCCAAAACCAAAAACGTAACTTTATCCACCAAGCTGCTTGACACACCCTAATAGTGGATGTACTCTACCAACTAGGTCTTGATGGAAATCTCCTTCATTATCTCGAACATAATGAATTTGAAATTACCTTACATGAAGTTCATGATGATATCTGTGGAACTCATTCAAGTGGACTAACTCTCGCTAAGAAACTCCTACGTTTGGGGTATTACTGGCCAAATATGGCCAAAAATGTTAAATCCATGGAAACCTGATACATGCACCAACACAAGAATTGCAACCATTTGCATCAACATGGCCTTTCTGTCAGTGGGGACTTGACCTTGTGGGGAAAATCTATCTATCTTCTTCCGATGGGTATAAATTCATAATCACGGCTACTGAGTACATCACGAAGTGGGTTGAAGTTGTTCCTTTAACTGCCATCACTGGTAAGAAAATTGCATCCTTCATCCTAAATTACATCATCTATCAGTATGGAATTCCTCAATCAATTGTCACTGACAATGGCCGACCTTTCAAGAACCAGGATGTCCAAGAACTTTGTGAAAGGTTTCATATCCAACATCGGTTTTCTACACCATACTATCCTCAAGGAAATGGCCAGGCATAGGCCTCAAACAAAACCATCCTGAAGATCTTAAAGAAAATCGTCAATGATGCTAGACGTGATTGGCACGTTCAATTAAATCCTGCTTTATGGGCATACCAAACCAACATCCGCACACCGACAAGAGCCATACCATATGCTCTCATCTATGGATCAGAGGTCATTTTACCTATTGAGGTTGAACTACCATCACTTTGTGTGTCATTGAAGGGGATCATTTTAGATGAAGATTATTAGGTTTCTAGGTTACAAGAGTTGGAACTATTGGATGAACAACATCAACAAGTGGTGGATCACCTGAAATCCTATCAACAGAGGATGTCCAGAAGTTATAATCACATAGTAAAACCCAGAACCTTTCAAGTTGGTGACTTGGTCCTAAAAGAAAATCCTCGTAATCAACATGATAGAGAGAAGAAAGGAAAATTTGAACCAAACTGGCTAGGTCCCTTTGTCATAATATTAGTCTTCGGATCTAGAGCATATCAGTTGTCTATGCTTGAAGGGGATTTGTTTGATGAGCCTATCAATAGTTTGCATCTCAAGAAGTTCTACACCCAAATCAGTAGACATTAAAAGTCCTGAAAAAATGCAAAAAAATTAGAAAATGTCCCGAAAAAATGGTTACCTTGATGAAAACCTGGCAAACAGGCATCTTGGTGACAAATTTTTTTTTCAAAAAGACAAAAAATACAAAAAGAAAAAAAGTAAAAAAATAATATACAGAAAAAGTGAAAAATTAGAAAAAGACAAAAAAATCATAAAATTTGAAAAGGTGCAATAAAAACAAGTAGTAAAAACCTGGCAACAGGCGCTATTTGTGATAGATTAGCTTTTCCATCTATTTAAGCATGTGTCGACCATTCGCTTTTGCCATCATTCTACTTGTCATCAAAGAGCCTCATGTACATATCCTGACATCACGATCGTCTCTCACCCTAGATTGGGGGAAAAATCCTGAACTCACTGGGGGCAAATAAACTTTGAGCTTAAACCAACAAACAAACAACAATACGACATCATCACAAACACAAGGATCAAAGTGAAACACTCAACATTGAACATTCAACAATCATCAAACGTATCACAAACATGCATCTGCATCAAACAACTAAAATCAATCAAATCAAAGCAAATCTAAATGGATGATATTCTTTTGAATCATGGATTTATCATATTAGCATGAATGTTTAATAGTTGAACTTTGAATTTTGTTATCATTTCTCTGGAGTACCTCGATGATGTCCTGAACTAGATGAGCTAGGAAGGATAATGATATTTTATTTGTCTGTTGTCTATGAGTTGATCATTACTGTTGTGTAAATTAACACAGTTAATGCTCTACAAAGTATCATTGATGAGATTCTGAATTTACATAGGAAAATAATTAACTCTTGTCTGTTTATGCGAGGAAAGCTCAGGTCTTCTTGGTTCAAGTATACCTAGATGCTGTGTTAACTTGTAATATCAAAAAAATCATGGAAGTAGTACTCAGGTCATCATGGTATAATTATACCATTGATGCTTGTACTCACTTTCAAAATTTTAAAGGCTCAATGATGATAAAAAACATGACAAATTGGCTGCTACAATGACAACCCTGCATATTTAGATCTGCATGGTAAATTAGATTGCATCCATATTAGTTTTGCATCTGCATTTTGGGATTTTCCAAGGCTGGAACAATTTTCAAATGATGTTATCTCTATCATTAAAGGGATTGAGTATACTTGACATTAAAAATAACATATCATTCTCATGTAGTTGCATAATCATTTGCATATGATACACTCATCCATACATTACATCATAATATTCGCATTAGAAAACAAACAAAAGAAGTGTATTGCATCACATTTTCATAATTAAATTCATCTCATATAGTGCAGCAATATCATATATTTGCATCAGGAAAATACAAAAATAACTGCCTTACATGATCTTTTGTATATCATTCATCCATCCATTACATTACACCATAATGTTTGTATCAGAAAATATAAAAATAAAGTACATCCCATATCATTTGCATGTTTGAATCCATTTCATACGTCATAATAAAACATCATCCATACACACATAAAACCATACATCATCAACTCATTAAATACATCCATACATAATCATAGCATAATCATATAAAACATCACATGGCATATACCACATAAAGGTAAAATGCATCCATCATAAGCATCTATCATAAATCATATAGACAACACATATAAATCATTGCTCATATCATATATAAATATCAAAATAATAATGTCAAAGTATACAAGGATATCCAAACATGTAGAGAAATACATCATCGAAAATGATAGTGAATCATCAAGTCTCTAAATTAGTGTATACAAAATGTCTCAAATATATCCAAGGTGAACATTGGAGCTATGAGGTGCTCCTCCCAAATGTTGTCGGCCTCTCTGAGCCTCCTACTAAACCACTTGATGTACTTGCATTTGATGGACATGTACCCAAATCCCTGCCTGGTGGATCTCTATGCGGTGGCTACATCACACCCATGTTGGTAGTACGAGTGTGACTCCTGCCTGATCCAGACTGCGCATAGCTAACCCTCTACTCTGCAGGCACAACTGCATGATATTGGCCTCTGTAGTACTCAACCTCTCTAGTAATCTGTGTGACCTCTCTGAGCATATCACCTATGGTGGTACCTTCATCCACTCTCTCCATCCTATCAGCCAAGGCCTTTGCTTGCTCTCCCCATTGTCTCATTGCATCTCTCAACTATCAAAGTGGCTATCTATCCCTGTGCTTGTGCCAACAATGCCTGAAACTGTGCTAGCTGACCCTACAGTGTTTAAACCTAAACCTATAAAGAATCTATTTGTGTTTGTTGTTGCTATGAGGGAAACCCAATTTGCACACGTTGTTGTGCTATGACCACTAGAGATCTCCTCCTCTGAGGTACCATGAAGTCTCTCACATCGAATGCTACTCTGCCACTACATCTTCCACCACCATCTCTGCCTCCATCACCATCTCCACCACCATCTCCACCACCATCTCCACCATCATCATCTCCATCCCCATCACTACTCTCTCCCTCCTCCTCATCATCTCCTTCGTCTCTCCTCCACCTAGGTGCACGTGGTGGTGCCCTCTCATCATCATCTAATAACGACATAGGCTCATCTAGGCTCGATATTCACAAAAAAGGATGGGTAAATAAATACTAAGCATAGTCCTATGATAGGGTAGTCTCTCTGATCTGAAGATGATACTCCCAAATCACTGGCTTTAATCCATAGTACTCCTGATAGGCAACATCATAAGATAACACAAGTCCCCACTCAAGTATATCTTGTCGTCTCCATGCATAATGAGCCACTCCCTGGGACATGCCCTGTACCCTGCCATACTATTGATGTACTCTCCCCAAAAGGAATCTCTCAATGATAAATGGTGTCCTCCCGATCAAATATCTAGCTATGCACACATAAGGCATCTCAATATCATCCTTCGACCACTTCTCATAGTTAAGATAACGCCTTAATGTTACGGTATACAAATCACCAAGAAATCTTCACCAGTATTCCAGTTTGCCCAGCTTATGCTGGACAACTAGACCTATATATCCATGAACGTAGGGCCTCCCAACTGGTCGCTATCTCTCTGCAACAAGTCGAGTGACAGTTTTGTGCTCCCACACCCATATCTGTAACAATGTAACACCAATTGATAAACTGGATGCTCTAAGGTAGACCACCTGATGTAGATCATGGTACAAATAAGTGAGCATGCAGGATACCCATGCATATCGAGTATGTTGTGTGATCATGCTCTCTAGTGTCTGGCCCCATCCAACTGAGAGTCCCTTTGACCTATGGTTAGGACATAGGAATCCTCCAATAAATCCAGCCAAAACACATGGCAATGTGGCATATGCATCAACCGTCTCTCACCATGGAATCTCATAACCATAAATCTAATCATCCTCGAAGACTCTCCTCAAGGCATCGATCCCTGCCCACTTAGTGGAATCATACACAACTAAATCACCAACAACAGGAATCCTCAGAATCTGGTAAATGTCCTCTTGTGTCACAGTCATCTCACTAGTGGGTAAGTGAAATATGTTGTGATCACTTTGCCACTCTTTGCCAAAGTTTTCAAGAGTCCCCAGTTAATCCTAACCTGGGGCATATCTAGCAACGAAGTCAACCCACATCGTCCAATCACATTTAAATCAGTTTGATCTAAATGTGGAATCAAATCCCAGGTCCTCAAGAAATGCTCCTGCGACATCAAGACCGACGAAGGCTCCTATCATCATAACATATCAAAAATTAGCTATCTTATCAATCAATCAAACATCAGTCAACCTATCAATCTAATCAGCTTTGGTGAGATTTTGATCAAATATTGCGAGCGTCTATCATTGATACTCATCTATCATGAGGTCAATCAATATCAATCTATCATTGATCCTCACCTATAATGAGGTCAATCATCATCATCATCCTATCATTGAATCTCACCTATCATGAGATCAATCATCATCTAATCTATCAAAATCATCAAAAAACATCAAATCGAAGGTTGACATGATCAAAAATCATCAAAAGTAGGGAGTTTAATCAAAAATTCATCAATCTAGTATAGATGCACTAAAACAGTCTATCTATACGCCAAAAACATGGATGTGCTAGAAGATTTCATCGATGCACCAGAACAGGGTCTCTATGCACTAATCTACCAGATGCAGCAATATAGAAGTTGAATGCGCTAAACAATTGACCTTATGCACTAAACTACTAGATGCACTAGAACAATCTATGGATGCACTACATCGGTGACCTAATGCGCTAAAATTTAAAAATCTGAATTTGAAATGTGAAAAAAGCAAGAAAAATGCAATGCATAATTTACGAGGAAGTTTTTTGGGCTATGTACCAGAGGTCCATACGCCACCAAGCGGTTGTGATGTCACATGTGCTCGAATCGATGAGTCTAGATTGGAATCACCATCTTGCTCAATTTGCACTAGGTTGCTCTACTCACTCAAATTTCAAAATCAAAATGCACAAATGAACTTCATTTCACCTCTTTTTACCTTTTAAAGGGTGATTAAGTAGTATTTTTATGGAATTGATTTATTTTATTTTTCAAAGAGGCTTAATTAATCAATGCATCACCTAGCAGGTTCAACATCATTTTTTTGGGAGATAAATTGTTTCGGCATCGTAAAAAATTGAAATCAACATCATAAAATTTTAAATTTTTAAAAAAATTCAAAAAAATTCAAAAAATTTGACAAATTTGAAAATCCACCGATTTATCTCCCAAGGGGGCATATATCCGTCATCACCTAAAAATCAGTGTCTGGGGTATATCGAAATATTTTTTCAGCACATCAACAACTTTTTTTTCTTTGAAGCAATGTGTAAACACATCACTTCAAAGAGGGGAAAAATGTATACACCTAAAATCGGTCGAGATAATCGATTAATTAAATACAAGGTATTTAATTAATAAACCCTCTTAATTTGTCTACTTATAAATAAATAATTTTTTTTATTTATATAGTTCACTTTCTTAAATTCTTTCTAAAATCATTTGCTTCATGATTTAATTAAATAAACAAATCTAACTAATTTGTTTTATTTGATTAATTCCCTCTCATTAAATTTGAATTTCTAAATTCAATTTTGTCACATTTCTACATAACTCTCTAACCTCCTTCCACTTCATCATCCACCTCATCAAGTGTCTCATGAATTTAAATCTCTAATTTTTAAATGGAATTATCCTCAACAAATTTGAAACAAACTTTGGACACTTGGCTCCTCCATTTCATTTATTCTTCTAAACACTTGGAAAAGTGCTCTTTTAAAGGGAACCATCTCCTTGATTCCATCTAACTTATTCATTCTCCACCACTCATCTTTCCAACTAAAATCTTGACCTTCAAATCCTACCACATCACAATATGCATTGGAAATCCTATAAATACAACATCATTCTCCAGCATTTGGGATCCCATATTTGAGCAAACTTACTCTGTAGAAATTATCTTTGAGCATTCAAGAGCATTAAAGCATCTAGCATTTAGCATAGTAGAAGCATACTAATTTAGAATCATGGCTTAGTTTGATAGCTGCATTTCCATTATCATAGTAGTTTTACACAACAGTTGCATCATAGTCTTTAGCATCATATCCACTATCATATCACCATTATCATTTATAGATATAACATAGCTCATCAAATCATGTAGGAATCAAGATTCTCGCATTTTACAACATCCATTCTCTAGGTTGTCATTCTAAAAGTCATAGTGCAAATAAAATTTAAGAGCCATTATGATTCAAGGAATCCTTAGAGATAGGAAACAATGGGACGATTTTAAGGAATAGTTTTATCAGTTTATTTGTTATTTCAATTTCCCTAATATAATACGTTTCATTGATTATATGGTTTTGTTATTCATTTATTTACATTACATAATTCACCATGCAATACAGTATCAAATCCATTTGGTGACTAATCTTCCTCACCAATGACAAACCCTTAAGTACATTATCTAACATAATTTCATGAAACTCTAACAAATTTGAGACTTATATTGGTATATACACACCTTCTTCTCTATTAACTATAGGAATCAATGTATAACACATACGCTCATGTTTCATACCATCCAAATATTTTTTACCATCGACTTAACAAATTTTTGTACTACTACATACCTTTTCTTCCTCTTCCTTTAGGGGCTTTAACTTGTGGCGAACTCCATCCTTTGTCAGGGAATAAGAATTGGCACGTCCATTATGTATTGCACATCAATAAAATTGTCATAGCCTCCTCAATAACACATGAAAAGCATCCATAGGCATGATATCATGAAATACTTCATCATGGTAATTCTCAATCTTGAACTTCACTAAACATTTATCATTGACCTAAGCTCTATGGTCCTACAATATTGTAATCTAATAAAAATGTGTATGTCTCCTTCTCTTCAACTACAATTTGTCAACCATCTCTTGTGAAATCAAGATTAATAGTTTTACCACTATCAATGATAACATTACAAACATTACCTTCACATTTGCACCTTGTTCAAAATAAAGTCTTCCTCTAAACTAGAGATTTCTCCTCATTTAGCAAGACTCTCCTTGTGACAAGAACTTCTCCTCTTTTGTATCTTTATAATGTTAAAATTCAACAATTTCATTTGGTGCATTGCCTTTAGGGACCTTCTACTTGTTCTTCCTTGATGTTGTGGACACTTGTATGCTTGATGTCCTTGTTCTCCACATTTGAAATAGGTTCCATGGAAGCCTCCTCTTCCAGGGTTTCGTCCAAACCTTCCTCTTCTCCTTTGGTCACCATTTTTTTCTCACAAGGGTGGTTACAATTATCTCCCTTTTTGGTTCTAATTGTTTCTAGCTTCTTCCTTATTCTTTTGGTCTTCATTTAATCCTCCATATGATCTTTGGCTAGTCCTTCCACCACAACCTCTTCCTCTTTTCTTGTTTTCAAAATTTATATTCAAATTCTCTTATAGCTTTAGGGAAAACTAATAAGCATCTTCAACAATAGTCATTCTAACCAAACTTAGCTCCTCTTGAATGATTGGCTTTAACCCATTTATATAATGGGCTACCTACTCCTTGTTGGCCTCAAAATGGTCTATTTTGATCATTGACCCTATAAAACTCTTATGTGTACTCTTTGACAAACCTACCTTCCTACTCCTTTTTAACAACTCTAACTCATAATCAACAAGAATGTATTGTCTCTTTAGCTTTTCCACCATCCAATCCCATCTTGTTTTTGATATATGAAGCAACATTTATAGGGTGTTGTACCCTTACACAATGAGCCACAAGGGCCAAAAAAGATCAAGTCTGTATAATCAAAACATTAACCATCAAAAAAATAAAACACATAAATAACAGACAGACAACCGACAACCAACGAACCAACTTATAGGACACAACAACAACACACTAACTAGCACCCTCCCAATTTTGAGAGAGGAGGTTAATAACATCCTCTCAACCTAGTTGGGACCCTCCTCCATAGCCTTCTTATCCGTCTTATTCTTGAGTATAGTAGAAAGGGTGCCAACCGCACGATGGATCATCTTGACAATGAACTGAGTCAAACCAATTAATTTCTTCTCGAGCTTCTCCACCCACTCCAGCAACAAGTTATAGTACTCCACTTTGTCCACAGTCTTCACAATATATTCTTCCATATCCTAGGGGTACGAGGAACAGGTCATTGAGTCATCCTTGAGCATCTTGTTGAATTCAGAAAAGTGACTAGGCCGTTCAACGATTTTCTCCTCCTCTGTTTCTTCCTCCTTCCTCATGCCTTTACTGTCATAATGCTCCTCATCACTAGAAATTTCATTAACTGACACTTTCTTACTATTTTTTTGTCAGCCTATGGGATCTCCTAATGCTGGTGTTCTCTAACCCTGTTTCCACAATAGCCACCACCACAATGTCCCCCTTGGAATCTTTAACAACAATATTCTTCCCTTTGCTGTGAGTGGCTGGCAGCTCCACCTGACCTTTCCCCTCATCTTTTCCTTTTTTTTTAGCTATAGGTTTGTTGTTTGTCTTGCGTGGAGTAGTTTTGAGCTCATAAAGCCCAGTTGCCACTTTCAACTGAGCGTTCCCCACACCACCCTTTTTCTTTTTGGTGAGATTTTTAGGCTTGGGGGTTTCAGTATTCACCAGAGAGGTTTTTCTTTTGGGGCCCTTAGACTTGGCCGAAGAGGGATTCACATTGGTTTGAACAGGGGGTTCAAATTCCTCAATACAAACAATAGAAATGGGTTTGGGTGGGCAGAGAGCCAAATGGAAATGATACAGCCTCAGGATGAGGCCCTGGTGGATCAACAGGGGTGGTATTTCTTCAAGGTTTTGGACAACAGAGTCCAAATATTTCTCAACAAAAATTTCTAAATTAGTAAGATAAAAGGAAAATTCAATAGCATTTTGTGGCACAGATGATTTAAAAAAGGCAAGTGATAATAATAGAAAACCTTATTTCTACCCTCCAAAGTCACATACTTCATAAGAGTCAGACAAACCTAGTCCCATAGCTGAGGGAGAGCTTCTCTTTCGAAACTAGACTGGGTGCGGATTGGTTTTTAATTTTCTTTAAAGAAAGCACTGAGGCTTTCATTGTCCTGGGCCTTGGTGTGCTTAGTGTACTTTCTCATGCAAAAGAGCCCAATCACCTAAGCAATTACCTCTTCATTAACCTCGAAGGAGATACCTCCTATGGTAACCCTCCTATCTTTTTATGAGCTCGTGAATTGCACCGACATCCTCGTATCATGACCAACCAAGCATTCCAATAATGATTCCAACCCTCCTTCGACATATATATGCCAAACTAGAGGATCCTTTCAAAATTCCACACAATTATCTAGCTTTATTCTCACCCTTTCACCACCCATATTCCTGCACTTCACTCCAAGAACCTAGGAATCTTGTGAGAGAAAGAAGTTAAAATGTTTGTCAATAAGATAGGTCACCCAAAAAACCTTTCTTTTAAGCTAGCCATGATGAATTCCGATAATCAAGATGATCTGCAGATTACACGCTTCAGGAGTTATTTCCAAAAAGGAAATCTCTGTGGGCCCATTATTGAAAATCTTTAAACACCTACGACCATGTTTGCAAAAAATGATGGCATTGATAGGTTTTCCTTCCAAGTTTCATTTGCACAAGTACCAATAATAAATGGTCGTGGAGCCAAATTTGGACTTCCCTAAGTCTTTGCCTTTTATCTTAATTAAATTTTTGGCAGTGTTGATGGGACTTAGCAAAAGCTCCATGCGATAAGAAATTGTCATATCAAATTTGAAATTGGAAGTCCATAAAGATATACGGGGGATATGACAAGACCATAAATTAAATTTATGTATGGACCAACCAAACTTATCCATTAACCCATTGTACTTCCCGTCACTCCTCATTATTAGCCCTATAACCACAATCTTCGCCCCATAATTCAAATGTTGCCACATAATTAACACCTCATCATCCATCTTCGTCCACATCACCCAAAGAACAAATATGTGGACCACCCATAAAGCCTTGACAATCATAATTTTAGATAACATTATGGGTAACAAAGGTGCCCTTTTCCTTAAGGATAATACCTTGTATTTCTAATGATAAGTTCCCCATATTCCTCCAACACTTGGAAACTCACCACTAGGAGCCTAGATTAGCCAAGGTGTCAACAACTTGGTTTCCCTCATAAAAGATGTGAGTAAAGATTTTCATATCTAGCTTTGACACCATGTGATTTATGTCTAATAGGATATCTTTGGTGTTCCATCCTAATAATCTACCACATTTGATAGAATCAATCATCAACTTGGAATCCCCTTTTATGTGCAATTTCTTTATCCCTGTATTAACAGCTAACTGGACGCCCTTAAGCAATGCCCTAGCTTTCGTAGTCATGTAGGTCTACATCCCTATACCCCCTGAGTAAGCAACCACAAAATTACCCTTGCTATCCCTGATAATGCGCCTAATGCTAGCCCTGCTCAGTTTCCCCTTGGCGGCACCATCAAAATTGAGTTTATGCCATCCATGATCTGAGGTTTCCAAACTGTTTCATGCCTAGCTTGGACCTTAAAGTTGTCAAAGGAGTTGATCTCTAGATTCCTGTTTCAAGCTTTAGCCATTTTGATCTCCCACTCAGTAGCAGATTTGTTTGGGGTTTTCCCATTGTAAATCGAAACATTTTTAGAAACATTTTTTAGCCCTATTCCAAATACCTCCTTAGGGCTCATCTCAATATTCCTAAATATCTGGTTGTTTCTCTCTTTCCACAAGCACCAATAGATGATGGGGGGACTTGGTTCCAAATATCCCTAGGGATAGTATGTTGAAAGGGCCCAGACCAACCCAAGATGAAGGATTTGATGTCCCTGCACATAGTCTAGTGGGTGCCCAACTTCTCAAAAGTTAGCTCCCAGACACCAACAACAAACAGGCAGTGCAGTAATAAATGATCAACAAACTCTTCATTGCATTTACATAACAAACACCTATTTGGGATCTGAAATCCCCTTTTCCTTAGGTTATCTTGAGTTAGGATATTGTTATGACAGGCCATCCACCAGAAGAGATTGATTTTTAGAATCATGTGCCTATTTCAAACCTGTCTCCAGGGTTCGTTATCATCGCCCTAAACTGACAACAGATTGTAAGGCATTTTGACCGAAAGATTACCCTGCTTATTTTGATCCAATGCAATTCATCCTCAAATTTGGATAGAGGTAGTCTAGTGAGGGAGAGCAACTATTGCAGAGAATTATCTAGATTAAGCAACTCCGAGGACAAAGGGCAGCAAAAAAGTAAATATTTTCGTCGCCTAGCACCTGACTAACCAAGAAGGTAGTCACTTATGTACTTACCAAAGAAGAGTTGTGCAGGTCTCATCAAGTTCCTGAAATCAGAGTGTGAAAGGGGGGAGTCAAGCAACCAAGGGTCCTCCCAAAATATGATGTTATTACCATTCCCAAGCTTCCAGTTCATCCCAAACATGATCAACCCCAACATTCTACAAATGTTCTTCCATGCTAGCACTAGTACACAAACAACAATATGTGACTAAATAAACTACTAAAAATTGCATATAAATGATTAACTTTAGTCACGTGACTATTAGTGGTTTATTTGTAGTCATTTATAACACCACTAAATTTATGACTAAATAATTTTAGTCATTTATTTAGTCATTAATTTGGTCATTGATTTGGTCATTGATCTGGTCATTGATTTAGTCATGATTTAATCATTAATTTAGTCATGGTAGTGATTTATTTAGTCATTAATTTAGTCATTGATTGTTGTTAACTGGTCATTTATTTATTCATTACTTTAGTCATTAATTTAGTCATTAATTTATTCATTAGTTTAGTCATTAATTTAGTCATATATTTAGTAATTAATTTAGTAATTAATTTAGTCATTACTTTAGTCATATATTTAGTCATTTTTATTTATTGGTTTCATTAATTGGTAGTAAATATAGTCATGAAATGAATAATTTATTAAATATCATAAGTTTTATAATGCAAAACTAACATAATATTAAACTTGAACTAAAACATAAAAGTAAATAAAAATATTACATATACGAACAAACTACGACATGCTAGAATTAAAAGATTGATTCAACATCATGATAAATAAAGGTAATCTGCAATAAAAAATTTAATGCAAATATATATATATATATATATATATATATATATCAAGTTATAAGATGCCAAAGTTGTCTAAGAGTATATATGTAAATATAATAAAAAATGTCAAAGTTGTCTAAGAGTTTCCAACTCTTTCAAATGCACCATGATAATTAAGATCCCTGAACAACACATTTAAAATACTGCATAAAGCAGTGAGCCAAGATTTCTAACAACTAGTACATGATAAACATGTTCAATCATTTTTTGCAAATATTTTAGTGGTCACCGTGTGAAGGTTCCCTCTTTCTCTTTCAGACGAACAGTTCCATCTATTTTGTCTTCATAAACAAGGGGTATGTTACTTGTGACCTTTAAAATGTTTACATTTGCATCTCCTGTTCCTTTCAAGTTGACACCTAAATCTCCTTTGAATCCAATGAAACCTGAATCTCCTTTGAATCTAATGACACCTGAATCTCCTTTGAATCCAATGACACCTGAATCAGAAACAAAAGGAGAAGTAATCAAAATTGGCAACAAAATGTAGTAGTATAAAATAGGTCATGAAGTTGGGAATATAAACAAAAGCATTTGTCCAAGCCTCACACCTTCATGTAATTTTCATTAAGATATGCATCCATCCCTATGTTTTTCCATGTAATGTTCAAAGAATTCAAATGTTAAAAATAGAGCCATTGACAAAAAAAAGTCCAATAGTATAATAGTTTATTACCACAGGATATAACACATGTATTTTCTACTTCACTGTTAAATGGATTTTGTGAAGTACACGACATAGTAGATTTCATACATTTGCCATGGATGCATCAACGTATATAGAAATGGGAAGAAGTTATGATAGGACAAACCTCACCCAGAGTAGTTAACAAATGGGAGAGAGTTCATAGTGTAAGTACAAGCATCGAAGGACTTGTATCCGATAGGAAAAGTTGCATTGTGTAGCAAAGCATGTCATTAGAATTAATGCACTCCATATCAAAATTGTCAATCAATGTTTTTCCAAATGATTGACTATCTTTGAATTTTTAAGGAAAACCTTTTAAAGTATAAATTGCAGTCAAGTATCAACTAGAAACAATATAAAAATATATATCCTTCAGATTTCGTACAATAAATTATCTTCACTACATAATATGTAGCTATGATAATGAAGATGGATGGTATTGGGGTTATAAAAATCTCTAGCAAGAAAATGAAGGCTAACTTGTTTTTCTAGAAGGATCATAAATTGCTTATGAGTTGGTTCACTCATTTGTTCTACGATACCAACTCAAAGAATATACAATACATATTCCTGTAGAAACCAAAAACATGAAAAAATAATAATCTTTTGATTGTCTAGTATGTTTCATCTAATTTTGAAGTCTATCTAAAAGAAAACATGCTAAATAATCAATGTATTATGTAGGTCTTGTTAAATATTTCAACAGATTAAAGAAAAAACATAATAGACCTTTCCATGTCTTTTCACAACCAACAATTCCACCTCTAGTTTGTATTATAGTGTAAATAATCAAATGGCATAGAAATAATGCTTGTGAAAACATCCAAGCATTAAAACTAGCCTACATATTTGTAAATTATTTAGTCAATGAAACTTAACATTCCATGGACTAGTCTCCTAACTAATCAAGAACATCTCTACCACAAAAAAAATAAAATAAAAGATCAAAATAAATAGCAACAACCTATGCTTATGCATCAATAACCGAATTTCCATGGAGCATATCCATGGCTTGCAATGTAAATTTTTGTAACTATGTGTCACTATGTTGATACCTCAAATGTGTTCCCTGCAAAATAGAGTTCAAAACACAAACCAATTATAATTTAAAGTTCAATTCCTATTAACAATCCAAATATATTTTTGCCAACCATCTTGACTGCCCAACATGCATTAAAACAAAACAACATATTATTAATACCAAATTCATGCAACAGATTCTGACATAAAGGATGGAGCCAAAATGCATAATGAAATAATAGGCAGCATGATTGAAAAACATAAACATCAAACTTCAAAACACCAGAATATGGAGCATTTTCTAGGCTAGAAATAAAGATCAACTAGACATAGACAAAATAAATAAGGGTTATTAAGACCCAATGAATGGTATCAAAATTCTAAAATAATTAACTAATAAGTGAAAGCGTGCACTCCCACACAATCTAGCTGACTTTTAACATTTTAATTTTTCCTTTTCAAGACAATTTAAACCAAAGTAGCATGCGACTCTCCTCAAATTCGCAAGGAAAGCTCCCCGATCTAATCTACTCCTAAAATATAGTAATAAAATAAATTCATATTATATTGTATTTAACAATTTATGTAATATATATAATAAACATAATTGTAATATAATTTTATATATAAAATAAATACATAATTAAAATACATATATAAATACTTAATATATGATATTTTAATAAATATTAATTTTATAATAAAATATTATTATTAAAATATGTTTAATAATTCATATTATATAGAAAAATTAAAAAAAAAATCTTTATATTTCATATTATTAATGAGAGGTATATAGTTCTGAGTTGTGTTACCTGAGATATGTCCTCAATGAATATTTGATTGTAATTATGAAACTTCTGAGCAGTGGAAAATTAGTGGCACATGAAAAGCGGTGAACGATAAAATAGTGAAAATTAAAGGCTAAGAAGCGTACAATGTACATAACCGATATATTTTTCATGTCCTTTCACACAGTGGTTGTCAGTTACTTTTCTGCAAGATTTAATATCGCGTGATGAAAACCCTTTTCGAATGGATGACAGAGATACAAGAACCAATAAACTTTTTTCCTTTTATTTTCTTCTTCCTCACCCATTACTCTTGTTTTTGTGCTTCTGGTTTAGCAACTATACAATCTAAATACATTAACAATGACTACCAACATAGCTTTCAATATTAACATAAGATGAAACATTCAATCAACTTGTGATCAGGTGAAATCTCCCAGTCTAGAAATGTAAAACAAAACAGAATGCAAGAGAAGCAAATGACACCTAACACCTCAAGATAGGGCTATGTTAACTCACACAAAATAAAGATAAAGAAACAAAATATTTTACCTTGTATTGAGTTGATCTTTGGTTGGCCCTTTGATGGTTGATAATGTGTGCTCCTTGATGGCAAATTTGCAATGATGGTAGTGGTAGTTGGGTGATTAATGAGGGTGGATGAATGTAATAATGGCTAGGATGCAAAATGCAAGATGTAAGAGAGTTGCAATAACAATGGCTAGAATGCAAAATGGCTTGAGAGCATAAGTCTGGCAATAATGCATGAAGGTCATAAGGTCCCTTAATGAATGAAAAATGAGGGTATGTATAGAAGAATTTGAATTCTCTAGAGGATTCAATGGTCAAGATTGAGCCACCATAGCCAAGATGGAGGGCTATGGTGAGTTGAGGACTCACAAGCCCTCACATCTTGCCATGTGGTAGATGAAGTGGCCAAGGACATGGTGAGATAGAAAGGGTACAAGATGACATGGAAAAGGCCATGTGGTCCCAAGGTACTTGCAAGTACCTTGGGATGGGAGAGGATTTCCCCAAAAAGGTATTCCATGGCCCCATATGAGGCTGAAAGTGACAAGTGATGAATTTTAGAAAGTCCACCCTTGTCACCATGGGGAATGGGGAAGGCATTGGAGGGGATAAAGTGAATTTTTAATTCACTTGCTTGGAAGAAACCAAAGGGTAAGACAAGATTCCCCTAAAAGGGTCTTTGTCCAATGTGTATGATGTGACCTTTGAGAGGTCATGGAGATGACAAATGCATGGGGGGAATAAGTGTGAATTTTTAATTCACATGGGGAAGAAGTCAAACCAGAAAAGGTAAGTACCATGAAGGTTGACTTAAGGACATGCTGAAAAGGGAAAGTGAATAGGATTAGGATTGTGCAAACAGGTGATTAGGCTAATTAATGAGGATTAGAGGCAAGTGGATGGATATGAAGGATGTGACATTAATCCTAATTAAGGATATGCACATCCTAATGAGGGATTAATTAGATTAACCTAGATTAATGAAAAGGTTATGGAGGATGGGACAATGAGGGAGAAATAATGAATTAAAAATTGAAAAGGATAATTGAATAAATTAAATAAATTGATTGATTTATTTAATTTAGAGAGGAAATGGGCTAATGGTAAAGTATTTAATTAATTAGATTAAATACCTTAGGGATGTTAGGGAAAAAGGGAACATTAATTACATAAATGATTTAATTAAGTTGATGAAATGGATGAATGGCAGGAATACATTTGTCCTTATGTAAAGGATCAAATTTGGATGTCTACACAACTCTACTGAACGTCTCAAAATATTGATATAGGCAAACAACGATTTCAAAAGGGATTTAAAGATACATAAAAATATATAAGATAAGATGACAAAATATATACCCTTTTGGGACAGCCAATTTTTCCTAATGGGAATGCTTCTCATATTTTGCTGGAGTGCCACCAACATGATTCTTTGCATTTCCTGCACCATGTTTTGCATGATGTTCCTATTCAAATCTTGGAGACTTGGGTAATACCAAAGAAGAGATTGAATCCCTGCCCTCAGATGCATATCTTAAAAGTTGAAACTGTTCTTCCATTAAGAAACCATCATTGGAAGCCATTATATAACTTCTAGTTATTGATTATGCAACTTTATAATAAATCACAACCAATGCTTTATATCAGCCTTGTTAGTTTGCAAATATCAACAAAATAAATAAATAAAAGCTCCCATGGTATACTACTCTCCTTTCTAAAATATATACTAAACCAAAATCCAAGCTCCAAAAAAGTAAATTAAATAGTAATATAATGTACTAATCAAATCTCAACTACAATTTTCCCAAAATTGTAGACTTTAAATACTATTGACAAGATCTAACCTAACTAGCCGTGTAAGGAAAATGTTCAACGAATGCAAAGTTGCACCTCAAATCAAGGAAAAAGGAAATAAAAGTGAAATATGTCATAAATAATTTGGAGGTTCAATCATTTGGCTAGACACACTGACAAGTAAGGGGCACTATTTGGATAAAAGTCTTGGATTTAATACTCGAAGGATAATCTTGACAAACCCCATCAAGGAAAAGATAAACAACATAGGAAAAAATTTAAGCCCATAAAATCTCCAAATTCTCTTACTGAAAAACAAGAATTTGGAGGGCTAGGATCATATTGACCTACTTAAGTAAAATTCAATCAAAGTACAACTAAATATTTTAATTATTTCATTTTTTTCAAAGGAATTTATTTTGAAACAAAGCTTAAACAAACTCCTTGACCTCCAAGACAAGCACCTGATCAAACACCTGTAGCTTATCAAGAAACAATTAAAATAAAACACTCATTTCAGCTTCAAAAAACACAACAATCAATACAATCTACTTCAAGTTTGTTAGTAATACCTTTCAGTCTTTGCATTTAGAATTATACATATTGCATAAAAGATTCAATATTGCAAGACAAAAAAATAGAAAATTAAAGAACCTTACCTTCGTCTCACAAGTATTGACCTTCTATTTTGCAGTAAACACATTATAAATAACCCAGTTCCAGAGGCATACCCATCTCAAGGCTCAGGGAAAGGGTTAAAATTTTAGTTAAGCCTCGATGTGAAATTTATAATGCAAAAATAACAAGTGGAGATAATCTCCGGATCTCTAAAGAACAATAATTTTGACAAGCAAATCTAAATTGAATCCACAAGCAAGTACTGAAGCATTAAAAAGTGAATTAAGTGATGGAAAAATAAGCAATTCAAATAAATGTATAAAGAAAAAATCCATATGGTAAAGGGAATAATTTTTATAACATTCTGAAAGTTCATTTTAGTTTATAGGGCATTTTAGAATAACAAATTTGAAAGGAATTACGCCTCTCCACATGGACACACTGCTGGTCTCACATCAACTTACCAATCTAAATCATTGATATATGTTTATTTTGTGATATTGCTATCAGGATTCAACCGTGTAGTTAGAGTCAAACTCATTGACACATGTTTCATGAGTAGTGGTTCACAAGAACCCATCTCTCATGAGATAGCATGTATAAACATATATTTTGTGATATATGCTTATTTTGTTAAACAAAGGGCTAGCATAAGTTTGTGAAGATTTAGATGTTAGCAACTACTCTCCATGTTCCCTTGCCTACTCCAAAACTGGTTGTGTAGTCATGAGCATTTAAAATAGATATGCCTTCATGGTCGGACTCTATCATGTCCACTTCCCATATGGTAAAATTTGATGACGGTCTAAAAAATGTATAAAATGATAATTGGGACAACTTTCAACATTTTCCAATCTCCATCACAGTAATTTTTGAAAACACTTATTGTCGTGGATCAAGTGCTATAGCTGTGACAGGTTAAAAATGGAATCATGGAGGTTATTTAAACCTCTACAACTTTCTATTTTAAAGAGTTCCACTTGTGATGGGTTGTCAATGGAATCACAGAGGTTATTTAAACCTTCACACTATCTTATGTTCAAGTGTTGCAGCTGTGACAGGTTGCCAAAGGAATCATGGAGGTTATTTAAATGCCCACACCCTTCTATGTTTGAGTGTTGCAACTATGACATATTACTAATGGAATATGGGAGGTTATTTAAATCTATACACACTACCATGTTCAAGTGCTGCAACTAACAGGTTGCTAATGGAATTACGGAGGTTATTTAAACGTCCACACCCTTCTATGTTCAAGTGTTGCAACTGTGACAGGTTGCCAATGGAATCAAGGAGGTTATTTAAACCATGACAATATTTTTTTTCCAAGTTCTACAACTGTGATAGATTGTCTATACAATCAAGGAGGTTATTTAAATCTTTAAAAATTCCTATTATGTTCAAGTTCTGCAGCTGTGACAAATTGACAATGGAATCAGGGAAGTTATTTAAGCCTCTACAACTTTCTATTTTTAAGTGCTACAGTTGTGACCAGTTGCCAATGGAATCAAGGATGTTATTTAAACATCTATACCCTTCAATGTTCAAGTGTTGCAGTTGTGACAGGTTACCAATGGAATCAAGGAGGTTATTTAAACCATGACAATATTTTATTTTCAAATGTTGTAGCTGCAATAGATTGCCGATAGGATTAAGGAGGTTATTTAAACCTTTAAAAATTTCTATTATGTTCAAGTGTTGCAGCTATGACAGGTTGACAATGGAATCAGGGAGATTATTTAAACCTCTACAAATTTCATTTTCAAGTACTACAGATGTGACAGGTTGCCAATGGAATCAAGAAGGCTATTTAAACCTTTATAGTCTTCTATGTTCAAGTGTTGCAACTGTGACAGGTTACCAATAGAATCAAAGAGGTTATTTAAAATTTTACATTCTTCTATGTTCAAGTGTTGCAGCTATGATAGGTTGCCAATGGAATCAGGGAGGTTGTTTAAATCTATACACACTACCATGTTCAAATGTTGTAGTGGTGACAGGTTACCAACAAAATCATGGAGGTTATTTAAATGCTCATAACCTTCTATTTTCAAGTGTTGCAGTTGTGACAGGTTGCCAATGGAATCAAGGAGGTTATTTAAACCATGACAATATTTTATTTTCAAGTGTTGTACCTGTGATAGATTGTCAATACAATCAAGGCGGTTATTTAAACCTTTAAAATTTCCTATTATGTTCAAGTGCTGCAGCTATAAAGCCAAATTCCACAACCTTTTCCAACATCTTTCCTGCTTGTGCCAAAATGGGGGCTTTGGAACAGGGTATGAACATCCATCAAAGCATAAATAATAGAGGAATTTTGTCAGATGTTGTAGTTGCAACTGCCCTAGTAGACATGTATGCAAAATGTGGAAGCATAGACAAGGCATGTGAACTGTTTGACAGAATGCCTGAAAGAGATGCCATGTCATGGAATATGATGATTGCGGGATATGCACAAAATGGATTTGCTAAAAAGGCTTTAGAAACTTTCAAGAAAATGCAATTACAGGTGTGAAGCCAAATTCCATAACCTATGCCAACATCCTCCCTGCCTGTGCCAAAATGGGAGCTTTGGAGCAGGGTATGAACATCCATCAGAGCATAATGGATGGGGGATTTTTGTCAGATATTATGGTTGGAAATGCTCTGTTAGACATGTATGAAAAATGTGAAAATGTACACAAGGCATGTGAACTCTTTGATGGAATGCCTCAAAGAGATATCATCTCATGGAATGCAATAATTGTAGGATATGCACAAAATGGATTTTGCAAGGATGCTCTCAAAATATTTGAATTAATGAAGCACTCTGAAACACATCCTAACATTGTAAGCTTTGTTTGTATTCTTTGTGCATGCATCCATGGAGGTTTAGTGGATGAGGGTTGTACATACTTCAATCACATGAGTAAGCAGTATTGCATTACACCTACAATTGATCATTATGTGTGCATGGTTGACCTTCTTGCTCGTGCTAGCTATCTTGAGGACACTCTAAACTATATCATTAAGATGCCAGTTAAACTTGTGGTGGTTGTGTGGATTTGTTTTCTTGCTGCCTGTAGGTTACATATGAATATAGGCTTAGGAGTATTTTGATGAAAGTAAAGGAAGAAACAAATACCTTCTACAATCTCAATTTGACCAAACTCAATCTTCAACAAACTATCCTTGTTTGTTTGCTCATCTTTCACTCATTATTCATTCCTCAAAACACAAAATTCCTTAAGCCATCAAACATCCACACAACAATCAGAGTTCCAATCTTTTGTCAATCCTTCAAACCACCTTTAACAACTTGAAATTGATTGACTAAAATAGACTAGGTTCCTTCAAATATTAGTACAAGACCATCTCATCACCAAATTATCCTCAATGAGCTATAGTGGCTTTTACAAATACAAAATTTAGAATAAAAGGTAGAAGACACCAAATCTAAACCCAATACCTCTCCATTAGGGTTAACTCAACATAATTCAACTTATCACAAACCACAAGAACACTGGTTTCCTCATTTGGTCGTATTTCCTTCATAATTTGAATGCAAAGCTTGTAGGTCTCCAAACGGTCTGTTAGAGCTTTTCTCCCAAGACAAACACATTTACCCAAAAATAACCAAACCTTTAGATACTTTTTTGGCTTAGTTAAAGCATATGTCAAAGTGGGGTATAGGTCCTTTGGACCAAATGATTCAAAATTGACCGTCTCAGTCAGAATTATGCCTCTTTAGGCCTTGGCTACCATAGGGGTCTTTAGTTTCTTCTATTTCCAAAACCAAACTCTCACAACCAATACTTGGATCACTCTTTATTTAGACTGCACAAGCTTATTATTCCATGAAAAGTCCACTTCTAAAGGTATTTTTATAAACCCTAGACTCTAACCTCCATCTTTACCCATAAAACCCTATTTTCAGACTAGGGCAGTGATTTTTCACCACACTAAACTCATCCTCTTGATCTGTAACCTCTGAAATATGAGAATAGATACTATAAAAGGTAAACTCACCAAAAATTGAGAGCTTTCACCAAATAAAATAGAAGGAATACAATTTCATCAACATAATGGTCACATGTATAAAGGGCCCTTACTTCCTCAGAGTAGTTGATTATTTATGGCATTGCAAGGATACAAATTATCAATTCCAAATCCTTAGAGATGCTTTGAGGAGGTTGGGCCAGAGAATGTGTGCAAGTAGTGAGAGATGTGGCCTATGTGTAGATATTTGTAGGGAATTTGATTGAGGTTTCCACATGAATATCTTGATCAAAACCTCTAAAATTTTTTAATTGGAAAAAGTGCCTCAAACTTACTGACATGGAACTCCTAAAAGAGCAGAATCGGTGAGACCCTTGGAATATCTTATCGATAAGCAACTGTGTTCTAAAGTCTTGAAGGGATCAGATCGGTGTGACCTAGGACCTGTCTTTCCGATGAAATTCATTAGTATGACTTGAACTATCGGAGTGAGATTCCAAACTCATTATGACAGCAGAAGTCTGGCCGATGTCGGTGTGACCTGTGAATGTCTTGCCGATAAGAACCGTCGGTGTGACCAGAACTATCGAAGTGAGATTTCTAACTCATTCTGATGGTAGATGTCTACTCGAAGGAGATCATCAAGGAGATTTTTTCTGATGGATGTGTCAGAGTGACTTGAACTATTGATTTGACATTTCAAACTATTGCCGATAGTGTTGCTCTTGCCTTTTATTTTTGCATCGAGGGAACTAGGTGATGCAGACACAAGGAACTCAAAACAACTCAAATTGTCAACATGCCTTTGAGAGGCATCTAATAAGATTAATATGGCCAATTTTTCCAATCCAACTCACTCACAAAGTCTGAAACTAACTCAGGGCTCCTTTCCCTTGTGCACAACCTCAACTAGTAGCCATGCAAATCCCATTTTTTAGGCCATAACTTCCAAACCTGCCAAATGAATCTACAAAAAAATCATTGATTTAGACACACTCTTGGAAGTTACACAACATATCTCAAGATCAGACACAATTCCTTTGGACCAAACTCCTGAAACTCCCACTCCTACGCTGTCCTAATTAGGCTAATTAGGCCTAAATTACAAAGCAACCCATATTTAGACTTATCACAAACAATTGAAACTTTGGGGAAGCATTTCAAATGCCCTTAAACCACTAAACCAATAATTAGTTTCTAGAGATGACTCTTCTAACATAGAAAACTATGAAACCCTTGATTTTAGGCCCTCAAAAAGAGGGTTTATTGTAAATCATACCTCCAGGCATCCCCAGATCTTGGCACCTATTCAAACACTCTTAATTATGCTTTAAAAAGCTTAAAAGTTCATTACATAGGTTATTCCCTCCACAAAACTCATGAACCACCCTTTAGTTACTCACTTTCATAAGGAAAATCACTCAAATTCAACCTAGGGCAACACCCAAAACCCACATACACACTCCCTCAGACCTCCACAACATTTGAAAACCTATAATAGAGTGTTGCCACTAGAAATATGGGAGTTATAGAAACCACTCTTGACTAATCTATTAAAAAAAAATACCATGCTTTAGTGGAAAATTGATGCAACAAAAATTTGTAGAAAAATAATTGCAAATATATAATATAGGTTATTATTTTTTTACTGGCATGTTTTTGGAATTAAAAAGAAAATATCACTTTGAAAAGCCAACATGACTTTACCAATCAAGTGCAGAATATGAGAATTGATGAAACCACCCAGGAGAAAGAGGAATTGACTTCAGAAATAGTACAAGGGTTAATATAGGGAGAGAAGTCCTGATTTAGAGGGAAAAATAATTCATGAAGAGTTGCTTAGTTGAATGATTTGTTGGAAGAGTTAGACTCCCTAGAAACTAGAAGAATGGGAAGACATTAAATGTGCCTTTATTAACATAAAAAAATGAGACTTACTAGAAAAATTTACCATCAAATGAGTTATCTCGACAACAATAAGGGTGGGCATTGAGCGTGCCAACTCAACCCCTTTTGATTTTGAGTTAGCAAACCTCACCACCTAATTGAACAAAATTAGGAAGGCTTAAATTTTACTATTAATTGAAGCCTTTGGTAAGATGTCAACATATAGAATCACATGGCAATCAAAATGAATATAGATAAATTCCTCATTGAAAGTGATTCTATCTTAGTAATTAAGTATTTTCTAAAACTACAACATAGCCCTCCCTATACAGATTCAACATAGCCCTCCCTATACAGATTAGTGGATGCAACAAATGTTATCAAAATTCAACATATTCCTAGAAAGGCCAATAAGTTAGTGGACCACTTATCAAATGAAGCTATTCACTCAAAAGATTGATAAGATGGGGGTAGTCAGTTCCATTTTTTGTAATGTGGTAAGAGTCATAAATGTAACACTATGTCAAGCTGGGGAACTCTTCTTGGAGGTTCTAAAAGATTAGCCTCTTTTTAATAAGACTGTTGGCAATGCTACTTGGATCACAGTTGTTTGGTGGGATTCCAAACCCATACAATGAGGTGCAGTTGTGGAAATCTCATAGAGAGAAGCTACAAGTACCATGATGAATTTTCTGAGTGAATTTATATCAGAGTCTTGCTTAGTGTGGCTTAAGACATGTGCAAATGATATTCTCTCTGCAGATAGGCTTGGGGGAAAGTATTTGCTTGATCTTGTGAAAAGTGGCAAGGAACTTGTAGAGAATGAGACATTGATAAGAGAAACATTGGACAGTTTGGATGCATTTGAAGGGAGCTTGGAGTGGCTAAAAATGGGTTTTTGTTCAAATGTTGAGTTTCCATGGCAATGCGTGTGTGAGATTGTTTTGAAGCACTCAAAGAGTTTGTGGGATGAACTTTTTGAAAGCCTGTTTGTTAGTAGGATGAAACAAATAATAGCTAATGGATTTGTAGATATGCGTGAGAGAGTTAAGGTTGGTAAATTCCTTGAAGCCATAGTTACATCTCTAGCAAGTTACAAATATGTTGAAACTCATTTGCACAAATTAACTACTAGTGAGGGTTGGCTTGTCAAGAGAGGGGACCTAAAAAGTGTCAATTTACCATAGATGAGGGGTCCAAGAATATTCTGGAAGACCTCCTAAGTTTTCTTCATGCACATAAATCTCCTTCAAGGATAAATGATTTAGCACCTTATTTTCAAGAGCAATGCTTCCATTTTATCTCAACATTGATTGTTGAGATTGAAGAACATCTTGCACATCTTTCAGAAGCTCTCTACCAAGAAATGAAAAATGAGGAGATGCCAAAAAAAATGAACAAGGAGACACTAGAACCGACAGTTATAGTGGAAAGGGAAATGTTCTGAAGAAGGCTTTTAGTTGCTCTCAGTTTTCATTCAACTTCCCTTCCACTAGTTCTTGGATCGTCTCAGCTTTGGTTTGTCAAGAACAAAGCTTCAGTTTCAGGGAAAGGATCTTTGACTTTCAGATATTCCACTACTAATTTTGATTACCCTTTTCTAGACAGTTCTAGAAGACAAATAGTAATGAGAGGGGTGAGTTTGAAGCCTGAATCAAAGGATAAAATTAATAGCACAAAATTGAATAAACTGAGAAGAACTATGCACAATCTTTGTATCATAGCTCATAGCATGTGGATATTGTGGATAACTGAAGAGATTTCAAGCATTCTCACAAGAGATCTAAGGGAGGATGATTCTTTATCCATATTCAATACTAAATTATTAATTCAAAAAGATGGAAATGCTTGAAATTTGACACCAACTCTTTGTAAACTTACTAAATCTGGTGCAAGGGCACCATACGAGTCCGATTTTGAAGTTTTGTCAATTTTGGTTATGTAATGGGTTTTAGGTGAGTTTTAGGTGTTGTCATCTAAATAAGGTTTAATAGACAATTTTTGATGTGATTTGAGTCATTTAGAGTCTATAGGTTTAATATTGCTAAATGATGTAAAAGTTGCCAAATTGTTGTAATGGCAATATTGGAAAAATGCAAAAAAATTGCAAATGGTGGAATGTCAAGAGTCAAGTAGTTAGAAAGTTGGTTTGTGTCAGTTAGTTTGATGAGTTTTGATGTATAAGAGACTAATAAATCCTTGAGAGGCCAGAGGGAGTCAGAGAGACTTTGTATCTTGAAGATCAAGCAATGAAAATTCCCTAATTCATTGTATTTTTTGTGCCAAAATGGGAGCTTTGAAACAAGATATGAATATACATCAATGCATAGAAAATACACAAAAATATCCCTATAAGAAATGTGGTCTATGGATTGCAATATTGCAGAATATGCACAAAATGGATTTGTTGAAAAGGCTTTAGAAACTTTCAAGAAAATGCAATTGGCAGGTGTAAAGCCAGATTCCACAACCTTTGCAAGCATACTCCTTGCCTATAATAAAATGGGAGCTTTGGATAGGGTATGTACATCCATCAAAGCATAACAAAAGGTTGATTTATGTCAGATATTATGGTTGGAAATTCTCTGGTAGATATGCATGCAAAATGTGGAAGCACAGGCAAGGCACGTGAACTGTTTGACAAAATGCCTCAAAGAGATGTCATCTCATGGAATGCAATGATTTTGAAAAGGCTTTCAAAACTTTCAAACTAATGCAATTGGCAAGTATAAAGTCAATTTTTTGGCCAGAGTCCTCCCTGCCTGTGCCAAAATGGGAGCTTTGGGATGGGCTATGAACATGCACCAAAGCATAATGGTAGGGGAATTTTTGTCAGATGTTATAGTTGGATATGCTCTGGTAGACATATATGCAAGATGTGGAATCATAGACAAAACACCTGAATTGTTTGACAAAATACCTCAAAGAGATGTCATCTCATGGAATGAAATGATTGATTGCAGAATGTGCACAAAATGGATTTTGCAAGGAACCTCTCAAAATCTTTGAATTAATGAAGCACTCTGGAACACATCTTAACATTCTATTTTCAATGGAATCAGGGAGGTTATTTAAACTTTTACACCCTTCTATGTTCAAGTGCTGCAACTGTGACAGGTTGCCAATGAATCAGAGAGGATATTTAAATCTATACACCCTACCATGTTCAAGTGCTGCAGCTGTGATAGGTTGCCAATGGAATCAGGGAGCTTATTTAAATGTCCACACCCTTCTATGTTCAAGTGTTGTGGCTGTGATAGGTTGCCAAACAAATCAGGGAGTTTATTTAAATGTCCACACCCTTCTATGTTCAAGTGTTGCAACTGTGATAGGTTTCTAATGGAATCAAGGAGGTTATTTAATCAGGGAGCTTATTTAAATGTCCACACCCTTCTATGTTCAAGTGTTGTGTTGCAGCTATGACAGGTTGCTAATGAAATCAAGGAGGTTATTTAAACCTTTAAAATTTCCTATTATATTCAAGTGCTGCAGCTGTGAGAGGTTGAAAATGGAATTGGGGAGGTTATTTAAACCTCTGCAACTTTCTATTTTCAAGTGTTGTAGATGTGACAGGTTGCCAATGGAATCATGAAGGTTATTTAAACCTCTATAGTTTTCTATGTTCAAGTGCTGTAGCTGTGACAGGTTGCCAATATAATCAGGGGGGTTATTTAAACTTTTAAACATTTCTATGTTCAAGTGCTACAGTTGTGACAGGTTGCCAATGGAATGAGGGAGGTTATTTAAATCTATACACCCTACCATGTTCAAGTGTTGCAGTTGTGATAGGTTGCCAATGGAATTAGGAAGGTTATTTAAAAATTCACACCCTTCTATGTTCAAGGTTGTCGTTGTGACAGGTTACCAATGGGATCAAGGAGGTTATTTAAACCATGACAATATTTTAGTTTTGAATGCTGCAGCTGCAATAGATTGTCAATAGAATCAAGGAGGTTATTTAAACCTTTGAAACTTCCTATTATGTTCAAGTGCTACATTTGTGATAGGCTGACAATGAAATCAAGGAGGTTATTTAAACCTCTACAACTTACTATTTTCAAGTACTGCAGATGTGATAGGTTGCCAGTGGAAAACATTAACTATAATAATTTAAAATTTAATAATAGTATGATATAATATTATATAATATAATAATTAACTATTATTATTTTAATAATATTATAATATTTAATAAATTATTATTAAATTAATAAATATTATAAGATTATTATTTAATGTTAATATAATATTATATTAATATTGTTTGGATTATGATTAAGTTACGGATTAGGGTTATGCTCGGTTGGTTATTCTCAACCACAATATAACATATTTACAATTAACATATAAGATACGGAAAAGCCATATGAAAAGTAAAAAACAACTCAGGTTTAACTAACAATAGAAAATATCAGACTAAGACACTTTATATATGTGACTTGTGTCCCCTCAATCTTATCAAATGATTTGGCGTACACATTTCACATGCTTAATAGTCATAAGAATTTCTAAATAATGAGACCACTATAGCAAACAACCCCATATTGAATAGAAAAGAGCTCTAAACAATATCAAGACCTCAAAAGTTTGAACTTTTGTATGTATTCATTCAAATATTGCAAAATGCTTTGATCTAACAATATGAGTGAAACCACATATGAGCCTCAAAAGCTACTAATGACTTAAATTTAAATCTTCAAGTGGAGATAAGAAACTGGGAGGATGTTATCAAAAAATGTTTACAAAACCCACTCAAAATTAAGTCATGGACCTATTGAATCAGTACTCAAGATAGTCTCATTGCTTGAATGATGGGGGCAGGTGAGTAAGTCATGACCTATTGCTTCAGTACCCAAGATAGTCACCTTACTTGAATAACAGGAGCAGGTTTTTGCCTACTTATCTAGGCTAGGCATCTTGTCTCAAATGTTTTTGAGAATTTTGACCTCCCAAATGCACTTAAAAAGGAGAAAAACTTAACATGGAAAAATGACAGGATAAGCATAAGCTTGACAACTTCTTGAGTTTTAAAAAACATTCAAGCAATTGTTGGAATCAAGGTTTCTTATTATCAATTTTTTTTTGCTAAATCCGATCAAAATTAAGTTATGTATCTATTTGTCCAACACCCAAGATAGTCTATCTCCTTACATGAATAATGGGGCAAGTGATTAAATCACTGACCTATTGGTTAAGTACTTGTTATGCCTTGCATAACCACCCATCTTTTTCCTTGGTCAAAATGGGTCCCCCTTTTTGTTTTTGTCCTTGGTTGTTTTTCAAACAAAGTTTGGATTCTTTCTTTTCCAACACTTTGTTTTTCTTTGGTTTGTTCTGTCGGAACCGGAACTAAATCGGGTTTTGAAACTTGTTTCAAAGATTGGTTCCAATCCTCGTCCCGACGGTCTGTTAGAGCCAAAAATTTCCATCAAGAAACTAAATGATTTTCCCATTTTGAATTGAATATTTTACTATCTTTTCACAAAAAATCATTTTATCATTCAGACTTCTTACCGCCATCTGCAAAATCAAATTTCATGTGTTATACCCATGCCACAATATTTCCTTTTATATCATTCACCACTTTACCACAGCCTTTTGCAAAGTGGCTTGCGGTATAGCGGTGACGGTTTAGCACAGTCGACAATGGTTACCGCTATACCTTTGGTGGTTAGAATGGAACCCACGGTGGGACGGTGAACAACTAGCAGACAGTGGGGCGACTGGCAGAGGGGTCACCGCGATACTGCTGGTAGTCTAAACATAGACCGCGGTGACCGCAGTGGTGGTTAGCAATCGGCGAGGAAGCGGTTTGAAGGGGTTACCGCACTACCTCTGGTGGTTAGGCCAGTGACCGTGATAACACGGGGAATAGTTAATAGTTAGTGAGTGCCGAATGGGTAGCGATTACCGCGATGATGCGGTAGCGATGGCAAGCTGGCATAAGATGTCTGCTGCGGTACCACTGATCGTCAAGTCAAGGACTGCGGTGATTGCAGTGAACAATAAGCAACCGATGATGGTGAGGCTGGTGGTTTGCATGACAGTTATCGCGCAACTGCCAGGGGTCTAAACTGAGATTGTGGTAGCATGGGTAGTAGTGAAAGATGACATTTAATGATTGACCTCGCAGTACCGCTAATAGTAAATGTGAAGCCCGCGGTAGAGTGGTAAGCATAAATGAAGATAGGTCAAGGTATAAAGCAAAATATTGAAGGCCGATAAAGTATTAAAACAAAATCAAACGCATAACTATGTAATAAAACATTTGATTTTCCGATAAGGAAATATAATTAAATGTTTTAATTTTTGTCAACAAAAGGTAAATGACTATAACAGTAAAATGAAGAGCTGTGACTCTTGAGGTGCAATGTATAAATATTTGAAAAATCAGTTGTAGTAAAAGGAGGATTAGAAGAATTTAGAGTAGGATAGATTGCGGCAAGCATAATATTTTCAGAATGTTTGCATTCAAGAAGACTATGTTGCATGTATAAATTTTGAGGAAGATAATGAAAGACTATTGATTTGGTGGCTTCATTCTGGTATCAATTGTTTGTTGGATTTCTGCAATTATTTGATTGTCTCCAATCTGATGTTTCTCAATTATTTAAGTTGAAATATCAAGTATATGTTCAATTTATCAGTGCACATTTGTTGTATCTGTGTGATTTGATTAATTGGTTTCTTTAAAGAAGAATTGAATTCCTTTTAGTCAATTACAGTAATCTGGGAATGTAATTTGGATCATTAAGAAGAATAAAAAAGTTAGGGTCTGTCAATCACATTCTTGCATGTTTATACCAGTTATAAACTCATAGTTGTATGCTAAACAATTAGAGATTTTGCTAGATAAAAACCACTCATCTGAGACTTTCATTTGACTCCGTTTTACCCAACAAGGCACTGGTTTCCCTTATTTTCATTACTTAGTTCTATTCATTTCATTTGACATCTGTTAACTGAACATATCAGACTTCACCTTCATATTGTATATACAATTTATACCAAATTTAAATCATATATGATATTGCTTACACTATTTATACCAAATTCATATCATATCTCTCCACTGTCAAAATTGCCATTGTGGATAGTTGGTCAAGTAGGAAGCATAGTTCAAAGGTCTGCAACATTCATATAGGTACACTCGCCTAGGTTTAGCAGAACCTTAAGAGTAGAAGGTTCAACTGTACTGGTTGGCCTTGTTAGTTGGCCAATAGCGTTGTGAGAGCTTGGCAACCTCTCGTGGTTCAAACCCGCATTTTTGAGACCTAACACGGTCTTTTTTGTTACCTTTTGGTTTGTCTTTGTAAGAGCCGGAGCCGGAGTAGGCGTTAAGCCTAAACTTTGTCCAAGTTTCAAATTCGACTATTTTTCCGCCTCCACCTCCGCTTTTTGGTCTTTTGTTTAGACTTAGGTTTTTGTGTTGGTTTTATTTTTCGTTTCGGTCTTTGTTTTTCTCTTTTTATCGCTTTGTTTCGCTTTCTTCTTTATTGGCGGAACGAGAACCGAAACAAGAACCGAATGTGGAATTTCGACCAAGTTTCTAAATCATTTTCCACTTCGATTCCGCTCCCTCTATTTTTGATGTTTGACTTTACTGAGACTATACAACAGTAATGTGCCAGTTCCCTCTGTAGTTCTGACTTCGTTCTGCCACATTTATGGCATTAATTACAGGAGCTCTGCACGTATGAAATTGTGAGTTTTTACCTTAATTAGGGATTAACTGGTAGTCATCATCATTGTTTAAAATATCAAGAGTGAACCAGAGTTGCAGTGGAGCATTTGTGCATGTGAGTCGATCGAAAGGGAGACAATTATGCATGGAATTGCTTTAGGGGGCTAACCTATTTATTTGCGTTTGAGGTAGGGTTTCTTATTCTTTTTTTTTCGTTGTTTTGTGAATCATTTCGTTCAGGTTGTTTGCGTGAATTCGTGATTGATCAATCTTCTTATGCGTTCTTGTGGTTTGTGTTCTTCATATGTTTTTATTCTTTTATTTATTTGTTTTCATTTTTACTTCTCTGGTATGCTAGTTTTTATTTGTTTTTCCTCATAGTCATTTTCACGTTTAAACGTGACCGTACTGTGATGCCCTAGGTTTTAAATAGCATAGATTAGTTGCTATTCTTTTGTTTGTAAGGTTTGGTAGATTATGATTTTTACTTAATATTTCTGTTGCGCATCGTTTGATTAGTTTGAATGGGGTTAAATTCATGCCCTAATTATTTGAAATCGAGGGTTTATGAATTAGGGTTTTGACGTGTTCTTATTTTAAATATGATGCCCTAATTATTATGGTTGCCTCTCGGTCATATGGAGATGGTCTTGTAAAGGTTATTTTCTAGCCCCTTTCATTTTGATATGACCTAGTCCTTGAAATCATGATGTTATTTATCAGCATGTTAAAAGCATTTATGACGTCATGGTTATTTTAGGTAGAAACGGGATCGAAATCGATTTAGATTTTGAACCATGTTTTGTAGAAATTATCGATTCCATTTCCATCCCATCTCTGACTCTGCTTACAATAAGAAGCAAACTTTCAAAATACTGGTAACCTAGGCGGAAGTGGAACCGGAACTGAATATAAAATTAGGAAATCTTCATGAAACCAAATCGGTTTTCGTTCCGATTCTAATTCCAGTTACCGTTCCAACTCCGACTTCGGTCTCACCTTGTTATTACTATAATCCCAATAACTATTTTGACTCTGATCCTGATAGTGTTTTAAAAGAGACTATTTAGAATATGTTATGCCTGATTCCACCTCTGGTATATATAAGAAGGGTAAGATCTTAAAGCATATTTTGTTATACTTGTTCAAGGATCTAATTTAAGGTTTTGCTGCAGGAAGTTAAAGAATGTCAAGAATATTAGGAGAAGCTTCTCAGAGGAGTTAGCCTACAAAAACTTCAAAGGCATCAACTAAGACCAAGAAGATCAAACTGGAGCAGCTGCCTTATACCTTGAGGTATAATCATAAGGGTCTTGTTGTCACAACCAATAAAGTGGAATCTAGATGGGCTGATATAACTGATACCAACTTGGGTCCATTCAACTATGAGGAGTTGTATTCAGAGACTTTTGATGAAGAGGTGACAAGAAGAACACAAAGAATAGTTGAATCTGGCCTAGCCCACATTGTTGTATTTCCACTATCCATCCAATGCCTAAAATTGATCATGACAACAGTTGGGGCTTACAATCCTGTCACCAGGTAGTGTGTGGATTGAAAGGACAATGTTATCATAGACTTGACACCGCAAATGTTCCAATATATGTTTAATGTCCCTAATCCAAATAACCTGGGACTATTGAATGAGGCAAAATCCTTGGAAATATATAGCACCCACAACGAAACTAATAGAACCCACCTAAACAAGAAATGGTTAAGAACAGAGAAGAAGTCTCTGAAAAAAATTTCAAATCAACCAAGGAGGGTAGATTTTTACAAGGAAGTGGCAGACATTATAATGATGCTATCTAGGGTCTTTGGAAAATGGGATGCTTTTCACTTCAAAGAATGGATGTTTCATTTTATTCAGACAATCTTAGATGACATACATCAATTTGATTGGCCAATGATTGTATCTGATAGCATACATAATCAACTGGTCAGTATAAGGGAAACAAAGATTTTCTTTATGACTTCTTATGTGGTCTATGCAGCAACCAGAGGAGGCATCTTCCCAAGATTGAACATAGTGGGAATATTGGGGGAAGATGATGGGCTTAAGAGAGTATGGGACCACTATGACCAACTATCCCTACCTGTGTCTGAATCACATTTTAGAAGGGTTAATGATGCATTATTATATGTAATCATTAACCAACTTACAGGAGATGTAGGATACAGATTGAGTCAGGAGGCCATGGCCTTTATCACAAAATGGGGATGTTGGTATATCCAATACCTGAGTTCACTTATTTCAGGTTGGCAGGATTTGAGGGTCATCCCCACTTACTTCCAAGATGTTGTAGCAATAGGATGGTTTCGATGGAGTTTGTCTACCAAGCTCTGGGGGTCAATGCCCAGCTCGCAATAAAATACAAACCCGGTTGTCACAAGCTCCCCATGCAATTGGGTGAGTATAGTTGCCCACATCTTGTCGGAGCTAAAGTGATTTGTAATGAATTGGTGCATTTGAAGTTGGGCTTATACATTGCCCAAAAGTATTTTGATCCAAAGAAGAAGATGAATGCTTTGTTGGCTTCAATCTTTGATAAACACTTCAGCTTGTTGGAGGACTTTTGGAGTGATCTCCAAGATGAGTATGATCTCAAAAAGAGGAATTATGAGAGGTTACCTGTTCCACTCATGGTGGAATTTGGAGTGACAATTGATGTCCCTGATGCAATATCGGATGATGGGGTAGTGTTGGATCCATCCTATGAGGTACAAAGCATAGGTACAAAAAGTTTGGATCCAGTGGATTGGGATGCTGAGGAAACCATTGATATCAAATGTATAGCGAGACCTGTACTAGATAGGAGTATCCAATGGGTTGTTCTCAGAGCTAAAGCTCTTGGAGGTCCATCTCCCAAGAAAGGGAAAGGATACAAAAGAACTAAGAGGAGAGTGCCACCTAAAGAACCATTAGAGTTCTTCCCTCTTGACATAGAAGAGATTGAGCTGGAAGCTTTGGCTTAAGATGAACCTAAGGCACTAGAGGAAACTGTTCCAATAGGAGTGATGGCTCCAGTATCATTTGCAGTAGAGTCATCTGCTCAAGTCCCTCTTATAGAGCAACAAGGTGGAGAGATGCCTAAGGAGACTCTTCATGGTATAGCTGAAACATTGAAGGGAAAAGGAGTAGAGCTGGCGATCCATGATGTTGGAACATATTTTGATGAGACCTTGTTAGAAAAAGATGTGCAAGAGGAGATGTCTCTAGAAACTGAACATGTATTAACTGAAGAAGATCAATGGGCGCTATTTGAGGAAGCAAAGAAAGCTTCGGATGCTAAAGCACATGCAGAAGTAGTGGAGAAGAAACAACAAATAGATGCTAAGGCACAAGCAAATGCCTTAATTCAACAACAACAAATGGAAGCCAAGCGAAGAGTTGATGAAGTGCTGAAACATCAAAGGCAAAAGGAGCAAGAGCGCAAGACTAAAGAAGAAAATGACAAGCTCGAGATGGTGTAGAAGTTCCATGAGCTGGAGGAGGAGAAGGCTAAACAGCAAAGGGAGAGAGAAGCCCTTGAGGCTAAAAATAAAATAATTGAAGAAGCCTATAAGAAGAAGGAGGAGACAGAACACACAAAAAGGGAAAGATGCTGAGGAGCTGGTCAAGCAACTATAAAAGGAAAAGGAAGCCTCAGACAGACTTAAAGCGTTGGAAGAAGATAGAAACAAGTTACTTGAGGAGAAAAGGTTGGAAGAGGAAAAATTGAAGAAGGAACAAAAGGATAAGAAGATGCAAGAACAAAAGGACAAGGAAGAAGTTGAAAAGCTTGCACAAGAAAATATAGAGCAAGAACAAAAGGACAATGAAGAGGCTGAAAAGCTTGCACAAGAAAATGTAGAGTGAGAACAACAAAATGTACAGGAGGTTGATCCTCAACTTAAGGTTAATATGCTACAACCTTTATCCTCTACGACTACTGCTTCTTCTTCTATTGTGATGGCCACTACTCCAAGTGCTCCCACTTGGTTAAAACTTGATCTTCAAAAGAGGCCAGTAACACCCTCACAGCCTCTTGATTGGGATGATATGATGAAAGAGATTGAAAAAGAAAGAGCCAAGAAGAAGGCTAAAATTCTGCATTCCACTATACTCACTGAAGGAGGAGAAATTGTTGTTGAATGTGCAATACCAGTGGTGGATAAGCATGTGGGAGATATGCAACTAACTGATTACCAATTGGGCACGGTCAATTTGGGAAGACCCATAAGAAATCAAGAAATGAACTTAATTGATGTGGTAGCATCATCAACCAAATCAAGGATGATAAAGGATAAATAGAGAAAGGATGAGCTTAAGGCACAATTGGATCAATTACACACCTTCTTGAAGAATGTTTCTGCTCCGAGGTCACAAAAAATTACGACCATAGAGACACACCAGTTTTACTTAGCAAGAGAGAGGTGGATGATTTGGTGCAGATAAGGAATAAGGCTGGGATGATGGATAGATGGACTGACAAGCTTAATTAGGAAGTAGGTGAGGTGCTAGGAAGTAGTTATGAGGTTCATGAGAAAGCTTTGAAGCTAATAGAAGAAATGAGTCAGCATTCTAAAGCATTGGGAGAACAAGAGGAGGAGTATAGAGGGTATATCTAGAAGCTAAAAGAGATCAATAAATTGACGAAATCCACTCTTCTAGAGCAGTCAATCCTTGAAGAGGACAACACAGATTTCTTGGAGAATTCCTCCAACATACTCCTATTTAGATCTGACTTTTTGTACAAACATAAGAATGAAGTTTAGGATTCTAGCAAGGACCTAAATTAACAACTTGATGAGCTAGAAGCTATTATTGCTATTGTAGTAAATGTTGATATACCGGTGAAGGAAGACCCACCTTTAAGTCTTTTAAAAGAGAAACGGGGTGGTAGACTTAAAGAGGTCGTACAAAAGGGAGATCATGGAGAAGATATGTTGTTGGATCTATTGATGGATATTAGAGAAGAGGTAAGGGCTGCTAGAAGGGAATTGACAAAGTTGAGAGACATGAGAGAGTTTGTTGCTACTGAATTGAAGAGGATCAAGTTCGAAGACAGTTGGATTGATGGACCAAATTTGGATATGCTTCAACAAGTCTTCTCTAGTTATGATGAGTACACTTCAGAGCAAACTCCCCATGCATGACTGACAATCTTATGGGTGCATGGCTTTATTTTCTCTTCTCTCTTTTTCTCTCCAGTTTACTAGATGATGAATATGGGAACTAGAGATCAATTGATCTGAGTTTCCAAGAAAATTTAAGTTCCTAAAAAGGTGGATCTCAACTTTAGATAGAGAGGACTTCATATTTTGTACATCTATATATACCTGTAGGGTACCATATTGTAAAGGTTGGCTAATGTGAATAGAATTGACCACCTGATAGTAGGAGATAGAAATTTTATAGCTTTGAAAAGACACTTTGTTATTATTAGTTATAGTTGAATACAAATACAAGTTTTTTTTACGCAATAAGGTGTTGGAATTGAGTTTTACTGGATAAGGTTAATGAATCATAGTCTATCTATATGCGAGTGATTGTGCTGAAGCATAAGTGTTTCTTATGTGATGAATATCATTAGAAGGAACAAAATTTAAAGATTATTTCATTGAATTATCTATGGATTGAATTATTGAATGTCTGTTGATCTATGCTTTTAGCAATGAATGAGAGTTTTTTATTTTGAATCTTTTAAGTATTATGATATGTGATTGTGATGATTAAATTAAGAACCATAGATGCATGCAATAGTATGGATTGTTCTGTAAATTGCATCATGTTATTGTTTTCTTGATCTATTGGGAGAACATTCGTTGTTGAAAATATATTTCTGGATATTAAATAAGTTTTATTCATGTTTCACTGATGTATGCCTTGATCTATCTTTTTCTTTTATTTAAAACCCCCTTTTCATTAAAAACAGATTGATGAATCTATCATTGCTTGCATTCCTTATGACCAACAAAGGCCCCTTGAATATTACAGTTGCATGGACCACTTGAGTGGCACCAGACAGTTGAGAACCAACTACCAGGACCTTGGGAGTTAGGCTACTATATGTTGTCTTTCTTTTTCAAGAGAAATAGAATAGAGATATTTTGTTTAACGTTGTTTGTGTCATTTCCACCATTAATAGATCTGGCACTAGAAGGAGGGCTGAAGGAACAAGGTGGCTCACATTGTGTCATTCTCACCAGAGAAGTACAGGAGGATTCTCAGATGTTCTACCGATGCTGAACCATTAGAAGAACTCCAAATCCCAGTTAGACCCAGACCCCATGCTCATAGAATTTTGATTCCACCGTTGCCACCACCGCTTACTCAACCTGGATTTCAACCAAATCCACAAACACCACCACTAGTTCAACCTAATTAGCCACCACTTTATCGACCAGTATCACCACCACCGGTTAGGTCAGTGTCACCACTAATTTGACCTATATCACCACCACCCGCTCAACCAATCCTACCCATGGCTTACTTTGTGAATAACCCCTCTTTGGTAGGGACTATTCCAGGAGGAATCCATGATCTACCAAAGAATCGAGATTTTTTTTGTCTCAAGTACATGCATGGCGAATCAAGAAGTGTTGAGGAGCATATACAAGCGTTCAAGGATGCTTGTACCCGTGCTCAAGTTTCTCATCAGGACATGGTATGTAGATTGTTTCCTTATTGTTTAGGGGACATGGCGTATAATTGGTACTTAAATCTGCCTTGGGGATCTATCCTGGGCTGGATAGCTTTAGAAAATGCATTCATTAATCAATTTTGGGTCGACGTAGACCCTGCCATCCTATATCACTAGTTTGCCACCATAAGAAAAGAGCACCATGAGCCATTGCCTCTATTCTACACTAGATTCCAAAGGATGTTTCGTATGTTGTTAGATCCTTACTTAGTGGTTGAGAATATTGCCATTCAGGCATATTTAAGAGCTGTTGATCCCTTGATTGGTTTATTCTTGTAGAGAACCTATGCTGCCAACGAGATTGACTCTTTGTCTAAGGTGTATCATCTAGCCATCAAATTGCAACAACAGATAAGTCTACAATTAGGAGGTTTAAGAGTAGCTCTTCCTCCCATGAGTTATCAGATGCCTAACCCACCATTGTACAACACTATCCTAGGTATGTCTTACTCCCAATACAGACCTGTGTCTGAATTGCAAGCCCCACCTACCATGCCTTTTTCCAGCAATGGCATGCAAGATTCTTCCCAACAACCTCAAAATCAACAACTACAAGCAGGAGGATCAACCCATGTTCATTCCCCATCCATAGTGCAAAATGTGCAAAATGAACAAACTATTCAATTGACCAGTGAGCTAGAAACTCTTAAAAAGACTCTATCTCAAATGTCTAATGACATGGCACAACTTAGGAAAAACCCTCCCCACAACTAAAATCAGAATTATCAGAACCAGGGAGGTTACAACAACTAGGGGAATTACTCCAATCAGAATGTGAATCGGAACTTCCAAAATTAGAACTCCTCTAATGAAAATTATTAAAATCAGAACAAAGGATATAACCAAAGGTCCAACAACAACAATAGGCAGTGGAATACTGGACCTAACAATGGAGGATTTTCCCATAATTATCAGTCAGGTGAGGAGAGATCACATAGTGCTAATGTGGCTGACCTTAATTTCATGACTAATTGGTGCAGGCTACACGATACTACAACACATTCTGAGGTTAATTGCCCAGAAATGGAGAAAATGGTAAAGATTGCACAAGCTGAGTCCCATCCTCCAGCAGGAAACTCCAATCAGGATAATGGGCTAGTCAGTACTGCTATGACTTTTGAGACTATTGATGAGACATACCAATTTCCCATGTAGGGAGATAATGAGCTAGAAGAGGATGTGTATGATGCCCAAGCCTTCCATTCCAAAGGTGGTCACTTCCTGAGAAATCAAAATAAGGGCCCATTTACTACATCTGCACTCCCAAACAACATGGTCCCACCGAACCAAAATGCAGATAATAACCCACTGCCACCAAAGGGACCTTTTGACTCTCAGAATAGAGGCAATCTGCCTCCTTTTCCTAAATATCAAGTAAGGAATGATTCAGAATTTGATTTTATTGCAGAACTGTAGAGACAAAAGACATCATTATCATTCTTTGACATTATGAAGTGGTGCTCGGCTCAACAAGAAGTGGTACTGAAAGCCCTAGAGGAGGAAAACTGCTTAAAAGGAAAAGGTAAAGTGACTCCAGTGAAGGAGACAAATGCAACCATCTATAAAGGTAAGACCAATACCCCACCTTTTCTGTTAAGTTTAAGGATTTTTGGAAAAAATTTGCATAACTGTTTATTGGAATCTGGAGCATCGGGTAATGTTATGCCCTTTTCAATATGTAAGAAGTTAGGATTAAATCCTATCCCGACCAATAAGAAAGTGATCCAATTAGACAAAATTGAGGTCAATGTTGTAGGAGAACTAAAGAACATACATGTACAAGTTGGATCAGATCCAAGGATCCAAACCTACATAGATATCCAAGTGGTGGACATCCCAGAGACATATGGTATGCTCCTAAGTCAGGAGCTAATGAAAAGTATTGGGGGATATTTGTCCTTGGATTTCTCTCACATGTGGCTACCTTGGAAGGGGATGACAATGCAAATAATGATTGAGAGTGAACCAAGGCTCAAGCATATGATTACAAAATATGATGCTTCAAATGAAGTAGCATATTTTTAGACTAAGATAGGATTTTACAAACAAGAGGAAGTCCTTACTTTCTTTGTACTCAATCCTGAGGATAAATTTCCCCTAGAACCTAGTAACCCAATGATCTGCATCAACCAATAGGTTTTAATAAGGAAATTGCAACAAGATAGGCTGGTATTGGGAGGAGAAACTGATTTGAGTAGTTTTTTGCTTCCTAATTGGTGTAGGATTCATTATCACAATCATTCAGAGTTAACATGCTAATCATGCCTAGATATCTTAAGTCATGTAGGCCAGCCTCAACAAATATGTCAAGAGAAACCCCGGACCCCCATCAATGAGTTTTCTTTTAAAGTTAAGGATGCTACCATTCTCACTAGGACTAGCCTTTCTCAGAAGGAGGCTTCTTCACGTGTAGAGTAGACTCAGGTTCTAGGCTCCAACATTCAAGGGGAAATTGAGGTGTCTCAGTTCTTTTTCAATACACCTGCCCCAGATACTCTACCAATGCCCAAGACATTGATAAAAGATGAATTGGATTGTAATTTAACCCAAGAAGTTGTTCAGGACGTGATTCTTGAGCAAGCTAAAAACATAGAAAAAACTTCAAGTGAGCCTTGCCCCAAGTCAATTTCTAATGACCAGCAAAAGTCTGAGCCGCCACACATCCCAAGTAAGTCGTTCCCTGTTATCCCTAAAAAGAAGGAGCTCCTAGCTAATGACCAACTGTGGAGTCTTAAATTTGATGGCTCCAAATCCAAGGTAGGAAGTGGAGCAGGGATTGAATTAACCAACCCAAAAGGGAAAACTTACTTTGCATCTTACAGGGTACAGTTTGGATGCGCAAACAACGTGGTTGAGTATGAAGAACTTGCTCGTGGACTTATGTTTGCTCACAAAAATAAGGTTACTGCTCTCATGGTTATGGGGGATTCTGAAGTGATCGTAAAACAAGTATGTAGCTAGTATACATGTCATAACAAAAGATTGGCTGCATACAAAAACAAAGTTTGGAACTTAATTGAAGACTTTGATGCTTTTGGGATTACTTTGATCCCTAGAGAAGCTAATCAAATTGTAGATGCCCTTGCTATTGCTGCTAGCACATTGGAACCCATGCAAGAATATAATCTAAAGAGATTTTTAGTTGAAATAATTTCAGTCCCAGCTGTCCCTGATAATGTCCAAAATTTTGAGGTATTCGATGATGATCAACATATATTGACTTTTCTGGCAAGTTTTGATGTCTTTGAAGGGCAGATAATAGATGAATCTGAAAGAGATCAGGGAGATTGGGATCTAGAGAATGGTAGTGCAAAGGGGATATTGAAGCTAAAGAGCAATAGTATTCCAAAAGGGATGGTAGCTTTGGAGATAATATTTGATTCTGACCCACGGGCTCGTCAAAGGGTTCCTACAAAGAGTGATGGAGGAAAATATGAATCTGTTAATCTAACTCATTTAGGCCCTCAAAGGAATGTCCTTATAGGAAAGACTTGTCCTCAAGAAATTAAGGACAAGATAGTTAAAGTTTTGGAGCGAAACATTGTAGCCATTGCTTGGAGTTATGATGATCTAAAAACCTTTGACACTTTGGTGATCACACATACCATACCTCTCAAGCCAGAAGCCAAACCCTTCCGTCAGAAACAACACTCGATCAATGCTTTAATTGAGCCCCTGCTCCAGAAAGAGGTGCAAAAGCTCCTATCTGTGAGAATAATCTTTCTTGTTAGACATTCTACCTGGGTGGAAAATTTTGTTCCTGTATGCAAAAAGAATGGTGAAATCAGATTATGTGTTGATCTTAGGAATTTAAATAAAGCCTCTGAGAAGGATAATTATCCACTACCCTCTCTTGATGAAGTTCTACAAAAGGTTAATGGGTCTTAGATGATGTCATTTTTAGATGGTTATTCTGGGTACAATCAGGTTCTTGTCAGTCATGAGGACAGAATGAAGACAACTTTCACCACCAAATGGGGCACATTTGCCTATTGGAAGATGCCATTCGGTCTAATCAATGCTGAGAAACCTTTCAACGGAAAATGGACGTAGCCTTCAAATATTTGATAAGGAAGTGTATAATTATTTATGTGGATGATTTAACCATCTTCTCCAAGAATTGGGAAGATCATGCTGCTGATCTGAAAAAATTTCTCAAGAAATGTATAAGCTATGGTGTCTCCCTCAATCCAAAAAAGTGTGTGTTTGGAGTATCTGAAGGGAAAATTCTAGGTTACATCATATCAGAAGAAGGATATCCATAGACCCTGATCGAGTGGAGGCTATCTTGAAACTAACAAGGCCAAGCAGCAAGAAAGAAATGAGATCCTTCTTCGGAAGGTTCAATTTTGTTAGAAAATTTATAACAGGGTTTGCAGAAATTGTTAAACCCCTTAACGAGATGATAAAGAAAGAGGAAAAGATTAAGTGGAGTAATGAGGCTAAATCCGCTTTCTCATAGATTAAACAATCAATATCTGAGGCACCTATTTTGACAAGCCTAGATTATTTAAAACCTTTTTATATCTATTCTTTCGTATCTGACCATTCATGTGCAGCTATGTTAACACAACAAAGAGGAGAGGGAGAGGAAATACCTATTGCCTTCATGAACTCTCTATTTAAGAATGCAGAAGTTAGATACCCGCCCCTGGAGAAACAAGCCTTTGCATTAGTTCGAGCAGTAAATAAGTTTAGGCATTACATTCTTCAAAGTCAAGTAATGGCCATAGTTCCAGATCTAGCTGTGAAGTCTCTTTTGATGCAAAGTGAATTGGCAGAGCGAAGAGGAAAATGGATGGCTATTCAGCAAGAGTTTGAATTAGAGATTCATTCAATTAAGCTCATCCAAGGGCAGGGTTTATCAAAGGTGATGGAAGATGTGGACAAAAACATCACTTGTCAGCAGTAAACTGTCCAGTCATTTACTAAGGATCCCTGGTACACAGACTTGATTTTATTCCTCCTCAATAACAGATGTCTAGAAGGAATGAATGCTACTCAGAGGATAGCATTGAGGATGAAGAGTGCTCACTACATGCTTAAAGGGGGATCCATATATAGAAAGAATTTTCAAGGGATTTACTTATGCTGTTTGGATCAACAAAAGGCTAAACATGCTATTTTTGAGTTCCATGGAAGACATGGAACATGACATGGGTCAGCGAATGCTTTGGATCATCAGATTCTTAGATCAGGCTATTATTGGCCTTATGTATTTCAGGATGCACATCAACATGTCAAAACCTGTCATGCATGTCAAACTTTTGCACCTAGGGAAAGAAATCTGGCAATGCCTTTGCAACCAGTGTATGAGGTGAGGCCATTTTCTCAATAGGCACTGGATTTTTTAGGTGTTATTAATCCCAATTCTTCTACAGGTCACAAGTTCATCTTGACTACAACTGACTACTGTACATGCTAGACTGAGGCCTAGCCCTACAAAAACAACACCATCGAGGTGGTCATCAAATTTTTGACTGAGAACATCATAACCAGGTTTGGAGTTCCATTTGCTTTGGTATGTGATAATGGCCCTGCTTTTTCTTTTGTTGAATTCATTCAATGGGCATATGAACATAAAATTATTTTGAAGTATTCATCGAATTACTACCCTCAGGGAAATGGAGTGGCTGAGTCCACTAATAAAAACTTGTTGGAAGTAATAAGAAAGCTATTAGAAAGCAATCCTAGGGACTGACACACACAGTTGAGATTTTCCCTATGGGTAGATCGAACCCGAATCAAAGCAACTTTAAGAAATTCACCTTTTAAGTTAGTCTATGGCCAAGACCCAGTCTTCCCGATCCATTTACAAATACATGTTCTTATGTTTATGCAGGAATTTTATACCAAGGATGATAGGGTTGAAGTTAGATTGCTTAATTTGCTTAACATGGAAGAGAAAAGAGATGCTACTTTGCAGCAGTTCTCTAAGCATCAGGTTGTCATCAAACATTGGTTTGAAAAAAGAGCCAAGATAAAAGCCTTTAGGATATCATATATTGTATTACTATGGGATAAAGCCAAAGAAAAGAAGGGAGATCACTAGAAGTTTGATAGAATCTGGTTAGGTCTATATCAAGTGGCTGAGATACTAGGCGAGAATGCTTTTCTTTTAAGTACCTTAACAGGAGAGCCTGTTCCATTACCAACTAATGGTCAGTTTCTCAAGCACTATTTTGGTTCATGAAAGGTCTCATGTTTTAAAAAGGAATGTATTATATTGTATCATATGTAATTAAGTTTTTTGTTTTGTTTTTGTTTGTTTTTGATTATTTTGCTTGTTCTTTTTGTTTGTTTTGTTTGTTTTGTTTTGTCTTGTTTCGTTGGGGATCTTCATTTTTGTCCATCTCAAGACAAGGGGTTGTTATTCAAAGTATGCTACTAGCACTAGGAGAGAAATTGGTTTAGGTATTTTCATTAACATCTTCGAAAAGGATTTCATTCTAAAACTCATGTCTTATGATCATTCCAATCTTGGTTTGAAAAGTTATTAGGGGTAGAAGATACACTGTGAATATCTCATGAATTATGATAAAAAATTTATCACCAAATTAGATAACATCTGCCTAAGTAAATACCTATCTATTTTAGGGTGGCTTTACCTTTTGATTCAAGTGAAAAATACGATTCCAAGACTATCATGAAATCCATTGTAGTTCTCAACCCACATTTCAGATTGAATATATCTTAGTATTGAGGAAAGTTCATAAAAGATTTCCACAAGTAAAGCTTAAGTAAAAAATGAAAAGAAAGAAAGAAAAGGAAAGCTTAATATCAAATGGGTGAATCAAGTATCTCTATCCGGGCTATGGACGCCTGACTGGCAGTAGAGAAATGCTTTGAGAGAACTAGAGGTATCTCCATTGGGGCTATGGATGCCTGTCTGGCAGTGGAGCAATAACCAATATTTTATTGCACGATAGTTAAAAGGAATCAACCTATGTAGCTTGAATCTTAGGTATAGTTGTTCAGGAGCAGAGAAAGTATCTATAAAGAATGATGCACAATATATGCACACACTCAGATTCAGAAATAACTCATGAGCACATACATCTGAGATTCCAGCTCAACCTTATCCTATATATATCTGATCTTATTCAAGTTAACATGTTTCATAAGCCAAGTAGTTTTAGGGCGACTTAATTTTTTTGAGTGTTTTGAAAATGGGTAAACTATTTTTTCAACCGAGTCACCATTTGTTATGCCTTGCATAACCACCCCATCTTTTGCCTTGGTCAAAATGGGTCCCTCTTTTTGTTTTTGTCCTTGGTTGTTTTTTAAACAAAGTTTGGAGTCTTTCTTTTCCAACACTTTGTTTTTCTTTGGTTTGTTCTGTCGGAACCGGAACTGGAACTAAATCAGGTTTTGAAACTCGTTTCAAAGATTGGTTTTGATCCCCGTCCCGACGGTCTTTTTTGTTGGCTTTTGGTTTGTCTTTGTCTTTGTCGGAGCAGGAGTAGGCGCTAAGCCTAAAATTTGTCCAAGTTTCAAATTCGACTCTCTTTCCACCTCCGCCTCCTCTTTTTGGTCTTTTGTTTAGACTTAGGTTTTTGTGTTGGTTTTTTTTTTTTTGTTTCGGTCTTTGTTTTTCTCTTTTTATCATTTTGTTTCGCTTTCTTCTTTGTTGGCGGAATCAGAACCGAAACAGGAACCAAATGTGGAATTTGGACCAAGTTTCTAAATCATTTTCCACTCCGATTCCGCTCTCACCATTTTTGATGTTTGACTTTACTGAGACTATACGGCAGTAATGTGCTAGTTCCCTCTGGAGTTTCGACTCCGCTCTGCCACATTTATGGCATTAATTATGGGAGCTCTGCACATATGAAACTGTGAGTTTTTACCTTAATTAGGGATTAACTGGTAGTTATCATCATTGTTTAAAAGATCAAGAGTGAACCAAAGTTGTAGTGGAGCATTTGTGCATGTGAGTTGATCGAAAGGGAGACAGTTACGCGTGGAACTGCTTCAGGGGGTTAACCTATTTATTTGCGTTTGAGGTAGGGTTTCTTATTCTTTTTTTTCGTTGTTTTGTGAATTGTTTCGTTTGGGTTGTTTGCATGAATTCGTGATTGATCAATTTTCTTATGCATTCCTGTGGTTTGTGTTGTTCATATGTTTTTATTCTTTTGTTTGTTTGTTTTCGTTTTTACTTCTCTGGTATGTTAGTTTTTATTTATTTTTCCTCATAGTTGTTTTCACGTTTAAACGTGACTGTACTGTGATGCCCTAGGTTTTAAATAACATAGATTAGTTTCCGTTCTTTTGTTTGTAAGGTTTGGTAGATTATGATTTTTACTTAAGAGTTATGTTGCACATCGTCTGATTAGTTTGAATGGGGTTAAATTCATGCCCTAATTATTTGAAATCGAGGGTTTATGAATTAGGGTTTTGATGTGTTCTTATTTTAAATATGATGCCCTAATTATTATGGTTGCCTCTCGGTCATATGGGGATGGTCTTGTATAGGTTATTTTCTGGCCCCTTTCATTTTGATATGACCTAGTCCTTAAAATCATGATGTTATTTATCAACCTGTTAAAAGCATTTATGAAGTCATGGCTATTTCGGAAACGGGATCGAAATCGATTTAGATTTTGAACAATGTTTTGTAGAAAGTATCGATTCCATTTCCATCCCATCTCTAACTCCACTTACAATAAGAAGCAAGCTTTCAAAATACTGGTAACCCAGGCGGAAGTGGAACCGAAACTGAAAATAAAATTAAGAAATCTTCATGAAACCAAATCAATTTTCGTTCCGATTTCGGTTACCGTTCCAACTCTGACTCCAGTCCCACCTTGTTATTACTATAATCCCAATAAGTGTTTTGACTCTGATCCTGATAGTGTTTTAAAAGAGACTATTTAGAATATGTTATGCCTGGTTCTGCCTCTGGTATATATAAGAAGGGTAAGATCTTAAAGCATATTTTGTTATATTTGTTCAAGGATCTAATTTAAGGTTTTGTTGTAGGAAGTTAAAGAAGCTTCTCAGAGGAGTCAGCTTGCATAAAATTTAAAGGCATCAACTAAGACCAAGAAGATCAAATCGGAGAAGTTGCCTTATACCTTGAGGTATAATCATAAGGGTCTTGTTGTCACAACCAGTAAAGTGGAATCTGGATGGGCTGATATAACTGATACCAACTTGGGTCCATTCAACTATGAGGAGTTGTATTTAGAGACTTTTGCTGAAGAGGTGACAAGAAGAACACAAAGAATAGTTGAGTCCGGCCTGGCCCACATTGCTATATTTCCACTATCCATCCAATGCCTAGAATTGATCATGACAACAGCTGGGGCTTACAATCCTGCCACTAGGTAGTGTGTGGATTCATATGACAATGTTATCATAGACTTGACATCGCAAATATTTCAATATATGTTTAATGTCCCTAATCAAAATAACCTGGGACTATTGAATGAGGCAAAATCCTTGGAAATATAGAGCACCCACAAGGAAACAAATATACCCACCTAAACAAGAAATAGTTAAAAACAGAGAAGAAGTCTCTGACAAAACTTTTAGATCAACCAAGGAGGGTAGATTTTTACAAGGAAGTGGCAGACATTATAATGATGCTATCTAGGGTCTTTGGAAAGCGAGATGCTTTTCACTTCAAAGAATGGATGTTTCCCTTTATTCAAACAATCTTGGATGGCAGACAACAATTTGATTGACCAATGATTGTATCTAATAGCATACATAATCAGCTGGTCAATATAAGGGAAACTAAGAGTTTCTTTATGACTTCTTATGTGGTCTATGCAGTAGCCAGAGGAGGCATCTTCCCAGGATTGAACAGAGTGGGAATATTGGGGGAAGCTGATGGACATAAGAGAGTATGGGACCACTATGACCAACTATCCCTACCTGTGTCTGAGTCACATTTTAGAAGGGTTAATGATGCATCCTTGTATGTAATCATTAACTAACTTATAGGAGATGCAGGGTATAGATTGAGTTAGGAGGCAATGGGCTTTATCACAAAATGGGGATGTTGGTATATCTAATACCCTGAGTTCACTTATTTCAGGTTGGCAAGATTTGAGGGTCATCCCCATTACTTCCAAGATGCTGCAACAACATGATGGTTTTGATGGAGTTTGTCTACCAAGCTCTGGGGGTCAATGCCCGGCTGACAATAAAACACAAACCCGGTTGTCACAAGCTCCTCATGAAATTGTGTGAGTATAGTTTCCCACATCTTGTGGAGCTAAAGTGTTTTGTAGTGAATTGGTGCATTTGAAGTTGGGCTTATACACTGCTTGAAAGTATTTTGATCCAAAGAAGAAGATGAATGCTTTGTTGGCTTCAATATTTGATAAACACTTAAACTTGCTGGAGGACTTATGGAGTGATTGCCAAGATGAGTATGACCTCAGAAAGAGGAATTATGAGAGGTTACCTGTTCCACTCATGGTGGAATTTGGATTGACAACTGATGTCCCTGATGCAATATCGGATGATGGGGTAGTGTTGGATCCATCCTATGAGACACAAAGCATAGGTACAAAAAGTTTGGATCCATTGGATTAGGATGCTGAGGAAACCATTGATATTAGATAAGTTTTATTCATGTTTCACTAATGTATGCCTTGATCTATCTTTTTCTTTTATTTAAAACCCCCTTTTTATTAAAAACAGATTGATGAATCTATCATTGCTTGCATTCCTTATTACCAAAAAAGGCCACTTGAATATTATAGTTGCATGGACCACTTGAGTGACACTAGACAGTTGAGAACCAACTACTAGGACCTTGGGAGTTAGGCTACGATATGTTGTCTTTCTTTTTCAAGAGAAATATAATAGAGATATTATGTTTAACGTTGTTTGTGTCATTTCCACCATCAACAATACCCAAGATATTCTCCTTAGTTGAATAATGGGGGTAGGTTTTTTCCTGCTTGTCTTAGTGGGGCGTCTTGTCTAAAATGTTTTAGAAAGTTTTAGCCTCTCAAATGCACTTTAAAAGGAGATAAACTTTACATGGCACAATTACAAGATAAGCAAAATCTTGACAACTTCTTGATTTGATAAAACATTCAAACAGTATATGGAATGAAGAATTATGAGAGAAGAGACATTCCTAGGTTACTTACACAAAGACCTTTTCCAACAAACAAGAATTTATTTTCCAAACATGGCAACTTTGGTAATATCTTCTCTCAAACAAAATCTAGCAGAATCTTTATCAAATAATTGCTCAAGAATAAAAATGAGATAAAAGCAAGTGCACAATGCTTCATCAAATAGATGATTCACAAAATCCCTATCTGCTTACAGCCAGAGAGAATATAACCTTGACAAAATTATCATCTCTCATGCAAAATTAAAAGGTTACAAGCAACCCATTTGTGGATGAGGCTTAAGATGATCTAAGGTAGACTAAATGGCAGAGTTAATGAAGAATTTTAGTGCTTGTTACTCAATGTATAGGAAAACCCTATAAGGGATAATTGATTAGCAACCAGTAAAGCTTCTTCCAATGAAAATGGAAGCCACCACCAACCATAGAAGGGTGCATCATTAGCTATCCATGGTTAAATACTTCACAACATTAGCTACTCTACTTTAATTTACCAATTGTAAAAAAACTTATGTATCAAAGGCACTTTCAATGTAGTAACAGAGTCAAATTTTAGTTTAAGGATACACAAATTCCAAAGGTTTCATGCAGATTGTAGATAGCCCTAGTTTTATATATTTGTTGATGCTCTCTTTTTCCTACTCTTAATAAATAGCATGGACCTCTTAAATGACCAAAGAAGACACACCATCCTACAAGGATTGACCAAAAGACCACACAAATTACTCAAGTGCTCCAAGGACTAAATAAAGGACCCACGAATCCCATGTGGTCTGCAAAAAATAAAAACTCATCTAGAGGCTGCAATTCTAATGTTGACCATAATTCAGATTCAAATAAGCATTGTAGTGTATCAACTGCTAAATACAGGTTCAAATTAGTACAAAAGATAAATATATGTATACACATAGAAACATACATGCAAACAAACAAACACACTTGTATATATATTGCTTTGCAAACAGAAACATATAGGTTTTGCCACTTTCCCCACCGCTATTGGTTTCGGCTCCTCTAAACTCTTCCTCGCTAGTTTTGACCTTTCACTTCTCCCATTTGGCGAGTTGCAGCTTGAAAATAAGGTTTCGACCAGGGGTTTAGAGTATGTTTATTAAAATGAAAAGTTTAGGTGGTAAACTTTATGGTGCCCATTATGCAAAAAATTCATTATATAATATTTACTATAATATAATATAATATAATATAATATTATTTATATAAATATTATTAATATAATATAAATATTATAATATAATATAATATAAATATTATTAATATAATATTTATATTATAGTATTATATTATATATATTATAATATTATAATATATTATATATATTATAATATTATAATATTATAATATATTATATTATTATAATATATTATATTATATTATAATATAGATATTATTAATATAATATAATATAATAATATTATATACATGACTTAATATTTATATAATATTATATTATAGTATTATATAATATTATAATATTATATGATATAAATATTATATTATATATATTATAATATTATATGATATAAATATTATATTATATATATTATAATATTATATTATATATATTATAATATTATATTATATATATTATAATATTATTAATATAATATAATATAATAATATTATATACATGACTTAATAGAATCTATATATAGATTCTATTAAATAGAGGACTTAATATTATATAGATGATAGATAATTCGTGAATCAACTTCGTCCACGAAGAAGGGAGCTATAAGTAATAAGTAATGAAACTTTGAATTTCATTGAGAGTTTGATCCTGGCTCAGGATGAACGCTAGCGACATGCTTAACACATGCAAGTCGGACACGAAGTGGTGTTTCCAGTGACGAATGAGTGAGTAATGCGTAAGAACCTACCCTTGGGAGGGGAACAAGCTTAGGTAGGGGTCCCACGAGGGGGGCTTAAACTATATGGATTATGATCAAATTCAAATTCAAAAGAATAGAGGAGTAATAATAATTTATTTAGTCATTTTTATTTGTCTGATATTAATCATTTATTTAATCATTTAGTTTTGATTTTACCTAATGACCAAATTAGTCACTTATTTGCAATATTCTACTAGTGTAAGTCACATGACTAAAAGTTATAGTCACGCAGTCATTTATTTGCCAAATTCTACTAGTGTAGAGATCCAGAAGGGTGATCTTTAGAGAGGCATTTAATCATGGGTCTATTGCCAAGTTACTTAGCATTCATGATCTTGCGCCAATCCTTTTTATTCCTTAATTGGTTCCAACCAACCTTAGCAAGTAGGGATTTATTGGTGCATTGGAAATTCCTGATTCCAAGCCCACCACAAGATTTAGGCATACAAACTTTGTCCGAGCTAACCAGAGTAAACTTATTCTTTTCCTCAATTCCAGACCATAAGAATTTACTTTGATTTTTTTCAAACTTCTTAGCAATATATCTGGGGATCTTAAAGATAGAAAGGAAGTAGAAAAGGATCCCTTGAAGAGCAGCAGACAAAAGTTGTAGCTTACCAGCATGGCTGAGAATGGAGCCTTTCCACCTTGCACATTTTATTTGGATCCTTTTGAGAATCGTGTTCCAAAAGGTAGGAGTGACTTCCTTGATAGTAAGGGGTAGCCCAAGATACACCGAAGGGAGAGATCCACTCACACAACCTAGGATAATAGTTACCCGAGCTTGGAGAGTAGGAGTGTTGTTGAAGAAGTAAATCATGATTTTATTATAATTTATACATTGGCCAGAGCAAGCAACATAATTACTAAGGAAACTTTTCCATTTTCTAGCTTCAACCACTGTAGCCTTCCCGAAGAGTATTGTTGTGTGCAGATGAATTTTCCTAGTCTAGAATTGCAAAACTAAAAGAAATGCAAGCAAATAAAAACACAAACAACACCTCAACGATTAGCCTAGTTGAACTTGAACAAAACAAAAGACAAAGATAACAATTTTACCTTGTCCAAGTTGATGAGTTGGTTGGATGTTGATCGTTTGATTTGTGTGCTCCTTTTGATGGAAAACAACATAAAACCTAGTTCTAAATGATCGTGGGATGGTAAGGAATGCAATGGGTGCTCAATATGGATACAAAGAGTGCTGCAACAATGGAGGTTTGGATGCTTGAATGCTTGTGTGTTTGATTGCTTGATTGTGTGAGTGAGTGCTTGGTTGATTGATGAAAATGAGGGAAAATTCCTCTAATTTTAGGGGAAGTGCCCCTAAACAATGGAGGGTCAGGATGAACCCACCATGGACAAGGTCAAGGGCCAGGGTGAGTTGAGAACTCACAAACCCTCACATCTCGCCATGTGGCAGATGAGGTGTTAAAAAGGGAGGTGAGGTGGAGGTACTACATAGTACATTGGGAGTGGGACAAGATCTCTTCATAAAGGAGGTCCTTGCCCACATATGGGTGATAAGATATTTAAGGAATTGAAAATTCCTTGAAAGGGCCAAGGGGGAATAAATGTGAATTTTAAATTCACATGGGGAAGAGGTTTCCTTCTTCAAAAGGAGAAAGCAATTAATAAAAGGTTGACTTAGGGGTATGCCATAAATGACATAAGGATTAGGTTGACCTAATTAGGTGATTAGGTTGTGCAAACAAGGGATTAGATGAATTAATGAAAAATTAAGGCAAGTGGAGAGTTATGGAGGATGTGACATTAATCTTTATTAGGGATGTGCACATCCTAATCATAGTTTACTTAGATTAACTTGGATTAGTGAAGGATTATGAAGGATGGGACAAGGAGAGAGAAATAATGAATTTAAATTCATAAAGGCAAATGACTAAATTAAACAAATTAGAATATTTATTTAATTTAGAGAGGAAAGTGGAATAAATGATAAAATATTTAATTATTTAATTAAATACCTTAGGAACTTTAGCAAAAGAGGAATATTAATTAAATAATAAATTATTTAATTAACGCCGATGAGGGATGCAGGATAGAGGAATAAAAGGGGAGGGATTTGACCCTATGGGGGTGGTCAAATTTTGATGTCTACATTTTTCCCCTCTTCAAAATACTTAGAATAATAGTGTTTCGAAAAGAAAAGAAAATATGGACGACTTAATAGAAGAATGGACTAAAAAGTGATGCCCTAGTGCGGGAAAAACGGTGTAGATTGCCCAATCGTAGAAAATAAAAGGAGATGCCTTAGTGTCACAGGAAAATGGACAAGATGGAGGAACAAAGGAAAATGACAAGGTATGCCCCCTCAAGAGGGCAAATGGGGAAGAAAAAGGGGCCCAGGGTGACTTCTTGATATGGAGAAACGAAGGGTACCACATGATAGAGCACAAAAAACCATAAAGAATGGCTTTTAAATGGAGGAAAATGGACAAACAAGGTGCAAATGATGGCCCATGGAAGAAAATGGATGGAAGAATTAAAAAGAGGTTAAATAAAAGTTAAAAATTACCCAAAAATTAAGAGGCTAAAACTGTGCAAAAGTTAAAATTATAAATAGTGAATTTCAAAATTACTATTTACCATTTGCACACTTGGTAGTTGACTCAAGAAGAGAGAGAGAGGGAGAGAGAGAGAGAGAGAGAGAGAGAGAGAGAGAGAGAGAGAGATGAGGATGGCTGATGGGTGGAGCAAGGATGAGGGATTCATGGATGATGAGCTCATCCAATGAGGCAAGGAGGTGCGCGAGTTCTACCACGAGCGTGCAGTACCCCGCCAGGTAGATTTTGAAACCCTACTTTGTGATTTGAGCTGAATTTTGATTTTTTTTTTTTTACATTTTGAATTTTGAGTTTTTGGGGATGATGATGGTATGGAGTCACTATGATTGGTGAATTCACCCATCTGTACGATGAATTCACCTGTCGAAAAGGGTGAATAGGGGAAAGGCGAACTTGCCTTGTGCAGGGGCAAATTCGTCGAGGGAAGGGGAGATTTTGACTCACCCCAGATGGAAAAAAGTGAATTTGATTTCACTAAAGCATGGGTCAAGGTTGCTTGTTAGAGGGAAAGAAAATGCAAGGGGTGAATTCACCTCGTCAACAGGTGAATTCGCGGGCTAGGCGGGAAGAGGCGAATTCACCAAAAAGATGGGAAAATTCATGGGCTGAAATAGAAAAGGTGAATTTGATGCCATAGTGGGTGAATTTGATATAATAGAGGGGAGGAAGCAAATTCTCCTGTCAAACAGGCAAATTTGGGCATGTGCAAGAAAAGGGGTGAATTCACCAGTAAAAGAGGCAAATTCGTGAGACAACAGGAAAAGGGTGAATTTGTTGAAAAATAGGCGAATTTGCGAGGACGAGGAAAGAAAGGGAAAGTTCGCCAAGGAAAAGGGAAAACTTGCAGGCCAAGAAAAGAAGGGGTGAATTCACCAGTAAAAAGGATGAATTTAATAGGTGCGACAAAAGGGGCGAATTCGCGAACAAAATGGGCGAATTCACAAATTGAGGACAAAGGGGTGAATTCGCCTTGAAAAGAGGTGAATTAGCAAGCTTGGGGGGAAAAAGGGGTGAATTCACTAGGAACCCAAGGTAGGGGAAAAATGATAGAAAAAGAGACAAAATTGATGAAAATTTGACATAACATTATGTATGGACGTAGAACATTGAGACACTAAGAATGTGTGAGAGACATTCAGTGGTGCTGGAGGCGACCATTAGGGTGATGAATGCTGAGGATCATGCAACATAGGAAGGGTTATTACAGATGTTGGGGTACCCCAACATTAAAGCATATTGGGAGTTGTTGACATTGTTGATGGAGAGGTGGAGTTCAAATATATCCATATTCCATCTCTTGACAAGGGAGATGGCAGTGACGTTAGAGGATGTATGGAGGATATTGTGGCTGCCCATCATAGGGCACCTAGTTAGTTGGACATGGAGCCAGGGAGGAGAGAGAGATAGGAGCCTGCAGGTGGTCTTCAGATGGGAAGATCTCCCTATCTAGGGGGAGAGTTAGATGTGGATGGATGTTGAGGATTGGAGGTGCCTACATTGCCACTATACCTCTATGGACTGATCAATGGGATCCTACTACTAGATAGGAGCGGGATATTTTATAGCCTCAAGATCATTGAGGCTATCAGACACATTGTGGAGAGGAGAGAGGGGGAGTTTGCATGGGGAGCATGCATACTGGTGCAACTGTATAGGGACATGCATGTGGTCTGCTATAGGAGAGCTCTCAACATTACACATGTGACATTACTTCAGGTATGGGACTGGGAGCACATTAGTGTGGCGAGGCTAGGGATATTGACAATTGGGGCGCAGGATGAGACACTACCAGTAGAATACTGGTATGGGATAAAGTATAGTTGGTGACTACATTACCTGGATGTGAGTGATTTGGAGGGATGGAGGAGGAGATTAGATGACCTACAGGGGATCAGATCATATGGAGACCTTATCAAAGGAGATGGTTTTCTAGATGGAGAGGGGATGAGAGGAGGCATAAGGGCTACTTCTTCACCATGTGTTACCGAATTGAGAGAGACTCGTACATCATCGAGCTCCATAGACCAGACATAGTGACGAGGAAGTTTGGGGTTCATTAGGGTATCCCACTAGGGCCTCAGAGATTTCATCGGACTAGCCAGGAGCGGTTATGGGGTGATCCAATCACAATAGATTTTGATAGAAATATGTGGGAGGATTTGTAGTTGGTGCCATATCCAGGGAGAGCAAGGGAGGCAGATATAGGGATGATAGTGCGATACTCTACATGGTGGACAAAGCATAGGCCAGGGTCGATCACGACAGTGGACTTGATTGTAGGGGCACTAGGCTACGATTTAGAGGATGAGAGGAGGCTAGAAGGACAATGACGGCGGGGTAGGAGAGGAGGCCAATAGAGAAGGAGAGGCAGGGAGGATGTAGAGATGGAGGATGTGGGAGAGCAACATAAGCCCATGGATGTGGAAACTGCATAGGTGGAGCCCCTCATGATGGTACTGTATGTACCATTGCCACTTGAGGAGCTAATAGTTCTATTGACAGGAGCTCTTGCGAGACTCAAGATTGTAGAGCATAGACTCAGGGAGTTAGAGGCAGATTGGGGTAGATTGTAGGTAGAGATAGAGAGGTTGTAGGAGGAGAGACAGAGGGATTACAGGGCTCTTGCAGATAAGGCTTCTAGGATGTCGGAGGAGAGGGATGCTATGCAAAGGGAGAGAGATGAGGTGTTGCTGGAGAGAGACAAGCTGAGGGAGAGGGATGAGATCCAAGATAGGATAAACTATGTAGAGGTAGTGATGGGGTTCACAGGGGCCATCTTAGAGAGGACAAAGGCAACAAAGGCACAAGTACAAGCTTTGCAGGGGGGAGGGAGGCATCAGTGCAGGAGATGTCACAAATGCAAGCACAAATAGACCAACTGAGGATGGCACATGATGCATGGGATCAGAAGAGGAGATACCTGGCTAGGCTATGAGACAAGTATAGGGTAGAGTGGGAAACAACGAGGGCACAAGCAACAAAGAGGGATGAGTACATGAGATAGGATAGCTACTACATGGGGGCTTACTTCAAGGAGGTGCCATATCCCACATGCTGTGTACCTCTCTACATTTGAGCGGTACCATAGATGCCAGCATCATCACGCTCAGGAGGGACAGACACATGAGGGTACAATAATTACCAAGAGACTCCCCTATGCAAAGGATCAATACAAGACTCCTCTCAAAGATCAGATGGAGCCAACATAGGGTATAGATGACAGGGGTGACAGGATTCTGATTTTGACAAGTGCAAGGTGTATAGACAAGGGACAGGGACAAAGGCCACAGGTTCCACAATGCAGACCAGATATAGAGCATGCCATGCATTGATGTGGTCCCTATATTTGAGCAGTACTTTGTACTTGTATTTTATTCGATGACTGTTGATGGATATGTATTTATGATGTAAGATGGGCTTTATTATGGACTTTGTTATAGACATGATGTTTTGACATTTGTATATTATGCTATGGCCCTTATTTACACTATGAATTTATGATGTGATGGATGTTTATTTATGTATGTGTGTATGGACATGATTTATTATGGAATATGTAGATGGTTATGATATAATGTATGCATCTATGATGATTTATGTGATATGCTTATGTGGATGATGTGGATGAATTGCATTATGCCTAATACTTTGTGATGCAGGATGCGATGAATTATATGTGATGATCATGTTAATAATGCTTTGTGATGCATGTGGCGATGTATGCATGTACACTATACAATAAATTTTATTTTAATGTTATGATGTGCACCATGAATATGTTATTGTAATGTGGTTATGAAATGAAAATCCAATAGGTGCAATGAATGAAAAATTTGATGTATGCATATAATACAGGGTATGCAATGAGATGGATTAATGTGTAATGAAATGATAATAAAATGAACCTAACTTAACATGCTTAGAATAACAAATCTATGTCAATCTAAACAACTTAAAATGAATATGGTAATGATAATGCAACGTGAGATGGCATGCAATGAGTAAAATTGAGATGCAAGATGGAATGAAACTGATGCCATTTGGGATGAAATTGTACTCTCCGCGTTTAGTATGACATGGATAAAAATTAATTAACAATTGGATTCACCTATTTCTATGATGTCCATGCTTATAGTTATGTATCAATCTAATTTTCTTTGCTCGTGTTGCATGTCATAGACCGGGGATTTGACTGCAGGGATGAACTTGGTACTGTCTACATTATAGATGACATGCAAGCCTACATGAATGATGGGGGTAATTAAATTCCTTACAAAAATTAATATCTATATTAAATTATCATGGGCATGAGTGTAAATAAGGGCATGCTTAGTAATGGAAGGCACTAATAATCCTACTTTATTTGCATATCATGGTTGCTTGAGCTTATGGAAGTACTTTGCTTGTAATCACTATCAAAATGATGGATGATGGATGAGGTGGTAGATGTGATACTGCACCCATCAAAACCATATGCATCCTGAGAAGAAGAGGGAATGAGGGATGACTGTTTGTACAACCAAATCACTAGGTATAGGTGAGAGAGAGATGGGGGGATAAATTCAATGCAACGGGATGAGGCATAAAATACAATCCTAATGCTATTTTTGATTTTGAAGAGCACTGATTTTTTCTATAGCACAAGACACGATACACTAGGATATGAGGAAGCAAGGCAGATTAGTGTCTAATGCATGAAACAAACACAACAGACAAGAAGGCTATCCCAACACCCCAAAACCATGGGGCCTTTGGTCAGGCCAGATATTGGAATAACTACAAGCACAAAGGATGCCCCAACATAACATAAGACCACAAGGATCTTGGTGGGTACTACGTGGGACAACCAAGAAGATATAAGTAGATAAAAAGATTGAGATACGCCCCTATGTTTACCAATCAAAGCACACCATGATGTGATGGATTGTGGTGACCCTGACGAGGTATAATAGGAAGCTCAAATGATAAAAAAAATGTCAAAAGCATTGAAAGATCATAATAAATCTCAAATTTCCTTTGCTATAGGATCAAAAAGGTGGATGGAATTGATGCGGACCTTGCCTATGTGAAAGTGCAGAGCCCTCGTAGTTCAATAAAAAATTGACAACTGACCATGGATAAAAGTGGAAAGAGGATAATGGAGACCTTGGTGGAAAAATGCCCCGGGGGGCTAATCAAATGATTGACCTTGCCTGTTTGAAAGCACAGGGGTAACGTAGTTCGACGAAAGGACTAACGATGATAGATGGGACCAGACAGATGAATGATGAGGGACTAACATGACTAGAACCAAATTAGTCGACAGACCATACTATTCCAAATACTAGCAACTAATAAGGATATTAATAACTTCTTGTCATGTCATGAATAAAAAATCCGTCTTCTCACACCTTAATGTAAACCAAATAGATGAAAGTGGAGGATGAGACCCAATGAGGATCGACATGATGAAGGACCCTAAGTGATGACACAAGACGGATGATGGGACACGATGTATAGGTGATGATTTTGGATAACATGATTTGAATCATCTAGTGCTCAATCACAACATACCAAGTGACAAATGATAGGATTCTGGTGGAAGGATAGGGTGGATGGGATGGCAAGATAGGACATGAGGATAAGATGGATGGAAGCATAAAGTAACTAGGATGCAAGGTAGAGAGTGATTAAGCCCTCTACGAATGGCACCTATTGCTAGGTTTTAACCAAACATACTTATCCAAGGCACCACAAAGAGTGGTTTTCACCATAGGACAAATTATTTCTCTTTACTAATTTTTTGGATTTTTGACATTTTTTGCTTTTTTTGTATTTTTGACGGTTTTTTACTTTTTTGTAATTTTCTCAAGAAAGGACAACTTAGCTGACCAACTGACTTAGGCATAAAACCTTTTCAGGTGCATGATGTTGATAGGCTCTTCTAGGGGTTCTCCTTCGGGAGTAACAAGCCTATATGCGTCAGAACCATATTTAGCTGTGATGACACAGGGACCTAGCCAATTTGCCTCAAAATTTCTGTTTTTATCTTGATCTTGCTGAGTACGTTGATTCTCCTTGAGGACTAGATCACCAAAATTAAACTGGCGAGGATGAATTTTTTTATTATAGCTTCTCCTAAGATGATGTTGATATGATTGTAGATGATTGAATTCTTTGATCCACTTTTTTTTGAGGAGTTCCAACTGACCAAGTCATGCAACCCGAGTATCTTCATCACTTATGAAATTATTTAGAGATATTCTAAGTGATGGGATCTTGACTTTGATCGGAAAGATGGCATGACACCATAAATGAGACAATATGGAGTGGCACCAGTGGGAGTGCGAATTGATGTGCGATAGGCCCAAAGGGTAGGATGGAGATGGAGATGCCAATATTGAATAGTATTATTAACCACCTTTTTAAGGATCTTGATCAAGGTTTTGTTGGTAGCTTCCGCTTGACCATTACCTTATGGGTAGTAGGGGGTAGAGCAACGATGTTGGATGTGGTAGGTTTCACAAATATTTATCATAAACTGATTTTTAAAAGGATTTCCATTATCGTGATGATGGTGGATGGGATTCCATACCTATAGAGGATATAGAAAAGGATGAATTTGGAGATCTGAAAACCTATTATTTGAGAGAGTGGAATTGCTTCCACCCACTTGGTGAAGTAATCAGTTGTAGTGATAATGAAGGTATGGCTGTCAAAAGATGGAGGGTATATCTTTTTGATCAAGTCAAAACCCCACTAAGAAAAGGGCCATGGTGCTATGATTGGTTGCAGATCTTAGGCATGACCATGTATCAAATCCACATGTTGACAAGGGAGGCATTTCTTCATGAACTCACAAGAGTCATGCTCCATGGTAGGCCAATAGTAACCTACCATGAGAATCCTTTTAGCTAAGGCCATACCATTAGAATGGGCCTCACAAACACCACTGTATACCTCCTTTAATGCAGCATGAGATTTTGATTCTTTCAGACACCTAAGGAGAGTTCCATCATACCCATGATGATAAAGCGTATCTCCTACCATGGTATAGCGAGAGGCACGTTGGATGAAGGACTTGTGTTGGTTTCATGTAAGGTTAGATGGAAGGATATTATCATGGAGGTAGGTGTAAATGTTGGGGTACCAAGGGGATTTAGGACCTACGATGTTGCACACCATCTCACTCTCATGGACATCGTATGCTGGGATTAGAAGTTGTTCAACGAGAAACTCATAGTCTGTTCGATCCTTAGGCATATCAATAAGGGAACCAATTGTAGCCATTGCATTTTCTACCTTATTATGAACGTTGGGGATATGTTCAAACTAGATGAAGGTGAAATAATTTTTTAAGTCATCTACCATATGCTTGCAGGGCAACAATTTTTCATCCTTCATCCAAAACTCATGATTGACTTGTTTGATAATCAATTGGGAATCACAAAAGACTTGTAGACAAGTGATGTTCCATTGAATGGCGATCATAAGACCAGTAACAAGAGCTTCATACTCTGCTATATTGTTAGTGCATTGAAATGCTAATCTGAATGACTTCGGTATGTAGTCACCTTGAGGGGTGACGAATAAGACACTTGCTCTAGCTCCATTATGTGTGTAAGACCCATCAAAATAGAGCGTCCATTTATCTAATTCTGCTACTGTGAGGACTTCTTCATCCAAGAACTCAACTACCAAAGGATAAGCATCAACCAAAGGGGCGTCAACCAACTGATCTGCTATGAATTGTCCCTTAATCTCCTTATAGTCCATGTACTCTATATAAAATTCACTTAGTAACATGACCCACTTAGCCATGTGGCCAGTCAGAGAAGTTTTGGACAATTATTTAAGTGGATCAACTTTTGATATCAGCTCAACAGGATGACTGAGCATGTAATGACAAAGTTTTTGTGAACTGAAGACAACTGCTAGACAAGCCTTTTCCATTAAAGAGTAATTGAGTTCATAACCTACCAATGTTTGACTGATGTAATAAATTGCATGCTCTTTAGAAGACTCATCAATGTTGAGCTAACAGTGCCCCCTATGCAACTGATGTAGCTGAGATATACAACAAGAGTAGTTTACCCAGAATAGGAGGCATCAAGATGGGTGGATGAGCTAAGTATTCTTTCATTTTGTAAAAAATTGATGAAATTATGGATCCCACTTGAAGGTAGTGTCTTTTAGAAGATGCATAAACGATTGGCATTTGTCAGCTAATTGAGCTATGAACCGTCTGATGGATTGTAACTTCCCTTGGAGGCTTCTTATTTGCTTGAGGTTATGCAGTGGGGGAATTTCCATTATAGCTTTAACCTTTGCTGGATCTACTTCTATACCCCTCCTGGAGATGATGAAACCCAATAGCTTCCCAGATGTGACTCCAAATACACATTTCTTTGGATTTAGACGCAGCTTATAATGCTCTAGACACTCAAAGATTTTCTTCAGAATCTTAGGATGCTCTTCTCTTGTTCTAGACTTCCCCAACAAGTAATCAACATAATCTTCCATTATTATTTGAATAAGGTCATGGAAGATAATGGTCATGACATGCTGATAAGTAGCCCCTACATTTTTAAGTCCAAAGGGAATGACGTTGTAGCAGAAGGTATCCCAAGGGGTGGTGAAGGAAGTTTTATGTTGATCCTCTGCATCAATTCTGATCTGATTATAGCTAGAGAAACCATCCATAAGGGATAACATCTCATATCTTGTCGTAAGGTCCACTAGAATGTTAATGTTTGGTACAGGTAAATCATCTTTAGGACAAGCTTTATTGAGGTCCCGAAAATCTGTGTAGAATCTTCTTCTCCCGTTTGGCTTGGTGACAGGCACTATATTGGATATCTAGTCTGAATAGTCAATCGGCCTGATGAACCTAGCTTCAAACAATTTTTTTAGCTGTTTCTTGGCATGAAGAGCTACTTGTGGATGTATCTTTCTAAGCTTTTGTTTGACAGGCTTCACATTCAGATGAACATCCAAATGCTATACCACTAAGGCATGATCTAGACCTGGCATGTCTGAACAAGTCCGCACAAAATTGATGATTCCTTCTTGCAACAAGTTGACAATGGTAGCATGCTCTTCCTCTGACAATGACTTGGCTACATATGTAATCTTAGGATCTTCTTTGGTTCCCAAGTTGACTTCTTGAGTTTCTTCGATCAATATAGAGGATCGTTCAGACAACTGAGTTCCAATGAGGGGAAGATGAACATCCCCATCCTCTAGTGCCTCATCGAGGTTTTCACTATTGGCTAGACCCTTTATTTTGACTTTTGATGAGTCAAGAAGTGCCTTCGAGATTTTTTCAATAGATGACCCTTTTTTATTTTGTTTCTTCTTACTTTTGTGGTTAGGGTGTTCATCATCCCCCAATCCAATGAGATTTACATAGGTGTCCACTGAAGGAAAGATATTAATAGGTGCACTACCTTGTAGGTCCCAGTCAATAAGCTTATGATGGCAAAGGGAGAGGCTAATGGAAAAGATAGATAGGTAGTCAAACATGGATGAGAGATCTATGTCATCGTATGTGAGTATGATGGACTCTTCTTCGGGTATGTCCTCAAGGAGACCATTGTCCACACTAACGTTATTAGAGGCACTAGTGGAGGGTGCGAGAATTTTTTATTTCTTGTCATAGCCTAGGCCTATACGTCTAGGTCGCATAGATGCTTCGATGGGCTATTATCTTCCTTGTTCTTCTATACCAAGACCACCTTAATAATTACACTTTTCAACCAACTTTGATGCATGTGGATAAACCTCCTGAAAGTATTCTATGAGGGGAGGTGATGGTTCGGGCTCTTCTCTGTAGACCGATTGGCTGATGTCATCATCCATTTGGTCTTGAAGTGTGCCCAAATCTTAGAATGTTGTTGAACCCATGTTCTTAGAGCTAAGGGTGATTTTCTTCTCTTCTTTGTTTGATGTGGACTGAGAAGGTTGACCATGCTTATGAGGAGATGGTGGGATGGTTACCACATTTAGAGTTGTGCACATCTCGTACTCACCACAACCTTTATCTATGATTTGGACCTTGGTGATTATGGATTCAAAAGTGGAGGATGGGATGGATGGTGTAGTGGATGATGGGTTGGAAGATGGATTTCAACTCCTGGACAGTAATGAGAGTGGTAGAAGGAAGCTTCCAAAGCATGAAAAATATTCAAATGGTTGCAGATCAACATGTATGGTTACTTCCATCCCATTGAATGGGAATTTCAGGAATTGATGGTAAGTGGATGGGACAACATGCATGGAATGGATCCATGGGAGACCAAGAAGGAGGTTGTATGGAAGGTACAGATCAAGGACATGACATGTTGTGTACTGAACTATAGGGCCAAACTGAATGGGAAGGAAAATAATTCCTTCGGAGTCCCTTTCTGCATTTTCATATGCTTTTATGGTGATAACCTGGTTATTCAAGTCAGCATGGGTGTACCCAACCTATTTTATGAATTTCAATGTACAAAGGTTAAGGGAAAATCCATTATCTACCAAGACCCTTTTTACTTAATGACAGTCTACGAGGACCCCAATGTGAAGGGGACGGTTATGATTTGAGTCGATGGAAGGCATATCATTTTGACTAAAGCCCAACTGACAGGTTGTTGATAGGTGTCCTACTAAGGCTTGGAACTGAGTAGGATCTATGTCATTAGGTATGTGAGTATCCTATAATGCTTTGATTAGGATTTCTTGATGAACAAGAGAAGACTTGAGAAAATCCAAGATGGATATTTAGGCGGGAGTCTTCCCTAGGTGGTCAAGAATATTATATTGAGAACTTACAGGAGTTGGCTGGGCTGAAGTGGAAGGACCAGGAAAAAAGATACGAGTGCGATGAGTTGTAACAACACATTGTGGGTCTTTACCTTTTCCATGAATCATGGATACGCGAGGCTCGACCTGGCTAATGCACATAACTATACCATCATAGTTATAAGGCACATTTTAATAGTTGCCATTATTGGTGTTTTTGTTTTGATTATTGTTATTATTTGACCCAAGATTAGCATTGGACACAATGGCACCCTGGTTGTGTTTTGGGAAGGCATTTTGGTATATTTGTAGCCGAGCATTGGATGAGGTTGCCTGATTAGCATCCACTAATATATCTCTGTGATCTATGGGATCTTGGACATATGTTTTGAGTCTCTAACACTTATTAGAATGGCCTCTGATCTTATGAAAGTCACAATACTCATTCTCCTTATGCCAGGCTGGCTTTGGTTTAGACTCATCAAAAGACTTAGTCATGGGATACGTGATCAGATAACTCACTTGCAGAAGCCTATTGAAGATGACACTTAAGGGCTCTCCTAAAGCAGTTAAGGAGTGTTTATTATTGCCTTGATTATTCTGATTAGATTGCTGAGGAGGACGAGGTGCACCTTGTGGCACAGATATAGCATTTGGAATTGATTTTTGTGGAGGGGTATATTGAGGCCTTTGTGAGGTATTAGCTACTTGAACATGTTTGGTATCCATGACACCATCATTGACTACATTTATTTATTTATTCTAGTAGTGAGACTCATCTCCAAACTACTTTTCCGTATCTGGATTAAATTTTTTGATATGTCCCTTAACGATGAGCGCTCTCTCAATGATAAGACATTTTTCTATGACTTCCACAAAGGTTGTGAAATAATGAAGATTGAGATTATGTTTCATGTTCAGATGAGAGTTCACCACAAAAAGAGTGACTAGGTCCTTCTCACTAAGTTGAGATTTCATTCGACTAGCCAAAGCACGCCACCTTTGCAGGTAGCTTGCAATGGTTTCACCCTCACGTTGTTTTTCTTTCAGAAGATCTAGGGTATTAATATCCTTCTCCAAATTGAAGGAGAAGCGTGACAAATTTTTTTGAAAGATCCGCAAAGGAAGAGATGGATCCCTTTGGAAGACCCATAAACCAATCTAGAGCTACCCCCATTAGACTCCTAGGGAATAACTGTAGGAGATCATTGTCATTGTGGAGGACTTCTTGAAAATGTGAATAAACACCTGAAGGTGATTCTTAGGGTCTTTAGTTCCTTTATACTTGTCAAAATTTGGCATTTCAAAATGCTTGGGAAAAGGAATGAGGGAAATCATGGGATCGAACAGATAGGGATAGATCTCTTCAAAATTGAAATAATTTTTAGAGGTTCCTGCTTGCAATTATTTCAATGCAGATTTTACCTCTTCCCACTCCTTATTAACAGGAACTGATGAAGATGGATTTGATGGATTGGATTGATTATAAGGAGCACATTGTTGGTAATATGAGGATGGGGCAAACATGGTTTGATCATATGATGGTGGAGATGCATACGAAGGAGTCGACTGATGTTGATTGGCATAGGTGGGTTGTGATGGAGGATTGGTGTAGAATTGATGATACGATAGCAGATTTTGGTAAAAGAAGAGGCCCCTTGCTGATATGGTGGAGGTGCTTGATAATATGAGGTAGAAGTACCCTGTTGATATAACGACTGCTGATAAGATGGTTGCTGATGTGAGGCATAATATGGATTGGATTGATAATTGTAGGCAACATATTGTTGGGATGCATACGAAGGCTATTATGGATTAGGCTACTGATAGGAAGTGTTTTGCTATGGTTGCAAAGGGGTAGTGTAAGGTGGTTGCTACTGAAATTGTTGTGGATTGTGATATGCATAACCGGGGTTTGGATTGGACGCAGTAGCTTGTACATAGAAAGTGCTTTGCAGGTGGTACAAGTACTAAGCTACGTGATTGAGAATTGGCTGGTGGGATTGTTGAGGCTGTGTTGGGATTTGCAGTTGTTAAAGAGGTGGGGTTTGTTGGTAAAGAGGTAGAGTTTGAATTTGAGGCTGTTGGGTGATCTGCAGTTGTTGGAAGGGTGGAATTTTCTACGATATTTGTTGATGTGGAGGACCTTGTGGCTAATGAGGGGGTTGAAATGGATTACCCTACTGCTGATGCGGGGGTGGTTGTTGTTGTTGTGAAGGAATATGGATATTCTATTGTGGAGGTTGTTTTTGAATTGGTTGGGATGGAATTGGAACGTGTTGAGGGGTTTGTTGTGGTGTTTCTTGCGGGTTACCTTGTGATGGTTGCAAAGATGGAATGTTTCTTTGAGGTGGTTACTGAGGGATAAACGAAGGTGGTGGTTAATTGGAAGTGGGTGTTGATCCCAAAAGTGGTGCTAATGTAGGAAAAGGATTGCCCCCAACATTCATTGGTGGTTGACTAGGTTGATTAGGTAGGAGAAGCGGTGTGGATGGTACAGGGTTTGAACCTTGTGGGATGGTTGAAGGCGGAGGAGGAGGTCGATCCTATGGCATACCATAAGCAAGGGGATCATTGGGATCGGGTGATTCTCTCACGATTGTAATCGAAACTTGAGGGGGGTGTGTGACCTGATAAAGCATGACATTACCAAACCCAAGCTGATACCAATTATCTACATAAGCACCCTCGGGGATATAATAATTCTCAAGAGTGTACTACGAGTTCTAGGGATCTTGAGACATAGGAGGTATGGGAGGTGACGTATTAACATATTTGGATAACTCAAATCTTGATGGTGGTTTGATGTTTTTCATGATCAAGGTGGAGATGATTTTATCCTCACGCTCATTAAGGAGGTGATCTATCATTTGGAGATTGGTGGGATTGCTAAGATACTCATCGAATGTGACCTCAAGTTGATTGACCATGCTCTAGTCAGCAGGAGGCGATGTGGTGTGAACCTTAGTATTGGACTATGATGAGCCACCATTATTGGGATCCTGAGGGATGTTAGGTTGGGTACCTTAAGCCTATTGTTCTACCATGAGTTTATTTTTTATTACTATGATTAGATGATCTATTGGATTGGGTTGATGAAGCTAATTCTAAACTAGGTTTAGAGGTTTGACTAGATGATGTAAGGTATTGATTGATTGGATTGAATTGCAAAAGGGATGATTACGACGCCGAATCTACCTCAAGATGGAAGTAGATTGATTGGGTCAAAGATGACTTGCTAACTCAAGATGGATGACAATCCTAAGTAGGTGTGGATGATGACAATTGGAGTCAGACACATAAGCAAAATTGGATAAAAACCTCTAAGACAAAGTCTAGGGGATTGGGATCGATAAAACAATGATGAAAATAGAATCTAGGAATTCTCTAAGATGCAACTATGTGATTTGATAGGTGAATTGATGAATTTTGGAAAACACAGACAGACTAAAGTGATATTTACGAGAAGATGGATGATGATAAAAAAATTTGATTGTGGCAAAGGACTCGAAAGACAACAAGATTTTAGTGGCCAATAAGATTCACTCTTTGGAATCTGTATGGGTAGCGCATTTGCCTCTGTGTAGCTCAAATTAACCTCTTTAGGTCACAACTTCGCCTATTCAGAGAAGGCAAATTCGCCTAATTGGATGACTCAAATTCACCTAAGTTTAAATTTCTGACAAGAAACACACGAATATACAAAGCAAATTGTCCTATATCTCAAGGAGACACAAGAACAAGCAAACTTGTGAGCAAATTTTCATATCCAACTGTAGGTTCACCCAAAGTCTTACAAAATCGCCTCTAAATTAAGTAGAATCACCTAAAACACCAGAAGACCATAAGAGAATGGGTGGAATTGACTATTAAAATTTCCCAACGGGTATGACAAATTCACCTATTTCTTGAACTGTACAGATAGGAACAAACTCACCTAAAAATGGGATCGCCTGACGGACAAACAAATTTGCCTAAATCTTGACTTGTATAGACAAAGGAGACACAGGAAAAAATGAATTCACCTCTAAGGACAACAGGTTCACCCTTGAAGATGAAATTTTTTCCTATTCTATGGGAATAGGCAAATTCGACGGGTGAAGACTGATAAACTCACCTAAGGGATGGACAAACTTGCCTATTCCAAGGAACGGGCAAAAATGGGGTCGCCTAAGAAGGGACCCACAACCAAATTCGCCTTTGACAGAGACAAATTCACCTAAAGGGATTAGACCCGAGTCATACACAGAATCACCCTTTTGTAGGGAAAAATCACCTGTCCACAATGAAAATTCACCTCTGTATGAAGAAAATTTACCTTTGAGGGCAAGGGCTGATTGTAGCAAAGGACAAAAATCACGTAAAACAATAGGCAGAAAGGCTGGACTGACTCAACTGAAAATAAAAGCACTGGTATCGCACAATGAAGACACTCCAGGCAACACAATCCTAGAATTAGTGATAAGGGTTTACAAACTTGATGTAGGCCCACCACCTTGAGCAGACAACCCAAGGTTAATACTCTGTGATATTGGGGTGGTTCTATGGATCACCCTTTCTCATGAAGGTGGATAGCTAGCATTCCAGTGGCATAGGGTCATCAAAAGACACCACAGACTCACCTTCACGCTTGATAGAGCTTTCAGTTTTTAACATTTTTAGTTGGTTTCATAATTTTTTAATGATTTCTCACCCTTGTGCTTGATGGTTTTATGCTAGGGTTTAAGGTCTCATACCCTCATTCAATTTTCTCAAACATTAAACCCTTGCGATATATTCCCACATCAACCCCCTGTATCAAGTTGTTGGTTGTTCTAGTTAATACCTATGCCATTGCATCCGTTGTCTTTACCGGCCCCCTCTTCCTAAGCCTGCCGGTCATTGGGTCCCCTTTTAAATTTTATATATTCCATGGTCAGCCCAAAATATATATTTTTTTCTTTTAAAAGACTTAAGTCCAAAGTCTTTAATATTTTTTGGGGGGTCATCACCCATTAACCTAGCCCATGGCCCTCTTTTATAACTAGTTGTGTTTGCATGTGCAGAAATTTGAGCCATTAGATGAAATGACTAAGTCCCAAGCCTTGCGCACACATCGCTAGCATTTAAATAATGCATTTCTACTGGGTCGCGCGGCATGCACGATTATGCCACATATTTTTTGTTTTATGTGGGACCCAATCCCCACTATCTGCCTGGTCTCATGTGGTGGTGGATCAACAACTCTAATAAACCATCTAGTCTCAATTTGAGCCGTAGCGCACGTGCCGTGTAGAGTGTTAAATTATGTTACCTAATGTGTGGTTTGTGCGATGGTGCCATGTAGACTTTGTTGGCAGCAAAGTGAGGCTAGATGGGGCCGATGGGTGGTGGGCATGCAATCTAACTGGGGAAGACACCATTGGCCGATGGAATTTTCAAACATCTTTGACTCGATCTAAGTCATCCAAACGACCATCTCAGTGATTGATTGACGACTCACGTTCAAAGAATAGAATCAATCATGTGATGGCTATTTGAGCTCTACAAATGGAAAACATTAATGGCATGTGTTCCTCAGAGGATATCAGTTTGATTTTCATGTGTGTGAAGAGCTACTTCCTAGAAATTATAAAAATGGTATGTTGATTTCCATGTACCTGAGAATTAACGGTGGTGAAATATACATCGACGAATAATCACTCACTCGCTTGTGTTTCTCTCAGAGCATTGATGATCAATATCATCAATTTGATCAATAAATATGGATGAAGGCTCATCATTTCACCACTACAATTAGGAATCTGATTTTTTTTGTGCTTCTATGGTGGCTAGTAATTGCTCTTGTGAAGGTTTCGAATATTGGTGCAAGATGAGTAGGTTAGTTGCTTCTCCATCATCTGTGCGCAGGTCTGCCAAGGTTAATGTACAAAGGTTGCACGATGATATTCCACTACATGAACAAAGTAATCTTCAAAGCGCTTCCAGACTGAAGAAGGAATACATGGAGCCCATCCCAATAGTTACCAAGTGCAACTCTTGGTTGAAAGGCCAAGTTGCAATTGCAGAGGGGGAGGTGCGTGGCAAGGAGAAGAGGTCTACATAATTTGAGCAAAGACCAAAAGCCAAGATAAGATATGGTCGGGGTTCTCTAGGGAGGCAAAATTCACCCATTGACATCTCTGGTAGCTCTAGTGATAGTGATACAGAGACTGACTCCAATTATGGCCAATTCCTCATGGCTTTAACTGGGTTGGCTGGTGTGAACGAAGAGGTTCTCGTAGTTTCCCCAAGTCCTATGATGGAACCATGTGAAGTTACTGGTTCTAATGATAAAAAATGTGTTGATAAGGAAGAAGGAGTGCTTGTTTAGCTTCCTACTATGGTGAAGATGCGGAGTGGTCGCGCGTACCATGGCCCAGGTGCTGGTTTGAGTTCTAGATGATGGTGTAATTACCTTGGTTGCAGGTTTTGTGATGACGATGCTAGCTATTTTTTGAGTACGACGTGGATATGGGTTATAGGGCCTCAACATAATTTTGCAACGGTGATGGTGTCGACTAGTTTTGGTGGCTTGTATGGATATTTTGATTCCCATGTTTGGTAAATGATTACATCTAATCATTTGGGAGTTTTGAAATGCGGATGAAATTTTGTCTTGAAATGATTTTTTTGTGAAATGTACGTGTAATGAGCCTGATGCTTGTTGCTATCTTATGCTATAAAAGAGATTTCGAGGCTCATTACAAAGGTCAAAATTTTGAGTCCAGAACGGTCTAGGCAAAATGCATGTATAATGAACAAATACAATGCAAAATTATTGATGAATCTTCTAGCTAATTGTCTTGGGTATGAGTTTTTTATGACATAGTCTTGAATTTTTTTTTGCAAATGATTGATATCGAAAAAAATATATAAAATTAAAATATGTGCTCTCTTGTGTACAGTTGTTGCATATCATAAATGAAAATATCAAGTATCTTTTTATTTTTCTTTAATGGTTTAGTTGAATGTATGATTCTATTTCATGTTTTAACTCAAAGAGTTAATTAAATACTTGAAAAGAGTCATAGGTCTGTGATAATTTGCAAAGGATTCGATAAGAAGTAATACTTTAAATACTATGAGTTTTTATAATGTAATGCATTATGAAAATAGTCCATTCATTTCAGGGTTAAATGTTTTGTGCATTATAGAGTATTTCATGCTTGACTCCATTACCCAATTGACGAGGCATTGGCATATTTGTTAGGAATTCATGCAATCTGATGAATAAATGAAATGCCTAGCTAATGGATTCAAAGTTAGAATATTACTTAATCAAATCTTATTCATTTTGATATGTAAGTCTTGTACATACTTGTGTTCCTAGAAAATGATTGGTTATTTGTGTGAAGTTTAACCAATCCTTTAAATGAGTAATGTATGTTTGCAATTAGTAGGAACATGTCTGTGTGTTGAAATATTCTTGAGACATTAAATATCAAATGAACACAATAAGGAATACCCTCCTTGGTCCCACAAAGCCTAAAGAGTAGGGGTAAGGGCCTGAAAATCTTTACCCGCTAGTTGGTGACTAGATTTTGTAGTTCTTGAATATAAGGGTTGGCAATCCTTGAGGGAATTTCAAAGCTCAGTTGGAAAAAACACCAACAAAAATGGCGAGTCCGCTGGGGAGAACTCTGAGAAATTTATAAAAGAATGAATCCTAGTCACAAATTGTAATATGACAGAGTCAAGCATTTGGTGGATCTAAACATCTTGTTTAGGTATTGAAAAGTTTTGAACTTGGAAAGATTTTGGTTGCAGCAAGATCCAAATTTTTTATGAATGATTCCACTAGTGAAGACAACCCAGAACGAGATTTAATTTTAAAATGACTTCATAATTGTTTGAAGTTCAATCCTCTGTAAAGGAGGTGGTGACTCTGGCTTGAGAACCTGATGAAGACCATGTAGAAGTTCCAGCTCTGCAAAGTGGCAGACACATAAGAGTTTGGTAGCTGTTGTGACTTTCTAGGTATTCTTGTAGACATATTTCATTATTCAACAAGTAGTTTATGAGAAATCTTCAAGAATAGAAAGATAATTGGTTCCCAATTAAGTGAAGAAGCACTGATAGAGGGAAATTCTAGTTGAGTGTTGCATGTTTCTAGAATGTAATGTGGAATTCATGAATTGTAATAAAGAAGCATGTTATGTTTTTAAATCCTAAGCAAAATAGATAGAAATTGTACTATAAAGATTTGAGAGCTTAGGGATGAAGAATTTGAACTACCCTTTGACAAAGTCTGGCAAGGCTTGCAAAGATTAGGTAGAGTTGCCTTATCAAATTGTATACCCTGATATAAATATGAGTGCAACAATACATAATGGACATCCTTTGTCACGTCAGGGAAATTTTAGTACTGAAAGATACAGTGCTATATATTTTAGTAATATTCAGGGTTATCCAAATGAGGTACCACCTAAAATCAAAGAAAAGGTACCTAAGTTTAATTTTGCAAAGCATGAGTCAACAAGAAAACATCTGCAAGAGTTTTTTTGATATGATGGGAGATTATGAATTTAATTTTGAAGATGTTGTCATAAAGTTGTTTGTTCAGTCTCTGAAAGGAGATGCAAGGGACTAGTTCTCTTTTCTACTAGCAACTTCAATACATTCCTGGTATGAATTTAAGCTAGCATTCATGGAAAAATTTGCTGAGAGAGTGAACCTAAGCTTGGTGAGAATTTTTTTATGGAAATCCATAAAGAGGAGGATGAGTTGGTCCCTTCTTTTAATCTCAGATTTTCAAAGATAGTAAGAGAGATCCCTGCAAGTATAAGACCAAATGATGCTGAATGTTTGATTGTATTTTTAGGTGCATTTGACAGAAAGATGAGTTATTTGTTAAGAGATAAAGAGCCTATAACACTGCACCAAGCATATCAAATTGCTATGGATATTGAAAATAATTTGAAGTATTCAATGATGAAAGGATGCTTAATTCCTAATGCTAGTCATTATCGCACATTTTATGCAAATGTAATCAATGAATCAATTAGTGAAGAATCATGCCAAGAAGATAAGGTTCCTATTGCCTCACTTTCTCCATCACCACAACATACAGATCATAGTGAGTCCCAAGTGAAATTTCCACAAGATTCAAGTAGAGTTGACCATGCTTCGTATGCTAAAAGACTATGTGAAATAAGAAGAGGTCAAGGTGAATTATCCCATGACCTATTCCATAGGTTTGTGGATGTGTTGTTGTAAATACCAAAAAATATTAGGCCTAGAAAGTCAATGTACATTGAACTGTTTTGTGAAATATACCAGTCAAGGACAAGTATGTTGCCAGAGGAATTGAAGCTTGAAAGTCTAGGCCAAGTAGTTGATTGGATAAAATTGGTAGAAGGAATTGGGAGTAACCATGTACAACATCAGATGCTTCTGAATAATGATGGTCATAGCCCTGTTGAGGAAGAGCAAGAAATAATGCAAAGAGATGCAAAAGATGAATTAGAATATAATGATTACAACCAATTTACCTGTGATATATGGGTAGATCATCACCACATTGATGAAGATTGTGACCTACGTTGTGATGGAAGGTATGATGTGTCTGACTCAAGCTCCTGAGAGGTATTAAAGGATGAAGAGCTGGATGAGGTCCGAATGACTACCCCATTATATGATTTGATCAATGGTTATGATTCTAATGTTGATGATGTTCAGTTGTTTTCCAATAATTAAGATATTGACAACAAAAGCTATGACATTCAGTTTGAGGGGTTTGAGTGCAACATTACTATTGATGGATTCTCGTGCTGTGGTAGTTGTGATGATACCGAGTCATGTATTTATTTTTTTGAATATGATCACCCCTACCAAATGAAGGTGGAACCTCAAGAGCTTACAGGGATTTTGATTGTCTTGATAGGCTATAGAGTTTGCATCACCATATAAAGGGAGTAGAGGATTCCTTGACCAAAATGAATGTAATAGAAAATCCCCTTTTTGATGAACCTTTACCCATGTCAGTCACTAAAGATGAATCCCTTGGTTAGTGCAGGGATAATCCACTTTTTGAGGATTTTGATGATGCTTTGGATGTATGGCCAGGGTATGGTTATGAGCAGTGCACTAGCAAGTTTATTGATAGGAGTGCTTGTGAAGTTTTCACATTTTTTTATACCATGGAGGATGAAATTAAGGATCAAGGAGAGATCAAAGTCCTTGAGTGCCTCTCCCAGGAATATAATCCTCTTCATGAGAATGACTTTCAAATACCTCATTCACAAAAGGAAGATCACTTTGATTTTAAAATTGATGAAGAATACGAGGACAAAGGTGTCACTGTTCAGTGTGTAAATGTTGAGTCTAATGGTAAAAGCTTGGAGAATGATGTGTGCATTATTGAGGGAAGAGTGATCGAGCTACATATTTTGATGCACATATAGATTATGGATTAGCTTTGAGGCTCACAAATGATGAATGTAAATTTGGCTCATATATAGGGCAGCCAAATGATGTGGGGTATGATATCAGCCAACATGAGTGTGCGGTTAAGTTCTTTGCTGATGCTCCTCATCTCTTTGGTATCATTATGGATTTTCTTTAACTTAAGGAGGATGGCATCTATGTGAAGTAGGGTGAAGACATTCTTGAGTCTGTTTCTTTTCTTTTTGATGTTTTAAGAGATTATGGGCCTAGTCTTTTGCACAGTGATTTTGAAGGTTTTCATTTTGATATGCAGAGTAAATATGATCAAGTGGAATCTGGATGTTTCCTTTTTCCACTCCAAATTGACAAGCCTGAGATTAGTAAACAAGGAAATTATGAGGCATATGGGATCATTGGTACCCATCATAATGATATAGATTATTGGAGATTTCCTAGTATGTGCACACATCCAATGCACGTATGTGAAAGGAAGGCCTTTGACAAAGAAAAGATTTGGCTCCAAAGCTTGGAAAATCTTGATGCACAAAGCCTACAAATTGAGGCTAGTGGAATTGGATGAGATTTCCTAACAGGGAAAGCTTTGTACAATTATGTAAATTTTGTATATAGGTGTGGTTTTTTTCTTTCCTGCTGTGTCTGCTTGTCTTGTTCGGATAAGCTCCTGGTTTTTGTCTTCTGGGCTGGTCTGCTTCTATCCGAGATCTGGATTCTTGCCACACCCACCAGGGGTATGCATCCATGAGCTGGAGCCACTGATAGAGCTTTCATTTTTTAACATTTTTAGTTGGTTTCATAAAAAATTAATGATTTCTCACCCTTGTGCTTGATGGTTTTATGTTAGGGTTTAAGGTCTCATACCCTCGTTCAATTTTCTCAAACCTTAAACCCTTGCGATATATTACCACATTGACCCCCTGTATTAGGTTTCTGGTTGTTCTAGTATATACCTATGCCATCATGCCCATTGTCTTTACCGGCCCGCTCTGCCTAAGCCCGTCAGTCATTGGGTCCCCTTTTAAATTTTATATATTCCATGGTCGGCCCAAAATATATATTTTGCTTTTAAAAGACTTAAGTCCTAAGTCTTTAATCTTTTCTGGGGGGTCATCTCTCATTAACCTAGCCCATGGCCCTCTTTTATAACTAATTGTGTTTGCATATGCAAAAATCTGAGCCGTCGGAAGAAATGACTAAGTCCCAAGCCTTGCACGCACACAATGTAGCATTTAAATAATGCATTTCTACTAGGCCACGTGGCATGCACGATTACACCACACATCTTCTATTTTATGTGGGACCCAATCCCCACTATCTGCTTGGTCTCATGTGGTGGTGGATCAAAGCCTCTAACGTACCATCTGGTCTCAATCTGAGCCGTAGCGTGCATGCCACGTAGAGTATTAAATTATGTTACCTAACATCTTGCTCGGTCTGCGCGATGGCACCACATGGACTCTGCTGGCGGTGAAGTGAGGCTGGATGGGGCCCATGGGTGGTGGATGTGTCGTCTGACTGGGGAAGAAACCATTGGCCAATGGACTTTCCATGTGACAACATGGAATTTTCAAACATCTTTGACTTGATCCGAGTCATCCAAAGGACCATCTTAGTGATTGATCGACGACTCACATTCAAAGAACAAAATCAACCATCTGATGGCTATTTGAGCTCAATAAATGGTGAGCATTAATGACATGTGCTTCTTAGAGGATATCAGTTTGATTTTCATGCGTGTGAAGAGCTACTTCTTGGCAATTATGAAAATGGTACATCGATTTCCATGTACTTGGGAATTAACGATGGTGAAATATACACCAACGAATAATCACTCATCTGCTCATGTTTCTCTTAGAGCATTGATGAAGGCTCATCATTTCACCACTGCAATTAGGAATCTAATTTTTTTTGTGCTTCTACGGTGGCTAGTAATTTCTCTTGTGAAGGTTTCGAATATTGGTGCAGGATGAGTAGATCGGTTGCTTCTCCATCATCTATGCGCAGGTCTGCCAGGGTTAATGTACAAAGGTCGCATAATGATATGCCACTACATGAACATAGCAATCTTCAAATTGCATCCATCTTGAAGAAGGAATACATAGAGCCTGTCCCAGTAGTTACTAGGTGAAATTATTTGTTGAAAGGCCAAGCTACAATTGCAGAGGGGGCGGTGCGTGGCAAGGAGAAGAGGTCTGTAGAGTTTGAGCGGAGACCAAAAGCTAAGATAAGATATGGTAGGGGTTCTCTAGGGAGGCATAATTCAACCATTGACATCTCTGGTATCTCTAGTGATAGTGATACAGAGACTGACTCCAGTTATGGCCAATTCCTCATGGCTTTAACTGGGTTGGCTGGTGCGAACAAAGAGGTCCTCATAGTTTCCCCAATTTTTGTGATGGCACCATGTGAAGTTGTTGGTTCTAATGATAAAAAGTGTGCCAATAAGGAAGAAGGAGCACTTGTTTAGCTTCCTACTATGGTGAAGATGCGGAGTGGTCGTGTGTACCGTGGCCCAAGTGTTGGTTTGAGTTTTGGATGATAGTGTAATTTTCTTAGTTGCAGGTTTTGTGATGATGATGCTGGCTATTTTTTGGGTATGACGTGGATATGGGTTATAGGGCCTCAATGGAATTTTGCAACGGTGATGGTGCCGACTGGGTTTGGTAGCTTGTATAGATATTTTGATTCCCATGTTCGGTAAATGATTACATCTAACCATTTGGGAATTTTGAAATGTGGATGAAATTTTGTCTTGAAATGATTTTTTTGTGAAATGTAACTATAATGAGCCTAATGCTTGTTGCTCTCTTATGCTATAAAAGAGATTTCAAGGCTCATTATAGAGGTTAGAATTTTGAGCCTGGAACAGTCTAGGTAAAATGCATGTATAGTGAACAAATACAATGCAAAATTCTTGATGAATCTACTAGCTAATTGTCTTGGGTATGAGTTTTGTATGAAATAGTCTTGAATAGTTTTATGCAAATGACTGATATCGAAACAAATCTATAAAATTAAAGTATGTGCTCTCCTATGTACAGTTGTTGCAGATCATAAATGAAAATATCAAGTATCTTTTCATTTGTCTTTAATGGTTTAGTTGAATGTATGATTCTATTTCATGTTTTAACTCAGAGTTAATTAAATACTTGAAAAGAGTCATAGGTCTGTGATAATTTGTAAAGGATTCGGTAAGAAGTAATACTTTAAATACTATGTTTTTTAATTTAATGCATTATGAAAATAGTCCATTCATTTCAAGGTTAAATGTTTTGTGTATTATAGAGTATTTCATGTTTGACTCCGTTACCCAATTGATGAGGCACTAACATATTTGTTAGAAATTCATGCAATCTGATGAATAAATGAAATGCCTAGCAAATGGATTCAAAGTTAGATCATTAATTAATCAAATATTATTCGTTCTGAGATGTAAGTCTCGTACATACTTGTGTTCCTAGCAAATGATTGGTTATTTGTGTGAAGGTCAGCCAATCCTTTAAATGAGTAATGTATGTTTGCAATTAGTAGGAATAGGTCTATGTGTTGAAGTGTTAAGAAATTAAATATCAAATGAACACAATAAGGAATACCCTCCTTACTCCCATAGAGCCTGAAGAGTAGGGGTAAGGGCCTGAAAATCTTTACCCATTAGTTGGCCACTAGCTTTTGTAGTTCTTGAATATAAGGGTTGGCAATCCCTGAGGGAATTTCGAAGCTCAGTTGGAAAAAACACCAACAACGCTCTCACTCGAGGACTATCATAGTCCACCACAAGGATTTCTATCTCAACCCAAGGGATACGTAGTAACTTCGGGGTACGATGCACATCCCTTGCACTACACCAAGCCATGACTAAAACACAGGTATTTATCTAGGCTATACAAGACTATCTCGCGCATCCTTGATATATGCAAGGTACGTGAGGCACAACCGTGAACACCAACCCATCATAAGCATGATTCGGGAGCCCCAATGAGGTACAAGAAACTCAGACCAATTTTGCATGTTTTATCTAGGTATCCCCTTAGCTTCGATGCTTCACTAAACACGAATGACTAGATTGGGGTACAACTTTCATTCTCCCCCTTTATATACCACGCTACTAACATGTGGTTGGAATCGTCCCCCGGGTGATGAAATCCCAAGCAGGTCCTGCTAAAGGAAGAAGATACTAGATGCTTCAGCTAGTCCCCAGGCTCACATGTAGTGCAAGGGGAGAGATTAGATGCACTAGCACTTCCTGGGTAGACTAGACTGGATTAGAGTAGGCTACGATTTCTCATTACCCAGGATTTCCTAAAGGTGCAAGGGGAGTGGATACGTCAACAAATTACTCCCAAGCACAAAAAACAATGTTAATTGACCCTTTAATTAATTCTACGTGTATCTAGCTAGTATGGAACTCGACAAACATGCTAACTAATAGGTCTTCGACTGATTGTCTTGTAGAGAATACGCTAGTAATTTGAAACCATCGATCTTGGACGAATGAGGACAAGCTGCACAATTCGTTAGTGAAATTGCACACTCACAAACATATAGGTTAGCTGATCAGTATCCGAAAATGAAATCAAATTCAAGCTGTAAATCAAAAAATTTAATTTTAGGTTCACCTGAAATTCGCCCCTATGTCGGGAAAATTCACCTTCTTTTTTTCTTCTGATCAAATTCACCCATCTATGAGAATGGGAAAATTTTCTCTCGCCTCTGTAACTTGAGCACTCTCACCTATTTGTCAGGAAATTTCATGAATTTGCCCCTGCTTCAAGCAAATTCGCCCCTGGTTTCAAGTTCACCCCTTTTTGCAAAAGGGAAAATCCGCTTACGCCTTTGTTGATTGCAGGTTCGCCTCTGTAATAGGCAAGTTCGCTTGTTGGGGTAGTTTTTCCCTTGTGTGCAAAATTTGAACCTACAAAATTCAAACAAAAGCAAATGTAAAAGTGCAGACCCATGACGTGGGTCCCATTGGGTGTGCCATAAATGTGTGTAGGTGAATTTTCCTAGTCTAAAATTGCAAAACTAAAATAAATGTAAGCAAGGAAAAACACAAACAACACTTCAATGATTAGCCTAGTTGAACTTAAACAAAACAAAAGATAAAGAAAAAAATTTTACCTTGTCCAAGTTGATGATTTGGTTGGCCCTATTGATCATTTGATTTGTGTGCTCCTTTTGATGGCAAACAACATAAAACCTAGTTCTAAATGATAGCGGGATGGTGTGGAATGCATTGGTGCAAGTGGGTATTGCAATGGGTGCTTAATATGGATGGAAAGAGTGCTGCAACAATGGAGGTTTGGGTTCTTGAAGGCTTGTGTGTTTGATTGCTTTATTGTGTGAGTGAGTTCTTGGTTGATTGATGCAAATGAGGGAAAATTCATTTAATTTTAGGGGAATTACCCCTAAATAATGGAGGGTTAGGATGAACCCACCATGGATAAGATCAAGGGCTAGGGTGAGTTGAGAACTCACAAGCCCTCACATCTCACCATGTGGAAAATGAGGTGTCAAAAGGGGAGGTGAGGTGGAGGTACTACATAGTACATTGGGAGTGGGACAAGATCTCCTCATAAAGGAGGTCCTTGTCCACATGTGAGTGATAAGATATTTAAGGAATTAAAAATTCCTTGAAAGGGCCAAGGGGGAATAAATGTGAATTTTAAATTCACATGGGGAAGAGGTTGCCTTATCCAAAAGGAGAAAGCAATTAATAAAAGGTTGACTTGGGGGTATGCCATAAATGGCATAAGGATTTGTTTGACCTAATTAGGTGATTAGGTTGTGCAAACAAGGGATTAGATGAATTAATGACAGATTAAGACAAGTGGAGAGTTATGGAGGATGTGACACTAATCCTGATTAGGGATGTGCACATCCTAATCATAGGTTACCTAAATTAACCTGGATTAGAGAAGGATTATGGAGGATGGGACAAGGAAAGAGAAATAATGAATTTAAAAACTAATTTAAATTCATAAAGGCAAATGACTAAACTAAACAAATTAGAATATTTATTTAATTTAGAGAGGAAAGTGGAATAAATGATAAAGTATTTAATTATTTAATTAAATACCTTAGGAACTTTAGCAAAAGAGGAATATTAATTAAATAATAAATTATTTAATTAATGCCAATGAGGGATGTGGTATAAAGGAATAAAAGGGGAGGAATTTGACCCTATGGGGGTGGTCAAGTTTTGATGTCTATAGTATCATCAATGAATTGTTGGATAACAGCGGGTTCCAATGATGTTGCAGGTTTAACCCCCTTTATGGAGCCCTCCAACAATAATTTGGATATGTTCCTACTCAATACATCCATGACCATGATAAACAAATAGGACGAGAGAGGATCACGCTGTCTGAAACCTCTTCCAGCATTGAAGAAACCAAAGGGGGCCCATTAACCAAAATAGAGTATCTCATAGTAGTAATGCATTCCATCAAGAGGTTAATCACCTTTTCTTTAAAACCAAACTTAGACAAGACTTTCTGAATAAAGTCCCATAACACCTTATCATATGCTTTTGAAATATGCAGTTTGAAGGCCATACCAGCATTGTTGCATATGTCCATGGAGTGTAAAATTTCATGGGTGGTTATGGTGGCATCCAAGATATGATGACCTAGTACAAAACCTTTTTGGGTAGGGCTTATCATGTTTTCAAGCAAGGTTTTCAGGCGGTTCACCAATATTTTAGAAAATATCTTGTAAATGGTATTGCAAAGGCTTATGGGCCTAAAGTCAGTCATAGACTGGGTTTCAACAACCTTGGGAACAAGGGAAATAAAGGTGTGATTCAACTATTTGAGGATCTTAGTAGATTTGAAGAAATCATTGGCTGCGAGGACAAGGTCCCCCGCAACAATATCCCAAAATATTTGGAAGAAATCCGTGGGGAACCCATCCAGGCCAGGCGCCTTATAGGCACCCATACTAAAAATAGTCATTCAAACTTCCTCAAGAGTGACAACACAAAGGATGCTTTTATTATTGTGTGCAAGTAATTTTTCCTACCCTAAGATGCAAAACAAATCGAAATTCAAAAAGGAAAAACACCAACAAACACTCAAGATTAGGCCTAAGATAAATCCAAACAAAATACAAAGAAAATGGAACTTTTTTACCTTGTTCAAATTGATGGTTTGGTTGGACCTTGTTGATGCTTGAATGTGTGCTCCTTTGTTGGAAGCATGGCATGTAATTGTTGATGCCAAAATTTGACAAGGTAACAACCTTTATGGGAAACTCTGTTAAAGGGGGGACCTATTGCACTGAACTAAGTAACCTCTGGATTTTAAAGAAGTTGACTTCTTCTATAAGTGGGATTTTGAATGGTAAAAGGAAGAAGATATAAAAATAAAAGATCTAACTAAGGCGATGTGCCAAGATTTAGATGTAAGGCACAATAAATCTATCTTTTGGATGCGATTTAAGGGCCTGTTCAACAATCTTCTATATCCGAAAATAACAATCATCAAATAGAAAGACCTGAATAGTTCATTTCATAACATAAAACAATTTGTATGGAAACTTACTGAAAAAGAAGAGTCAAAATACATGGTCTTAAATTAGTATTCTGTTCAAATAATTGAAGTTGCAAATAATCTATTCAGTAACAAAATAGTATAATGTTTTCAAATGGTTAAGAAACAAAGAGGCCAAATTACAAGGGCACAATCTATGAGTCTACAATTATCTAACAAAACAAGAGGTTCAGTGTCTTCCTAATCCTTTTGTATTTATATTTTCGATCACTTCTAGGTTGAGAGAAGTAGTACATATAGCCAGAGGCTTCCACCACTTGAAAGCCCATAACAAAAAGATTCTCAATCATGGTGATGATGTTTGCAACAATGACTCATCGTGACCATTATAACAAAAATATTATCGAGCATGAAGCCAGTCACCCATGAGCCAGGTGCATCCCCTATGAATGATGGTGGTGCTCCCAACTTTTGAAAACAACTAAGGCTCTAGCGACAGGATATCGGGGCCCGACCTTCATTCCATCCTTTCTGTGAATGAAATGCCCATTTTGAGGACACGTGGAAGAAGCCTCAGTGTATCAACACCACTGTGGGGCCCACCCAAAAGTGCGCTCGAGGTCTGAAGGAGAAGGGAAGGGAAGCTCCCCTTCAATGAGCGAATGTATGACACGTGGAAGCATCGGGCGTGGTTGGAAGCTAAGCAAAATTAAACAACAAAGCAACCCAAAGGGAGCGTGGGATATATTTAATATTCACATATTTTGGTGACTATTAGGGGCATTTTTCCTACGAAACTATGTACCAAAAATCTATGCTTTCATGACCATGGCCTTATTCATTGAGCATTAGAGTCAGAGCTTAGAAAGGGCGATCTGCAAGGGCATTCAATCAGCCTCGAAAGGTATTGATATGGTGCACAGATTCTTGTGCATCTCGTGCAAATCAATTATCTCTTTAAAGGGCAACATCGTAGATATTCTGGACCCGACCTCAAGCTAGAAAAGAAGTCACGCAATCTGATGAGTGACACCTTCAATATCCTCGACGGTAGGAGGCTGGCTGACGTTCTTGTAAGTGGATAAATCCTGCTTCTTCTCCTTGATTTTGGCTACAATTTGCTCTGCGGTGGCCACCGATTTGTCAGAAAGAAATGGAGAGGGCAAGCCCATCTAGGTTAGTTGGGAAAACCTTTCCCACATGCTATCCATAGTTCATCCCAATGTGACTGAGTAGTGCTGAGCATGAAGGGTGGCTTCATGGCAGTGAATAAACTCTTTTGCGATCCTAGTAGCTGACCTTCAATTTTCAAAACCTGCTCGTACCAGATCCTTGATTGGAACGGTGTATAGCTCGTCCAGAAAAATTTCCACTTTAGGAACTTTTTCCCCTATGAATTGAGGGAATTATTCCATTGTGTCGTGAACCTCCTTGCATAACTTTGTTGCCTCTGCCATAAACTGAAGTTTGGGCTGGAGAGTCGAACATAAAGCCTTGACTCTTTCCCAATAGGGAACGTATAGTTGTTGGGATACTAAGCAAAGGTATGACTGTGGAGGAGTTTGAATAATCTTCTTCAAGAGATTAATCTTTGCATCCTTCATCCCAATCTCTCGTGTCAGCCCTAAAATTTGTTCTACAACCGTGGAGAGTTTCTCTTGCAAGGCCCTTTTGTTGGTATGTGGCGACTGATCATTCTATACTGTACACTCTTCATGTATCCTTGCTGTCCGGGCCTCTGTAGGGGGGGCTGCTTTTGAAATTCTGAAAAAGGAAAAATCATAAAAGGGAAAAATCCCGATTTTGTATAACCCTAATTTATAAAGGGTTTAGGATGGAGTTACAGTATATAAGAAACAAGCGATTATTCGCGATATTGTAATAGGGTTTTACACTGGTTAATGAAATCATTGGATGGCTGCGGTTTGGTGGATGTAGCCCACATTGGGTGAACCACGTTAAATTCTCTGTGTTATTTTTCTGTGTGTTTTACTTCTGGTTTATTTGATAAAATCTGCATTTAGCTTTTAGATATCTGCCATTGAAAACCTAACACCTTTGTTCGGCAAGCCATTTTTCTTCGGTTTGGCCTCAGGTTGCAGACTCTTCCTCTAGGGAAAGCTTGATCTTTTGGAGGTCCTCTTTAAACTGATCTCGCATGTTTTCTAGATCTGTCTCCTTCAATTGTACTACTTGCTCCAACTGAGCACATAGTCGCTACAAATCTTCATTCTTTTGCTAAACTTTCCCTTCCGATTGGGCCAATCGGTCCTATAATTCTTGATTCCTTCACCGCAACTCAACCACTTGATCTGACTCTTGTCACTAGAATCTCTTGAGCTCCCTTTATAGGCCGGCCTTCTCATCATGTGCATTCTGTGTGAAGCATGCCCTTTCGGTCTCCCATCCTTTGTCCTTGGCCAACAAGACTTCTATCCTTTCTTTAACAACCTTGATCTCAGCCTCTACCTTCTTCAACCGATGACTAGACTTGAGAAAGTTATTGGTCACCACCCGTTGTGTCTCCTCCATTAGATCAACTTTATCTTTTGGTTGGAAAACATGCAAGTCCAGTCCGATGGCATGGACATCATAGTCATCGGGTTGCATTTCTCCCTATAATTTGGTAACATTGGGGTGCATGGTTGCGAAATGCAATGACTATTGAGCCTCATTATAAATTATCTAGACTTTGGGCTTCGCTGGCTTCCTAGCATCCTTTTCTTTTTGCTTCTAGAGTCGGAGAGCTCGGGCTTGCTTCATTGTATCGCTCTATGACAAGAATTGAGTTGGTGATCTGATGTGTTTGCCTGCAAAAGGGGCACTGGGAGGGACAACGAAAGGGAATAAAAGGTAGGTGACCTTAGATGTTTTATTCTTTGGAAGGGCAACTGTGAGAAAAGAGAAGGGAGGAATATTCCAAATCCCAAGTGACGAAGGTGTGGTAGGACTCATGGGGAATGGTGGTGGCAATGGAGGTGCAACAGGTTGCATTTTATGCAAAGGTTGGGTCGGAGTTGACTCAACGGAGACAAAAGGGATTTGCAATTTCAGATGCTAAGGGGGTTGTAGCCATAGATGTGAATAGGGAAGCTAACAGGGCTCTCATGAAAGATGAATTAACCCTTGGGGAAGTGAAAGCCATTTGTTCGATATGGGAAAACTGGGAGAAACCTCCCGAAGTCATTGCAATAGGGACATAGAAAGACAGGCTAATACTTGGAGCAATGGGTGTCGCAAAGACAATGGAAGAAACAAGAGACTGGGAGCCAAGAAGATGGAGAGAGATAGATACCTGAGTGGTGGATTTTGTCTTCGATCCTTGGCTAATCGCAACCTCCTGCGAAATTTCTCCTGAAGCAGCATTAATGCGTTGTCTCTTGCTTGGTGGGGATTGTTCCATATCTGCTACTTTTGTCGATTGCAACGTTCCTCTAGGATTCGTTATGGCCCAAGTTCAAGACTGCAAAGACCCTGATCATGAAATATTTATATGTAAGCTCCTAACAACTATGCTAGGCTATGATCCCACTTTTTATTTTTGCTTCCCCTTGTCAGAGCATTGTGTGGCCTCTTCAGGGTCAGCCTCTTCCACATCGTTCACATCAAAGTCAACATGCTCCTATTCCAGAGAGTATCAAACCGATCATCAGAGTCAAAGATCGGTGGGTCCTGGAACGAGGCGAGAGGGCACTTGATCTCCTGGCGATAAATCCAAAAATCATTGATATTTTTCATCTTCCAGCCCTATTCCCTTATCAAACTATTTCGGAGGGTAGCACTCATGCGACAATTTTTTTCTACCTTCCCCTTAGGGAGATAGAACTCAGACCATGATAGCCTTTGATTATTTGTTGGCATACATGCCAAGTCCACCCAAATCCTGCTGATATCCTCTAGAGGATTTTGCCATGCATCCCAGTAAGGCCGAGGGTTGTGCATTACCTTAATGAATGTGTCACCCAAGTCATCCTCGGGGTTGTAGTCCCACCTATCACAAATAAACACTAGCCCGAGATGAGCCAACTTTGATTCCAACAGCTCAGTCGATTTATTCTTTACCACAACCACTATTTTGTAGCTCAACGGGCATTCAAAAAACCCTCTCTTCTTCTTCTTTGGGTCAGAACAAAAGGTCAAGTCCATAATGGCCAGTTGTCAGAACACTTCAAGGGCCAAAACCCGATCGGTGATGGATGCTGGGAGTTGGATTGGATCCAAAAAGACACACACTCGAATGCATGTGAAATCCTCCTTGAGGAACCATTCACACTTGGGGAACAAGGCTTGTATCCAGCCAATTTGGTCGGCCAATAGGTGATAGTAGTTACCATCCTCACTCAAGTCGCACAAAATCAAAATCAAGAATTTCTCTGAAAATGCATAATAATCATAGGTGGAAGAGAGGATGTGACTTCATATCAAAACTAGCTTTTGATGCTTCTTCTCATCAAATATTGATAACTCTATTTTATCCTTGAAGAAATCGGGGTTCTGATGTAGAAACATATAGGCAAGAAGAGAAGGATATCTGAACTTACCAATAGTTTCAAACTCAACAATCTAATTCTACATATCTTTAACAATCATGTCTATGAAATCATATCAAAAAGGGTCGCATTGCCTCCTTAGCTGAAAACCCAGCCCCAACTTAGATTCGTGCACGATCATGTCATCATCCAAGCCGAACACAAAAGCCATCATAGAGAAGGTGTCTTGCATGTCTACAAGTTTGAAGTCTACACGATGATTCAAATTTCTTAATGACTGTTGGCAATCCTGGGGCCTTTCGGTCTGTATTATAAAATTCAAGGGCATTCCTTCTACCTCTCCAAAATTTTATGCCATTTTTCTGGTTAAACGGCTCCATTGGTAGCGTCCTGGTGTTATTCCTTGGAATGCACAACATGTCCCTAAGAGCCTCTACAGATATCATGACTCTCAACTTTCTTCCCTTAATGGCACCAGTCACTAGAATGAAGCACTGAATGCTTTCACTGATTATTTCTGGGAAGTGGTGCACATAAGGGACCATATATTGTAGAAGCCCACAGAGCCATTGCTTGTATGGTAGTTGATTGTTGAAAGCTTTCCTCATTCTGGCGAAAGCAGCTTCTCTTAGCCCCTTAGGGTTGGTTTTGAGGTCGGGTTCATAAATGTTATCCCACTCCTCCTTTATCAAACTTGCGTCCTTGAGAGTCCCCTTCTGAGCTAAACGCGTGCGAAACCAGTCCGTATTTTCTAGGATTCTAGGCATAGTGTAGGATTGATCTTGAAAAATATTAACCATGGGTGCTGTGAGCATCACATGAGCCAAGCTTTGAGATGTTTCACTTGGCTCATTCATCTATATGTTCTGAGCTACTTCAAGGGCAGAGGATTCCATTTGTGTTCAAACCTTTGCAATTTATCACACGTTACTTGGCGATTCCCGCACTTCAAATTTTTGCACTGACTATGTATTCAAGAGCTCTCCTTTTATTTTTCTCACAACTGCATGCAATACTTAGCCTTTTTTATTTCTTCCTTCGAGTGGTAAATGATGGCTACCTTTTTGCATTAAATTCGGCATGTACTACCAAATATTTGCTTGTGTGAAGTGAATTACTTGCCATTTTGAAATGAGAAGAATTCATAATGACCCCAAGTACCTACAACCCATGGCATGATTTCCTTGGAAATTGAGCTGGTGATTTGAAGGCAGACTAGGCATCGTATGCCGTGGTAATTAATATCCCAAACAAAATGATTACGCCAAAGTATGCGATAAGCATCAAATAGATTTGCATTATTTTTGGGAGTTTGAGAAACATTTGCAGGATGACACCTCATTGTTCGACTGAAAAGACTACCGCTCGAGACAACCACCAACTCATGCTAATTAATTAGCTTGCCTTGATTTTGTATGAAACAAATCATACCTATAGATGCAACTGGGTGATAGCCTCAAGCGAGCCTTGGTATAGTGTTTGAGGTGGTACCTGGTTAACCTCATGCTTTATGGTATGCAAATTACCACACTTATCCTTGCCACTTCTATAAATAGGTGCCTAGGCAATAGTGAAATCACACTTGGCAATTTTTAGCAAAATTAGCACTAGGTGATTGGTTTAGCATTTGGTATTTGCAGTCTACATAGTATTTATATAGATTTTGATGCTATGAACACCCCAATCAGGTTGAGCTCCCACAAATATCAAATGACCTTTTTGGGTGAGATTTCAACTAGGCACCTTAAGAGGATGACCAAAAATAAGCATTCTTTGGCCATCATAGCCATGAAATGGGTCCTACGACGTGACTGCCTTGAAAATGAAGATAAATATATAGTCAACACTGATGTGTGTTCTCACTTTGTGGCGTCAATGCTTGACATCCAGATTCCCAAGTCACTTATCCTCCGTTTGGTAAAAGAATTTTTCACAAAGAAGTATCTAAACGGCCTCGAGGAGGTGGTGGCGAATGCTGCATTTGGTGGAGGTATCCCGACCGCAAGTGACCTTTGCAATTTTATTGAAGAGGACACGATCGTTCTGTGGTTTTCGTTCTTGAGCGGTTTCTGCCTTCAGTCACAGGAAGTACATTGCCAAAGGGTCACCCGTGCCGGTCACTTCCTCTTTTGAATATACAACATGGTGCCATTCTATGACGTCAACTGGTATACCGACTTCAGGAACCTGGTGTTCCCTTCATCGCTCACCATTTCTTCTCTGGATGGTGTCATTGGCCCAATTGTTGCTTCAGAGGATGAAATGATTTCGGATGTTGTTGTTGCTACTGCCTACTCCCATGACTAAAGATTTCCTCTCTCTTCATGCTTCTCCCTTTTAAAAATGAAACTCATTAATCCTTTTGTATATAGCCTGGAAAAGGCCCTATAATAGCCATATGAAAAGGATGCAGAAATATATATAAGTATATACTTTAAAGCGTGGTCTTCAAGCCATTTTGACACTATATTTAGTGAAGTATATAAATATAATGAGGATATGACTTATATTTTTTTTAAAATTATGCTTTGTTGAATACTCCTTATTCTTTCTATCATATGTGTAATTCACTGCATCATAATGTAAATTTTCGCTACATCATGGTGTAAACCTCCCCTGCATCATGGATTAAGAAGATCGACCGAAAAAACAAAAGAACAAAAAGGGAAAAAACTACAAAAATTACATATTTACATGGTAGAATTGTTTAATTGAGCTCCATAGAAATTTTAAGGTGAATTCCCTTAACAAGAATCCCTAGCGCTTTTCTTTCCATTCTTTTTGATTCAAATGCATCATATCGCTTGCATTGCATTGTCCTGATCCTCCCACTAGTTGTCAGATTTCTCATGTTGACCAGGTCTCCCTGTCCACTCATTAAATTTTAACACTAGGTCCCAGCATTTAAGGTCTTGGTCTGAAAATCCATCTAACAGAGAAAACAAATCCGAATCGGCTACATTTTGCACAATTGATCCCATAGAGGGCAGTGGGCAATGATCTCTTAGTGATGCTCGATTTAGGTTGCGAAAGTTGATACATAGGCAGATATCTTCGTTCTTCTTTCAGATAGGGATCAGGTTGAATGCCCACACGTTATGCTTGACTGAGATGAAAATCTGTGACTAAATTAGCTTCGTTAACCCTTGCGCCATCAATGCTTCAATATTGGGATTCACTGGCCTTTGTTTCTGGTGAACTACTATGGCCTCCTCTATCGACTCTATTGTACGCTAGATGATGCTGGGATCATATCCCTTGAGGTCATCATATGGCCAGGTAACCATCCCTTCACCTTTTCCCAAAAGGTTGATGAGTCTTTCTTTATCTTGATGTAAGAAGTCCTTTTTGACTTGAGCTTACTTCCGTCCCTGATCTGAAAATCTGCATAGTCACCTCTATTTTCTACAAACTTCCTCTTATTATTTCTCACATTGCCAAAATAAAAAGGGTTTTTGAGAGTAGCCAAATATTTTGGAAGCTTATGGGACCTTAGCTGAATGTCTTGTCCGCCATCGGTTTCGGTGACCCTTGATTGGAGTTGGCCGGCAAATTCTCTCGACTGTGAGCTGAATGAAGCGATGTGGTCATTGCTGTCAAATACTTGATCCGACCATTATCTAGAATTATTGGTTGGACTATCCTTTGTACAAAGTGTTTGTTATGCAGTAGGTAGGAGGCTAGTTCGAATTGAGATCCGATTATGGCCATGCGGTCTGCATAAGCATTTTGTTCTCGGGGAACAGTTTGGATATCAAAAAATTCAAAGCTCTCAATAAGGTCCCAGACTCTGTGTCTGTAGGATCTCAGACGGACATATTTTGCTGCACTGATACCCCAAATTTGTTCAAGGATTGGCTTGAAATATCCAAACACCATTATTTTCTTAACGCCCATTCATTCCACTAGGCTTAGACCTAGCATGAGGCCTTCATATTCAGCTTCGTCGTTGGAACAAAAAAAATGGAATTGGAGGATCTGATTGTCTTTTCATTGCTCGAGGAAGTCAGGCATATCCTAGCCCCCACATCGACCTTGCATCTAGCACCATCAAAGTGTAATGTTCATAGCTCTGTTTCCGAAATTCCTTCGGGCTCTTTCGTCACCTTCAGGATGGCTTGGTCTTCATCATAAATGACATAAGTCCTGAGTCCAGTGGCATGATAATTTCCAAAGGGGTCTTTATCAATGAACTCGCTTAGGAGGACCTCCTCTTGATCGGTCTGATCTTCGGTGATCTCTTCATCTTCTAGAAGCTCAGTGCAATACATCTCTTCCTTGGTGATGGATGTGTGAGTGGGCTCAAAGACTATCTTAGCTTCATCTGCAACATGTTCTAAATGCAAAGGTTCAAACACCAGCTTCATTTTGGATCCATTTTTGGTCCTTATAATCAGGTGCAACCAATCTAAGGAAAGGTATCCACCTAGTTTAGAAGTGAATTCCCTAGACAAGTACAAACCGAATATTGGAGGAACATCAATGATCATGGTATCTTGCTTGACCGTGATATTAGGAAAAACAAACATAGTTAATGGAAGGCCCTTAATGATTCCCACAGTACTAACCATATTTCCATCTAATTGCATAACCCCTTTATTCAAAGGTTCATAGCTCAGTCCTAGGGCTTCATCTATTTGCTTGGGCATGACTGTGGTGCTGGGGCTGAAGTCAATCATGGAGTTATGTAGTAATTTCTTACCCACAATAAGGGTTAGGAAAAACGGATTTGGTTTTGGTTTATCCTTGTTGACTTTGACTGTCGATTCTTCCTCTTTATTCTCAATAGAGGCCTCTTCTGCAGTATTCACGATAAATTTTTCCTGAGGTGATTGATCAGTGGCTTCCCCCTTAAGTGATTGCTCCTTTGGTTCAACGATAGGATCTTCTCAGAGAGCCTTCTGTAGCAATGTCTTATGTTCTGGAATAGCTAAGATATCCCATAGGGACACATTAGCAGATGATTTTTTCAATTGTTCCATCACATTGAACGGTGGCATGTTTGGAGATTTTTGCTCCTTAGATCTTGTTACTACAACTTCCCTTCACGGTAGATATTGTGACACCACAATAGAGGTACTGGGGTTCAAGTTGAAAACACTTTTAGGTTACAGGTTGACTGATTGCGGGATGACCGATTCATTCATGAATCTCCTCTTGGAGCAAGCATTGTAATCAAACTATACTTGTAGGGTTTCCAAAGTGGGTGTCTCGATTGTGAACATCGCTTCCTCTCCTTCCATGAGAAGAGGGCATGGTCGAGAGCTATGCCATTTTCCTATTCCAGAGACATCCCTTGTATCAGAGCGGTGAGTACCGCTCTTTCCATTTGTAGAGAGGCATATACATAACTCTCGTTGTCCAAAGCTGTGCCTTGGCTGCACTGCTCCGCCACCTTCTATTGTAGATTGCCACGCGGGAAATTTTAAGGCATATGTGAATCACCGCAAGGGAAACACCAGGGGTTGCCATCATCGACTAAATTGGTTTTCCTAGTAGTTAGCTCTCTGCTCGAGCTTAGGTTGGCATTTTGCAATGGAGTGGGTATCGGTACTATTGATTCATTGTTTGTGCCTGTGGATTTGTGCGAGGGCCTCCTTGGAATTGGTTCTGTTGGTAAGAGGGCCTCTCGCCTTGATAATTCTGATAGGTCAGCTTTGGAGGAGTGGCCTAGTTGCGCTTGATAACAATTATCTCATTGGCCATAACTTACAACATTTCCTTTATGTAGAGCATCTCATCCTTCAGAGAATCATATGTGGAAGCAACGCTTTGTGGTACAGGTGACATGATGGGTCGAGGTGACAACTTTCCAATGTCAATTAGATTGTTTTTCGCTTTAATTGCAATGCTATATGCGTCTAGCATAGTGGTTTCGCCAAGTGACTAGATCATCATTAAGATCTCGACATTGATGGACTTCAGGTAGAACATAAATGCCAAGTTGGGTGGTGGGCAGATTGCAACTTGAATTCTTTGCCAAGTTATGTGGAACCAAGTGTTGAAATCAGTCAGGGCCTCATATGGAGCAAACTTGATGATCTCTAGTTGGTGATACTAGGAAGACCTATCTCCGTCATTCAAGAATATTTCATTTAAAGGATCTTTGAGCTGATCCCAAGTATCGATAGTGTTAGATGGTAGAGTGCAATACCAATTTGATGCTTTTCCTTTGAAAGAAGTTGTGAGAAACCTTAGCGTTATGTTTTGATTTGTTACCCCGTGCACCAAACATACATTTGCCACATCTTGCAGATGTTCAGATGGTGTTCTTGAGCCATCTCTAGTAAACTTAGGAATATATTTGAGGGCAGAGACTGGGATAGGGGCCCAAAAGGCGGGTGCAATTGGGGCTATAAGGGGACTTTCGACATCCCATGCCACATAATTTTGGTTAGGTAACATGATTGGTGTAGGAGTCAGAACGTTCACATGATGGGTTCTAGTTGGTATCGTTCCTAATGGTGATACCAAAAAACCAGGGTTATTTGTTGTTTGGGATCTTGTGATAGGGCGATGGCTCATATACCCGCCTAAGGTTTAAGCATATTTAATGGGTCCCATCGGCATGCTAGAAAAAAGAAACTGTTGATGCCAAAATTTGACAAGATAACAACCTTTATGGGAAATTCAGTTAAAGGGGGGACCTATTGCGTTGAACTGAGTAACCTCTGGATTTTAAAGAAGTCGGCTTCTTCTATAAATAGGGTTTTGAATGGGAAAAGGAAGCATATATAAAAATAAAAGATCTAACTAAGGCGATGCGCCAAGATTTAAATGTAAGGCACGATAAATCTATCTTTTGGATGCGATTTAAGGGATCGTTCAACAATCTACTATGTCCGAAAATAACAATCATCAAATAGAAAGACCTGAATAGTTCGTTTCATAACATAAAATAATTTGTATGGAAACTTACTGAAAAAGAAGAGTCAAAAGACATGGTCTTAAATCAGTATTCTATTCAAATCATTGAAGTTGCAAATAATCTATTCAGTAACAACACAGCATGATGTTTTCAAATGGTTAAGAAATAGAGAGGCCAAATTACAAGGGAACAGTCTATGAGTCTTTACAATTATCTAACAAAACAAGAGGCTTAGTGTCTTCCTAATCCTTTTGTATGTATATTTTTGAACACTTCTAGGTTGAGAGAAGCAGTATATATATCCAGAGGCTTCCACCACTTGAAAGCCTATAACAAAAAAGATTCCCGATCATGAGTGATGATGTTCGCAACAATGACTCATCACAATCATTGTAACAGAAAGATTCCCGAGCATAAACCCAGTCACACGTGAGCCAGGTGCATCCCCTACGAATGATGGCGATGGTACCAAATTTTGAAAATAGCTAAGGCTCGAGCGATCACGTGTCGCAACCTTGTAGAGTTAATCAGGATGCATGATAGGATATTGGGGCTCGAACTTCGTTCCATCCTTTCTGTGAATGAAATGCCCATTCTGAGGACACATGGAAGAAGCCTCCATGTATCAGCACCACTGTGGGGCTTGCCAAAAAGTGGCTCAGGAGGAGGCGACATGGTGTGCGTTCGGGGTTCGAAGGAGAAGGGAAGGAAAGCTCCCCTTCAATGAGAAATTATATGACATGTGGAAGTATTAGGCATGGTAGAAAGCTAAGCAAAACAACAAAGCAACCCGAAGGGAGCATGGGATATATTTAATATCCATAGTAACCTAGTGCAAAATGAAGCTAAGGGGATGAGGATTGCAATGGTGGATGTGGGTATTGGATGGGATGCAATATGGAGGCTCAAATAGCTACAATAATGGAGGTATAAAAAATGGCTAAGTGTTGGCTTGAATGCTTGAATGCTTAGTGTGTGCTAGATTGAGTGATTGGTCAAATGGAGACAATTCCACCATTTTTAGGGGAAGTGCCTCTAAATGAATGGAGGGCCAGGATTGATCCATGGTGGAGGAGATCAAGGGCTAGGGTGAGTTGAGAACTCACAAGCCCTCACAAGCTTACATGTGGTGAGTGACATGGAAGGGAAGGGGTGAGATGGAGATGATGTGGAGGTACTATGATGTACCTTGGGAATAAACAATATATCCTCATAAAGGAGGTCCTTGTCCACATGTGCCTTGAGAGGACATGTGAGGAATTAAAAATTCCTCACAAATCCTCATGTGGATGGGAGAAGGAATTTAAAATTCCTTAAAATGCATTGGAGGAACAAATGTGAATTAAAAATTCACATAGGGAAGGGGAAGCCTTCTCCGAAAGGAGAAAGAATTTAATGTAGGTTGACTAAGGACACATATCATAAATGGCATGAAGATTAGGTTAGCTTAATTAGGTAATTAAGGTTGTGCAAATATGGGATTAGGCAGGCTAATGAAGAGTTAGAGGCAAGTGGGGGGTTATGAAGGATGTGACCCTAATGATAATTAGGGGTGTGGACATCCTAATCATAGATCAATTAAATTAATTTGGATTGAAGAGGATTATGGAGGATGTGGCATGAGGAGAGAGAAAAGGGTGGATTAAAAATTGATTTAATTCACATGGGCTAATGACTGAATTAAATAAATTGGTCTATTCATTTATTTAGAGATGAACAAGGTAAGGTATTTGATTGGTTAATTAAATACCTTAGGGGACATTAAGATAAAGTGAATTATTAATCAAATAATAAGCTATTCAATTAATACGACTTAAGGATGCGGGATGGAGGAATATGAGGGTGAATTTGACCATATGGAAGTGGTCAAATTCAGGTGTCTACAATTATCATCTTGGGTTAGGGTGAAAGGGAGAGAGTCCAATAGCAAGTTGTTGGTAGCCAAATTAGGGGCCTCGTAAGGAGCCAAAAAAGCCTTTTGAAAGTAACCAGATGCCACAAGCCCTATCTGGGAGGGTGTGCTCATCAAGACCCCTAGCTCATTTTGAAGCTTAAAAATCTGGTTCTTTTTTTTTGTGTTTAAGGGCAGAAACATGAAAAAAAGAGGTATTTCTATCACCCTCCTAAAACCATTGGACTCTAGATTTCTTTTCAATAATATCTCCTCCTTTAAATTTTTTTCCCATTCCACACGACTCTCTCTTTCCTAGTTACAAGTTAGCAGGCTAATATCCCCCTCTTCCATTCTTTTTTGTATGACCTTCAACTTATCTTCTAAGGCTCTTTTTTTAGAAAGGCATCCCCAAAAACTTTCTTATTCCAACCCTTCACCATATTTTTGACATGCTTAAGTTTGTTAAAAATATTGAACATAGGGGAGCCATGTACATGGATATTCCACCATTCAACAACTTTATTCCTAAAGTTTTGATGGGAGTTCCACCATTCAACAACTTTGTTATTTATTCTTTTTCTCTTCTATTTCTTTCTAACTATACTTCCACCAAATATTGGCATGACCTTTATGCTTGCACTATTCACAAATTTAACCCTCTCAAGATCTTCCTCCTCCTCATACTAAAAGTACTCCTTCATATCATTGATCCAATCGACAACTCTTCTAGGTTAAGATTTCTAAAACATATAGAAACAACAATCTTTGACCTTTTTCCAATCTCGTAGATGGCCTTAAATAATATAACTTGCTCATAATCTACTACATCTTGTTTTTTTCAAAATTTTCTTCTTCTTTAGCTTCATCTTCGCTTTCATCTCCTCTTCTCGACTCAAATCCTCTATGTAACTCCTCTTGTAGTGCTTGAACTTGTCTATGTAGGGCTTTAAAATCCTCTTCTAGTACAATAACATTTCTTCCACCACCACAATTTCTTCATGGAGGAATTATGATCATTTATCTCACAAACCCACAACCACAATTCCTAGTGTAAATTACCTTACATTCGATGATATTTTTACACACTTAGGATCTCCTGCTCTGATACCATTTGATGAGGGGCTACTCCTCCCAACACACATATATAACACAACAACATATATCAACAAAAAAAAAATCAATAAGGAAAATAATCCACTTTTTATTTCTTCTCAAAAATGAAAATATAGATTTAGAAATTACAATGTTACATCCACATGGGCATATATCACTACCAAGAAAATCAACTCTCTAATAAAACTTTACAATTCAGAGCGACAATCTGCACTAATGGACCTACCCCTTGTAACCTCTATTTAACCATTTATTTGACACCAATAACCACATTAGAATGTTATGGAAGGTGTAGCTTCCCTTTTTCTTTGGCATCCATAGGTCTAGTCGTTCGATTTCCCACCCAAGAAGATATTTTATTGAAATTCATATTTTGGCAACATAACTTCTTGAAGCCATAACTTTTGACTTGGGTGTCTGATTTTCTATTATAAATACATCATTAGAAAGTGCACGAAGAGATCTACAATGCAAAATACATTTCCACATCATTTCTTCCACTTTTTCAATTTTTTTGAGGTGTTACACCCCAAATTTTGACTTGTAATTACTTTTAAATTTTACGTTAAAAATGTGTTTTTGACATGAATGGATGATTTTACATCAGTTGATATTTAGATGAAATTATAATGTAATGAAAAAAGTTTCAATTGCAATGATTATTAATTTTAATTAATGATTATGATATTATGGCTAATAATGGATTAACTATTTTGATGGCCTTCTAAGTTGAATGCAGGAGTAGATTTTACCCTCCCAAACAGAAAGGGAGAGTATAGACATTGGTAAATAAAGGGTAAATTCCAATTTGATTCGAACACACACTCACATAGGATTTTGTTTCGAATCTAGGTATGTAACCCTAGTATTGTCATTGAGTTTATCTTGTGTCTTAGCTACTGTAGTCGGGTTGTAAAAATAGGTTGAATCATATTTGGTCTTTGGCCTAGTCTTTCATAATAAAGAAGTGATATTATTATTTCATCATCATCTTTATGTTTTATTTATTATTGTTAAAGATTATTTGATTATTATTTAAAATTATTAAAAATAAAATAATATAAATATATATAATATCAATAATATTAATGAAACATGGGTAGCTGGTAAAGGGAAGTTAGCCTAGCACATAGCAAGTTAATGTAGAGTGGAATAAAAGTTAACTTCCTTAGCCTTAAGTGGAAGGCACATGTTCAATGGCATTATTCCTAGCGATCTTAAGTGTTATCTGCCTAACATATGAATATATATGAATATATACAAATAAACATATATATATATATATTTTGTCAATAATGTTAATGAAATATGTGCAACTGGTAAAGGGCAGTTAGCCCAACACAGAGAAAGTTAATGTAGAGTGGAATAAAAGGTAACTTCCTTAGCCTCACGTGGAAGGCTTTCATGCCATGTTTGATGGCATTATTCTTAGCGATCTTAAGTGTTAATTGCCCGTCTTTATGGGAAAATTGTGGAGGCTTAATGCCACCATCGATGGTTGTAAACTTGGCATGAAGAGTGAGTTTAATGCTTCCTTAATGGCTGAGACACGAGCTGTATAGTGGGGGAAGTCGAATATTAAAAGATTTTATTTTTTTATTGTGATGATACGAGAGAGATTAGGAAGTTTTGGGGAAGATTTTTTATTGTGATATCACATAGCAATCAAAGGCATGAGATAGAGGATAGTTGATAGTGGTTAATTTGAGGCATCTTTTGCTATTTGAAAGGAGTTTAGTGGCAGTGAGAGTGCTAGAGCATAGGATAATAAAGCATTTTGGTTATTGTGACAAAGAAAATGAAGCATAAGTATTAGCGATTGGAAATATTAATAGCTAGTTGTGCATAAGTATTTGAACTCATAGAGAAAGGATAGCATTTTTCCAGATAAGTCATTAATTGATTTCTTCTCATTTTTTTTTTAAGTTATAACACCACATGAATTCTGTATATTGAATGAAAATAATTATTTATAAATAAAAATAGATATGCATGTACGTGAGAAATATAACAGTTTTAGTATGTTTATCTGTAAATGTAATAATTCAAATTTCTTATGAAGTTTTGATTAAATACCAAATTTCTTGTTACTAGTTAGTTGAAAAGAATAGATGTATTCTTATTGGTTTATGAACTTTATTTTTTTAAAACTGTATATATAAATATATATTGTGTAATGGGTTTAGTGAAAAATCAATTAAAAACACAATTGAAGTAATTAGGGTTAGAAATCTTAAACACCCACATGAAAAGATTGAAAAACCCCACTAACTAATGAAATTGAGTGCTCCTACATTATAAAATGACCATTGACATGAAAATTAACATTCAAAATCATAATCAAAGTAGTGCAAACCTAACATTCCATTATGAATTGTGTTGATTTGATGTTGAATTGGTCAAACCTTAGCACCCATGATTGCAAAAGCTTGTAGATGACCTAAAAGATGCTCAAAATAATATGATTAAATGTTCAAATGAATGCTCAAGATTACATGAATTCATAACAATGCTTCTAGGTATTTCTTACGTGATTTGAGATGGAGGGAGATGACTTATTTTATAGATTTTCAAAAATTAGATCAAGGGTGGAGATTAGATCTAGAGATCAACAGTTTAGATTGAATCTTGAAGATCAAGGGTGGAGATTAGATCTAGAGATCAACAGTTTAGATTGAATCTTGAAGATCAAGGGTTGAGATTAATTGATAGGTTTAGTTAACTCAAAATATCTCCTCAATTTTAGGGAATTGGTTGAGATATTTTTGAAAAAGAATATTCCTTAGAATATGCTTTTGAGAGGGAAAAGTAGATAATTAAAAAATTATTTAATTATGAGAGATAGAAGAAAATTAAAATTTTCTAATTAAATAATTATTATTTTAGTTAGGGGGATAGAGGAAAATTAGTAAAAAGTGATGAATTAATTAAATAATTTAAAATCATTTAATTAATAGAGGAAATGAGGTGATTTTGAGGGAAAATGATAAAATATGGTGAAAGTGAAGAAAATGACCAAAATGACAAGAAATGATAAAAATGCAGGATTGGTGATGAAAGTGAGGAAAATGATGGAAAATGAGAAATTAGTGATGAAAATGGTGAAAATGCAGTATTAGTGAATGTGTGATACGTTTAGGCATTTTTGGATGTCTACATATAAATAAATGCGCATCTATATATATGTATATAAATATATTTATAAGAAAGCAAGTATAATTCAATTGGATACATTTATAAATATATATGATAAGCTTGTAGCTTAAACTAGCTATTTTGGCAGTAAGTAACTAGATTATTACTCAGAGTTGTTACTATGACTTAGAACCTATAAATGTGTGCTTATTCTCGCAAAAAGAAATAGATAATATGGTACCTTTATTAGCATTTGAAGAAATTTTGTTGAAAAAATATGAAAGAGAAAACATAGAAAATTTAGAAATAATTATAATAAAGTTATTTTGATATTAATGAATATAACTCTTATTTCCCATGTTATGAGATTTCAAGACCTCAAGTGATAGATAAAGATTCACGAGTCAGTGTCATTATCTAAATGTACTATAACTTGTAAAAGAGTTTTAAAAATAATTTGTTTGAAAAATAGGAGAGTATTACACTCTTGAAATAATTACAAAACCATATGAACACGTGGCAATAGCCAAGATCCGAGAAATTGCAAGTACATAATACATATGTTCATTGTTAAGAGTATTTTTCTATAACCTTAGTTGTTTGCCGACTATATAGTGATATACATGATTACATATGTTCATTGTTAAGAGTATTTTTCTATAACCTTAGTTGTTTGCCAACTATATAGTGATATACATGATTGATCTTAAATCCTTGTGTAAATTTGCATAAACAATCAAACAAGTCAATCGTGTGTTAAACCATAGGTGAAAGTTCATTTCCAAGTTGAGTTAAAGGTGTGTGAACTTACAACTGCATTTCTTATGGAAGTGTTGATTTTATTAAAAAAATTGGCCAAAATAATGCAAAAGTATTTACTTGCATTTCGTCAGTTCACATTGTTCCAGATTTCATAATCCAATCAAATTGGTCATGTACTTAGTTAGAGGTTTGTCTATAGTTGTATGGTTGATTGAGTTATGTAGGACAGAACACTAGAACTCAGATGTCATAAATTTGTTGGTTTCCTTTGTTTATACTATTTGTGAAGGGTGGGGCCACTTCTAGATGGTGGGGGATCGTTAGTATGTGGTTGGAGGTAAAGTGCTTGGGTGATGCTCTCCCTCTTGTAGACGAATTCACTAAGACTTGCGAGACAAATACATAATTCCAAATATGTAAAACTTTATACCACTTCAAGTGTATTGTAAACATGTTTATTTTAGATGCAATTCATTTATGTAATAATCAAGAGAAGAATATCACACTTTTACTTATTGAAATTCTTGCATTTAAAATTCAAATGATTATAGTTTCCACTTATTTATTCTTTGGGTAAAACAAATTTTATGTGAAAGTAAAAAAAATACTATCGATTTTTGGCATGTGGGTATTTACTTTCTAGTTAATTCATTACATAAGGCTTCTAAGGACTTCAAATTTGAGTTTGAAACTGTATTAGAAATAAATTTTGAGATGAAAAATTTATTTTGTTCCAAATGATATAGGATATTGAGATGATTATTTTTCCATTAGATACATTTTTGATTTTGCTCCTTGGGGTAAATTTTCAGGTCTATACATGCCCATTTAGATTGTCTTACTAAAAATAGAAGGTGACCATTTTTAACCTTTTTAGATTTCCTATTTTTGTACAACCCTTAAGTGTCATCATGGGACTCAAAACAACTACATATATATGTATATATATATATATATATATATATATATATATATATCTACATACACATATACACATACATACATATACATATACATATATATGTTGGATGTTGTGGTTGTATTGCTAATATGTGGTTGTCATTGATGTCAACACTATTAGCATTGATGATTCTGAAGGATGTATATGTCGAGGATATTGAGAAAATTAGAATAAATATGTTGCAGGTAGTCTGTGAAGCTGTGATGATCTGAATAGTGGAAAGTTATGTACGTTGATAATCATAAGTTGCACATTAAAGGGTTTTTTGTTGAGCCTATCTAGTATGTTGTTTGGAAGCTTAGTGGTATGCATCAAGATTGGAGTGAGTTAAGAGTTTTTGAAGTTCCTACAGTTATTATTTTACTGGAGCAGGTGTTTCTAAAAGAAGAGAATGCAATTCTAGTAAATTAAGTTGTTGCATACACTACTTTGATGTTCAGTGATGGTTCTAGATTGTGCTCTATCATTATGGTACGTCCACATTGATCGGTGTGCTCATGATCAAAATTTTCTATGTGTTTGAGTTCTTCATGTTCTTGGTCGACATGATGGTGGTAGCGTGTTGCAGATCCTTATGGATTAATATTTTAATGTTTGGCGTGTTTGAGGATGTTGATTTAGGTCTTCATTATGTTGTGACCAACTTAGGTTGGTGCGCATTGATATTTTTTCATGAATTGAGCTGACAATTTGTGTTTATCTATTATTTATTTGTGGCTGACAGAGTTGTTGATGTAAATTCATTTAGCGGATATATAAGAGTGATTTTCTTCCTCATTTTGATGTATACTTGATGAATGAATATAAAATGTGAATGTGAAATGTGCGAATAAAGATCAAACCATTCAATTTTAGAGCAGAGTGTGAAGAAGATCGAGTGAAGTGTGAAGAAGTGTTTTTGTGCCTAACCAGAATTGTCATTAGGCTTTTGTAGAAGCTAATTTCTCAGTTCAAACTCATCAGATGGATTTAATCTGATTGTTTTATGTAAGGTAGTGAGCCTTCCCTTATGAGCAGTCAACTCTAGGTAGTGTGCTTGAATGCATGTGCATTCCTTATTCACTTTTCATTATACTTCTAATAGGGTATAATATTGTGGACTAACATCCACCGTGGTTTTTCCCCTAATAGGGTTTCCACGTATAAAATCTTGGTGCTCATGTGTTTCTGATGTGTTGTTGATTTATGCTTTCACTGTTAATTATCAGATCTAAGATTAAAGGTTAATAAGGTTGAATAAGTATTAAATTTTGTGACAACTGATTCACCCCCCCTCTTAGTTGTCTATTCCTGTTTTGCCAATAATTGGTATCAAAGCAGGTTCCTTTGAAGAAGTTTAATAGCTTGAGGTGATCCAAGATGACATCATACAAGAAGGATAGTCCCAGATTTGATGGTACAAATTACTCTCTGTGGAAGGTCAGAATGGAGTGTCATTTAAAGTGCATTGGTGAACCCTTCTGGAAGATTACAAAGAATAGATATAATATTCCCCATAATGGTCCCACTACTCTTGATGAGATCAAAGAAGCTGAAACTAATATCAGGGCTATAGAAGCATTGCTAAGTTCTCTGACAGATTCAAAGATGACAAATGTGATAGGTTTGAAGACAACACATGAGATCTGGAAGAAATTGGAAACATTGTATGAAGGAGATGCAAAAGTGAAGATTGCTAAGCTAACAAGTCTGAAAGGCAAGTGGGAGAACTTGAAGATGAGTAAAGATGAAAACATTGTTGCTTTCATGCAAAAGGTAAATGAACTAGTGATGGGTATTAGGTGTGCCGATGGAATTATGGAAGAAGATGAGATTGTGGCTAAAGTTCTTAGATCAGTGCCTACTTCCTACAAAATGAAATCTCATGCTATTGAAGAACTCAGAATAGTAACAAATGTAACAAGAGACATGCTGATTGGTAAATTGGACGCTTTTGAGTTAAGTGAATTTGGTGAGTCTACTCCTAAGACATAATCTGCATTTAAAGCTACTGTATCCGGAAAAAGCCAACAAAGATATAATCCAAGAGAAAGTTCCATAAAAACATTTAAATATGAAGATGAGATGAGATAGATTGAATATGAAGAAAGAGAGCTAGAAGAGTTGGAAGCATTGATTGTGAAAAGAGAAGCCAGAGGTCAAGGTAAGTATAAAGGAAAGCTGCCTATTAAATGTTTATCTTGCAGTAAGATAGGTCATTTTGCATCAAGATGTCCTGAAAGAGTTTCTAAGTACAAACCTGACAAGTCTAGATTTCAAAAGAAATGTTATTATGCTAAAGAAGGTGTTATTGATGATGAATCTGATAAATAAACTAGAAATGAAGATGGATGGGTATTCATTGCTATCAAGGAAAATGGTATGGTGTCCACTGAATCTACTAACAATCAGAATATTGAGAAAGCTCTTGCAGCCAGAATTGATGAAAAATATGAATGGGTGATTGAAAGTGGATGCTCACATCATATGACTAGTGACAAAAGCAAGTTCATAAGCTTGGAAAAATATGACGGTGGTGTTGTAAGATTTGGAGATAACAATGCTGGTGTGATTTGTGGCAGAGGCACTATTTCTCTTGGTGGTAAATACAATACCGATGATGTCCTTTATGTTGAAGGATTGAAGCATAATTTGTTGAGTGTTGGAAAAATGGTAGACAAGGGATACAATCTTCAGTTCAAAGATGGAAAATGTAGGATATTGGGAAGCTCTAGAAATGTAATTGCTTCAGGCACAAATACAAGAGGTAACATTTTTCACTTAAGTGTTGCTAGTGAAAGTTGTTTAATTGCTCAAGTTGATGTAAGCTGGTTATGGTATAGGAAGTTGTGTCATGTGAATTTTGATAACATAGTCAAAGTAAGCTCCACTCAAGCAATCAGAGATCTACCTAAGTTAGTAAAGCCTACTAACACAATATGCAAGGAATGTCAGATGGGAAAACATACAAGAATTTATTTTTGAAGAAAAAAACATCATTCTAATGGAATACTGGAGCTAGTACATACTGATCTATGTGGTCCATCTAGAATCAAAAGTCTACAAGGAGAAAGACACTTTATGTTGATCATTGATGACTACTCTAGGATGATATGGGTTGCTTTCTTGAGAGAAAAATATGAAGCACTAGAAAATTTCAAATGTGTCAAAGCTATGGCAAAAAATGAGACAGGTTTGAAGGTCAAATGCTTAAGATCAGACATAGGTGGTGAATTCACTTCTTGGGAGTTCAATTCATTTTGTGAAGAGCATGAAATCAAAAGACAGTTAAATGCTCCTCGGACCCCTCAACAGAACAGAGTTGTTGATAGAAAGATTAGAACAATATTAGATGTTGCTAGAACTATGATGGTGGAAGGTAATGTTCCTCATATCTACTGGAGAGAAGTTGTAAGCACTGTTTAGACACTATCAACTGGGTAAATGTTAATGGTAATTATGGTAAAGACTCCTTTTGAGCTATGGTTTGGTTATAATCCTATTGGTAAGTATTTCAAAATCTTTGGAAGCAGATGTTATATCAAGAGAGATGAAGATATTGGCAAGTTTGATGCTAGAAGTGATGAAGGAATCTTTCTGGGTTACTCTACTAAGAGCAAAGCCTACCGGTGCTACAATAGAAGATTGAAGAAAATGGTTGAAAGTGCAAATGTAAAAGTTGATGAAGACACTGTTAGATCATCCAGATACTGTGGATATGATTCAAATGACCAACAAGATAGTATTGATAATGGAAAGAATGCGCAGACATAGAATCAAGTTCAAATTGTTTTGGTGAATCAAGAGAATCATGAAGGAGAAGCTAGTGGAAGTGCAGAAGAGAGAACATAAGAACCAAAATTTAGAGAGAATCCCAAAGTCCCAAGGTATGTAAAGTTAAATCACTCTAAGAATTAGATTATAGGAGACAAGAAAAAAGGTGTGCAAACTAGAAGAAGAATTGTAGAAGAATATTGCCTGATTTCCAAGATTGAGCCTAGTAATGTCAATAAAGCATGTAAAGATGATTATTGGATTGAAGCAATGAAGGAAGAACTGATGCAGATAGAGAAAAATGATATATGGATTCTTGTTCCCAGACCTCGGGATAAAAATGTGATTGGAACCAAATGAGTCTTTCAGAATAAGTTGAATGAACAAGGCGAAGTTGTCAGAAATAAAGCAAGATTGGTATGTAAAGGGTACTCACAGATGGAAGGTATTGATTTTGAAGAAACCTTTGTCCCTGTTGCTAGAATTGAAGCGGTAAGGTTTTTCTTGCTTATGCTACTTTCAAGAATTATAAAGTCTATCAAATGGATGTGGAGTCAACATTCTTGAATGGTGAGTTAGAAGAAGAAGTTTATGTTGAGCAACCAGATAGATTTCAACTAACTAATGTGAAATACATGGTTTTCCAATTGAAGAAAGCATTGTATGGACTCAAACAAGCCCCTAGACCCTACTATGCAAGATTGGATAAATACTTGTTGAAGCTTGGATTCAATAAAGGTACTGCTGACAACAATTTGTATTTCAAGAAGGATTAGGATAAAGAGTTGATTATTGAAGTCTTTGTTGATGAAATTATTTTTGAAGGTGATGATGACTTATGCATGAAGTTTGTTGATGAAATGAAAAGTGAATTTGAGATGTCAATGATACGAGAGCTGAAATTATTTTTAGAATTGCAAATAACTCAGTTAGATGATGGAATTTTCATATCTCAGTCCAAATATGTAAGAGTTACTAAATTTGGCATTGAAGACTCAAAACCAGTTGGTACACCCATGGTAACCAAATGCAAGTTAACAAAGAATGATGATTCTCCTAAAGCTAATTAAATAAGGTATAGGTGAATGATTAGTGGATTGCTATATTTGATTCAGACCAGACCAGACATTATGAATGTTTTATGTATGGTTGCTAGATATCAAGCTGATCCAAAGGAATCACATGTGACTGCAATAAAGAGAATTTTTGGATACTTGAAAGGAACACTTGATTTTGGTCTTTGGTATCCTAGGGATGATGATCTTACTTTGAATGCCTTTACAAATGCAGGTTGGGTAGGAGATTTGGATGACAGGAAAAGTAAAAGTGGTGGTGTATTCTTCTTCGGGAAGAAGTTGGTCTCTTGGCTAAGTAAAAAGAAAAATTCCATTTCCTTATCTACTGTTGAGGTAAAATATATTGCTGCTGCAAACAATTTCACTCAAGTATTATAGATGAAACAAATGTTGAGAGATATTGGAATTGAGTATAATGAGCATATTGCTATATTTTGTGATAAATCAAGTGCCATAAACATTTCCAAGAATCCGGTGTTACATTCAAAGACAAAACATATATCTATCAAGTATCACTTTTTGAGAGACAAAGTGAGTGATAAAGAAGTCAGATTGGAATATGTGCCCACTAAGGAACAAATTACATATATATTCACTAAACCGTTCCCTAAGGATACTTTTGAGTATCTCAGAACCAAGTTAGGGGTGATTTCCCCTCTTGTTATGAACTAAGATGCAACTCTTTGCATCAATCTATGCACTTACAGTGAGATCTTATTTCAGATGATGTTATGGTGGCTACTACTCAGGGGGAGTAGTCAGATGATTCATATAATATGTGGTTTAGAGCTTGTGTACCTTTTCCATTGATGTCAAAGGGGGAGAAGAGTAATGTCAAAAACCCTTGAGGAAGAAAAAGGGGAGAAGATTAATAAGAAGAAGAACAATTTGAGAAGATATAGTTGTATTGATGGTATTTTTCACATCATGTGTTGCCATCAATGCCAAAGGGGGAGATTGTTGGATGTTGTCGTTGTATTTCTGATATGTGGTTATCATTTATGTCAACACTATTAGCATTGATGATTATGAAGGCTGTATATGTCAAGGATATTGAGAAAATTAGAATAAATATGTTGCAGGAATTCTATGAAGCTCTAATGATCTAAATGGTAGAAAGTTGTGTATGTTGATAATTAGAAGTCATGCATTAAAGGGTTTGTTGTTGAGCCTATCTAGTATGTTGTCTGGAAGCTTCAGTGGTAAGTATCAATATTGGAGCGAGTTATGAGTTTCCGAAGTTCCTACAGTTATTATGTTACTGTAGCAGGTGTTTCTAAAAGAAGAGAATGCAATTCTGGTAAATTAAGTTGTTGCATATTCTACTTTGATGTTCAATGATGGTTCTAGATCATGCTCTATCATTATGGTACGTCTGTGTTGATTGGTGTGCTCGTGATCGAATATTTTCCTGTGTGTTTGAGTTATTCATGTTCTTGGTTGACATGATGGTGGTAGCATGTTGTGGATCCTTATGGATTAATATTTTAATGTTTGGCATGTTCAAGGATGTTGATTTAAGTCTTCATTATGTTGTGACCAACTTAGGTTGGTGCGCATTGAGATTTGTTCATGAATTGGGCCGACAATTTGTGTTTATCTATTATTTATTTGTGGCCAACAAAGTTGTTGATGTAAATTCATGTAGCGGATATATAAGAGTGATTGTTTTCCTCATTTTTATGTATGCTCGGTGAATGAATATAAAGTGTGAATGTGAAATGTGTGAATAAAGATCAGACCATTTGATTTCAGAGCAAAGTGTGAAGAAGTGTTTTTGTGCCTAATCCGAATTGTCATCAAGATTTTGTAGAAGCTAATTTCTCTTTTCAACCTCATCAGATGGATTTAATTTGATTGTTTTATGTAAAGCAGTGAGCCTTCCCTTCTAAGCAATGAGCTCTAGGCAGTGTGCCTAAATGCATGTGCATTCCTTATTCATTTTTCATTATACTTCTAACAGGGTATAATCTTGTGGACTACCATCCACCGTGGTTTTTCCTCTAACAAGGTTTCCACATATAAAATCTTGGTGTTCATGTATTTCTAATGTGTTGTTGATTTATTCTTTCATTGTTTATTATCAGATTTGAGATTAATGGTCAATAAGGCTAAACAAGTATTAAATTCTGTGACAACTGTTTCACCCCCCCTCTCAATTGTTTATTCTTGTTTTTCCAACAATATGTATATTTATATGTATATTTTTACATATATACATGCATATATATACATGTATATGTATATATACACATTTATGTGTACATATATAATTATCTTTTACTAGCAAAAAGGGAAGTGGATGATCTATATTTCTAGACTTGTCATTATGGATAATTTAGAAGCATTGTGCAAAATCCCCCCATTTAGGAGCTAACTTCTATTTTGCAACTATAATAATCTTAAAAACCCTATCCATAAATTATACTTCAAAAATATATAAAACCTTGTAATGAACTAAAAGAAAATCTTGTTGAAATTTTTTAATATATTATTATACAATTTCTTCTACAACTTGTTGCAATTATAGTCATCAAACCATCATATTCCACAATGATTCTTCAAAATTATCTTCTTGTTATGTATCCTTCTTAGAAACCATCTCAACTCAAAGATACAAGTAAGAAAAAAATATTTTATCAATAATTTTACATAGTGTACAGGTTAAAGAGAGCAAAAATTTTGATCCATAACTTTGATTTCAAATTTTTAATTGAATATCTCAATAAGATGGATGCAATAAAGATATTGGAGATTGATTTGGTAATCATTAAAATCTTCAAAAACTAATCAAATTACTTGAATAACAAGCTAAAAAGTTTCACAATGTGATATTATGTGAAAATTTTGGTTTCAAACTAATAGAACAAGTTTAACAAGTCTTATATCAGATGTGGTAAAGTACTATCAAATGCACAACTTTGTAGATCAAATGTGCCAATGTGGGTTCAAATGCAACTCAAAATAGTTAGATGTGATAAAGGATAATCAAAAGCACCACTTGATAATAAAATGCGTTATTGTAGATATTGATTGCACCACAATAGCTATAAAATGCACTATTATGTCTGACTATAAGTAAAATTCACAAGTTTTGAATACTTTTGATAAGTTGTTGGACTAATTTTGACAAGCTTGCTGGACTAATTTTGACAAGTTGTGGGATTGATTTTAAAAAGTTTGTAATTAAGAGATAAAAACAACAAGTAATAGAGTAACTAACTTCAAGGTAGTTGTATGATTGGTATTCACCGGTCTTCACAATAAAAACATGCCAAGAAGTATAGCCTAGCTAGTAAGAAATATTTCTCTCTCTAGTGTGGGTCCAAACAATAAAATATTGTAGGATTATGCAAGCATGCTCCACTCTCAAGAGAGAATAGCTAGGTATTCAATGGAATAAGAGCTCACCTTCCTCCTTCCATTGAGGGTTTTGAAACCTCTAAAGAAATTATATCTCTCCTCAAGATGATACGTGTTGAGTAACTTCAGGCATGATATTGTTCTTGCACCATAACTGGATTAACAGTGGTCAGTCTTAGGTCTATAATAACAAAGTTCATAGTGTTTCCGATAATAGTGAGTCCATTTAATAATGCCCGAGACGAGGGGGGTCTCCCCTCTTCTCTTCACTAAATAAATATTGGAAAATTGAGGTTCTTGCAACTTGGATTAAATGACAGTAGTCACACTTAGAGGTATAATTTAATTCCCCCCCTTTATATACCCCACTAGTAAACATGGTTGAGATTGTTCTTGGGGTTATGAAATAGCTAAGCAGGCCTCTTACTAAAATTAAAAATAAGATACTATAATTTTTTATTCTCAAGTTCACATGAAGCACAAGAGAAGATCATACTTTACTAATACTCCTTGGGTGAAGTGCAAGGAGAGACCATACATACTATAAATTCACCAAACATGGCATATAATTCATTAATTGGAGTCCAAGTGAAGTTTGAACTATTCTAGAAATCAAAGTAATTGAAATTTTTGCCTTGCATCAGATTTGTCAATATTTTATTTTTATTGGTTTTCTCTCAACGATTACAAAGTTGCATAGATATGTTAGTTCCAAAAACTCAAGAAAACATTAGGGTTAGAAAATCAAAATAACAAAATCAAATGCCTCATTATAATTATCAAAAGTATCACTGTAATTATTGGTAGCATCATTATACCTGTCAATTGCATTGTATGTCAGATGCACCATTCTATGTATCAAATGTATCGAATCATAATCAAGAGTGACCCAAAACTGTCAAATGCACCATTCTACAAAAAATAAACATACAAAAAAAAGAACAAAGAATATCATGTATGAGTCTGTGGGTTTCAAATGCATCATTGTATTATCAGAAGAATTGCTTCAAAGTCATATGCATTGTTTTGGGTTCAATTGCATCATTTTACATCTGTAACTTGAACACTTCAAGAAACTAAAAACAATTCTTAAAAATCAAGGACGTGGGTCCCATTGAGTGTGCCAAAATGTGAATAGGTAAAAAATTGATAATCAAATGAATTTAATGTAAAATAAGAAATGAATAAATTAATTAATTCAAATGACCAAAAGACCTACTCAATTAAGCATTTGCACATCAAAACAAAAGCAATAATAATGCAAATTAATCTAGGTGATCTACTTTACCTCCACCAAAATGCCTAGCCTTACTCTATTGTAAAAGTAGAAATTATGTTATTTTGATAGTATGTGGATTACTCATAAAACCTTAGCATAACCTTGTTAGCAAAAATGAGATAAAAATGAGTATAGTTTGGCTAAAATTTTGAGGGATTGAATGGCTAAATGGTGGATGATTTATAGCTTTCATAGATATCAAATCAATGATGTAGGAAGTGAGATGAGATCGATGGATGAGAATCATTGAGATATCACGAGGAACGTGCATGAACATTCATGGATAGATGAAGTGAAGTGAGTGAGAGTGAACTAAGGTTGAAGTTCAATCAACTCACTAAATTTAGCACTGGTTACTAAAGTTAGAGTTGGCCACTAAATTTAAGATTAGAAGAATAAAGATAGAAATGATGAATTGAATAATTTATTTAATTTTGGAGGAATAATAAGCTAATTAAATAATTATTTAATTAAGTGAGATGAGATCGATGGATGAGAATCATTGAGATATCATGAGGAACGTGCATGAACATTCATGGATAGATGAAGTGAAGTGAGTGAGAGTGAACTAAGGTTGAAGTTCAATCAACTCACTAAATTTAGCACTGGTTACTAAATTTAGAGTTGGCCACTAAATTTAAGATTAGAAGAATAAAGATAGAAATGATTAGTTGAATAATTTATTTAATTTTGGAGGAATAATAAGCTAATTAAATAATTATTTAATTACGTGAGATGAGAAGAATGCATGATTTAATTAATTAAATAAATAAGTATGTGGATAGAGGATAATGTAAGATTATTTAATTAATGTGGGTTGGAAGAATAATTGGAAATAATTTAATTAAAGGTGACGAGTGAAAATGATGAAATAATAAAATAATTAAAAATTATTTAATTAATGGAGGGAAATTTCATAGCTTAATCAAATAATTAAAAATATTTAATTAATAGTGGTGAAGGGGTGATTAGTGATGATGGTGTGAAATGATGAATTTAGAAGACTGCATTAGAAATTTTTAGGTGTCTACATCTCTACTGCATCTTCCTTCTTGTCGGTGGCTCTGAAAAACCATTTTTTAAAGGGGAAGAGATACGATTTGGTGGTAATGGAGAAAAAGGAAGATAAGGATCTAGCCATGGAATAGTAGGGGTAGGTAGAACTTAAGTAGTTTTTCTTATTTACTCTTGAGCAACAACTGATGATATGGTGCATGCTCTCCTTTATAACGGTTCTTTGTCAACTAGTTCTTCCTCTTCATCCACCATAACTCTCACCTGTGATGTCTTGGATCTCTTTTTATTTATTTATCCTTAATAATAGTAAAAGATACTCCTTATACCTTAATTTTTGTAGGAACTGAACCATTTTTTTGTTATGGGCATGGATCATCCATAAGATAAAGGTTCTTTAACCACTTTATTATTTTGCAATAACTATCTTGGTTCAATTCTCAATAGAATCATCCTAAAGGACCAATTGATTCACCTTTCCCATTGGTTGATTGTAGACCTTTCTCTTATTATAGGTCAACTCAGAGACCTTGCCATTTTTGTGCACTATCTCAAGGACCCTTTCTAAATGATATCCCTCAATTAGCAATAGAGACATCTTGTAATAGTCTCTTATTCTTATTTCATATTCATCAAGATAGTCAACCCAAAAATCTTCAATTTTTAATGTATGCACAAAGAATGATCTAGTCATAGGCCCAATTCTCCCAACATGATCAAATCTACATCAAGGCTCATGCATATAAATGGCTATATGAGTCATCTCAAGCTTGAAAATTCTGGCATTTTGGATGCTAGAGCATGAATATTCACCCAAATTGATGGCGAAGGATATCTTGGGCTTGCGTTTGCTTGTTATCAATTTTTAAATTTCATCCACATGCTTGTATATTTCTAGCAATACAATCTTAGCCACTTGTTCTGATGTATGAGAAGGTTTTGAATTGGATTCAAACCAGTTACCAAAGCTAGACACAACCTTAGTTTCCTCAAAAGATAACTTTTTAGTATAATAGTTTTCTAAACATTTGATTATAGTAAAGATGAAAGCATCATTAAATTTATTTGAGTGGTTCCAACTTCGTTTCAATACTAGCTAAGGGTAGTGATCATAAACTTTATTTCACCCAACTATAGAGTTCCAACCTAGTTCAATCTTGGAAATATAGCTCAAAAAGCCAAAAGGTATACCAATTAAGAGGTTATATGGAAGTTGTTGGTTTATAGTACCTCTAATAACTACTCGTGCAGTGTATAACTAATATCAATAGACAAATCTATTCTTTTACCACTATAAATCTGAAGAATAAAATAACACATCTAGGGGTAAAAATCTTTGGCATTGGAAAATGCAAACACCCTACTTAGTAAAGTGATGTAATCATTTAGGTCCTCTTGAAATTTATGGAGAAATTCAGTTATCTCGATAGTTGACTTTATTCTATGTAGTAGAAAGGTGTCATTCACAAGTTAATTACTTGGGCAATGTGGTTCTTATAGTATTTAAGGGTTTCCTTCATATTGATTTTATCATATTTTAAATAAACAAGAAGTTCAAATACTCTCTCAATTACTTTAGAATTGATATCTAATATATTTTTTATTTTTAAGGAAAAACGCCTTTGTCTATTGTTGGTTTTATACTTTTGCACAAGCCAAAACTAATTCTATTGAATGCAAGGAAATGGGGAAGGTAGCGACATGTACCAGTCCTAAGTTACCTATACATTGGGCCATGAAGGTTATATATTCCTCTACATATACCCTTTGTGATAATTATTGGACATTAACATGTACCAAATCCATATCATTAATGTTATTCCATGGAGAGGAGGTTTTGGAAGCCACCTCATATCCTTTGAACTCATACTTCATCTCTTTTGAGGTCCCTAGCCCTATATTTTTACAATCAGACACACATGAAATAATTAGTATATTCATTTAGGAAAAATTTCATTCAATTTCATGCTAATGATCCATCTAATTAATCCATTTAAAAATGGTTCTTTTGATTATAATGAAGGGAATAGAGTAAGCTACAAAGATGCATATTTTTCCCCTAAAATGACAATTATAGAACTAAGAAACTTATCATAGAACCTAGGGAAATAAAACTTTAAGAAAAATTGAGGTTCATGAATCAAGGATACCAAAAAATAGGCCCTTTTAATAGGGGAAGTTTGATTAGAAAGGTATAAAGTGATGTCACAATGTCAGGATTAGACCTTAGACTTATTGCTAACAAATTTCTCTAATAAAGAAGTATTGAAAGTCCAAGTTTTAAAGATATTCTGAATATGAGAAATCAAAATAATGAATTCAATAAGGAAATGAAGTAATAACAAACCCAATTCAATAATCAAATGATCTAATCTCAATGAAGTGTGTGAAAATCAATCATGAAAGAAAATGAAATTGAACTAAACCAGCTACTTAACCTCCACCAAAATGCCTAACCTTACTCCATTGTAAAATTTAAATTTTGCTAATTTGAATTTATGCGGATTGCTCAAATACATTAGCATAACCTAGATATGAAAAGCAATGCAAAACTAAGTATGGATGCAAGATTCATCAAATTCATGGAGAGATCAAGATTCATGGAGTTCATGGAGGGATTGAATGGCTTAATGATTGGTGTTTATAGATTTTAATGATATTAGATCAATGATGTAGGATGTTTGGAGAGATCAATGGATGAGGATGTATTAGAGACCATGAGGAACATGCACATGGCATATTTCAGGATGAAGGGTTGTGATGAGTTAAGTGATTTCATGAATCAAAGGACTAATTTCATGGGTAGATGAAGTGGAAGTGAGTGAGAGTAGGCAAGATGAGATTTATGGGGGTTGTTTGGATTGCAAGTGATGGAGGAGAGTTTTATGAAAAAAATTATTCACGGAATGGTGGAAAATGCTTGATTTTTTTGGAATTTTGGAATTATGATTTTTTGGCTTTTTTGGAATATGTGATTTTTTTGGATTTTTTGGAATATGTTATTTTTCAATTTTCGAAAGGTGTCCAAACAACTAAGTGTGACATACAACATATATCAGGATTTATTCCAAATAAAGATGTAAGCACTTGCCCCAGTGTTTAGCAATGTATGCGACACTATCAATGGATGAATGTACTGGTGTGGTGGAAATGGATATGTGAATTATGGGGAGGATATGATAATAGATTTATGGTAAGATATTTGAACTCCAAGGTCTATCTCACAATAGGATAACATGTTTTAACCAAGCTAACTATTTGGATAGTGCTATATAGGTGATGGTATGACATGAGATAGTATATGATAAACGGAAATGACCATGTCAAGATTTTTCCAAAAGCATGTTTTGAAGCATATACCCCTAGTCTTTGTCAAGGTCAATGTGGATAGGAAATATGGATGAAAGTGGAATGGATTGGATGGATAGTGGTGTTAGGATAAAATAACATGATGTATGAAATAAGATTCTCCCAAATAGAATGGTACACATAGATAATTGATTTTAAACATGACACCCATGAATGGGTTTTCATCATGGTACTTGCCTAAAATTCCATAAGAATGGTTTTCACTATCAGACGGATTATTTTTCTTCTTTTATTTCCTTGCTACACATGGTGCCTGTAAATAAGATTTCACCATGGTACTTTCCCTAGGTACCACCGACGTGGTTTTTGACAAAAAGATATTTTTTATCTTAACTTTTTTCTTCATTTTTTAAGATTTTTTTCTTTTTAAATGATCATAAACTATGCAGGACCACCTAGTGGTGTTGATGTCATAATGTTCCAATAAAGTCTAGCCATGAGGATTTTCTTTGCCAAGATAAGGGCACTTGTATATATCTCATGGATGTTATTTTGATCCTTATTGATATTAAGGTTTAGCTTATCTAAATACACACATTGCGATAGAGTGTCATTAGAGTCCTTGTGATAAAGTGTTGCTATCAGGACACAGTGAAAGTGGGATTCAGGATTCAAGATTTTTTAGATTTTAGGATGGATATTGGATTTTGATAGCAAATGTGAGATGTGGATGAATTATTTGGTAGTTTGGATGTAGGATTTTTTATTTTCCAAACTTGGGATGGTGGACGATGGAGTGTGGATGTGAGATCTTGAGTCTGCTTGGGACCAACGATTTTATACACTTTGTGTTGGTATTGAAGACTATTTTGAAATAGGTGCACACTTGTGATAGATGAAAGTCCTCTTTTAGGGTGGCTCCATAGTTTTATTGACTATTGGATTTTGATTTGTATCGGATGCTTTACATGATTAAATTTTCTTTGGGATCTATTTTGACTTTATGTGTCCATTTTAAATTTCGGATTCATTAGCTTAAAAATATTTACTTTCTTTTTTGGTAAGGATTTATCTTTTGTTGTCCTAATTAATGGGTTGAAGTATTTACGAATGATGGTTTACTATGTGGATGGGAGGAGTGTTGGAAACAACCTTATTATAAGGACTATTCATGGCCCCTATTTTGATGTTTGCATTAGATAAAGTTTCCCCCGGTATCATGGAGGTACTAATAACATCATTTTATTTCTTGATTGATGAATAATCAAGACCTTGATATTTAGGATTGTCAAAAAATTCTACTATCTCCAAAATACCTTTTTCATGTAGGCCTCACCCTCTTCCTTGATACTGCATTCATTGGAAAAAAAATCTGCAATAGGATATGTGTAGTGTTGGAAACAAGATGCTAACTCTTCTTTGTGTTGTTAGAAATCATCAATGATGGTTATCTTCTAATTGGTAAGAAATATTTCTTCGAAAAAAGTGAGTGATTTGACTTGATAGGATACTGGTCCTTTCTCTTTCTTCATGATTTTTTCTTCATCGTTCTATTTTTTAAAATATGTTGTTGCCTCAAAGTCAATATAAAACCATCTTCATCATCATTTTCTGGAATATTATCATGAAGTCCTATGAACTTGGCTATAGCTTCATCATTTTTAAATATATCTATAGCTAGACTTTTGTTCTGGATGAACAAGGGGGAGATCATCTATGTGTCGAGGGGAAGAAAGTGTCTCTTATATGGAAGTGGAGGTTATTGGAATATGGATGGGGTCAAATTAATTTTTGGTATCATGGATGAAATGGAAAGGGATGATAAGATCATTATGAAATTATAGGGATATGGGATCTTAATCAATAATAGGATGAAATTAGAGGATTTTGGTAGCTTGATCATGACTCATTTCAAAGATTTTTTATTTATGCTCTATGACGGGTTCATCTATTAGCCTATTTTATGTTGTTTTTATGCATACTTTCAGACATTATTAGACACTCCTTTTAGATAATACTCCTATGCTATGATATCTTTTCATGTTTATTATACAACCTTGGACCTAAATCATAGTAATGGAAATATAGTTATGATATAGTAGCATCAAATGGTTTATATGTGAGTGTGTATGAAATGTGGATGAAATTATATGATTAATCATGATAGTTAGCTTTATGTATATGTTTCGTGGATTAACCTCTTGTAACTCAAAAATAAATTGTAACCTGCAACAAAAGGAAGTCTTGGACAATGAAATAGGGGAAGTGCCAAATCAAGTTGAATGCAATAACTACCATGTGGAGACACCTGATTATTCAGAATAATGTCATTGAATACAATCAATTTCACATGGATGCGTAGAATCTGATATTTAGATATGGTTCTAGTTAAGTGAAGACAACCACTTGAGCATGCCACTCAAGGTAATTGTTCTTCACTACATTTATAGTTGTTTTATTTTTGTTAGTAGTTATTTTCGTTTGTCATTATTTCATAAATTGCATGTAAAGAAGAATAGATCCTCATACTTTGATTATCAGTAATGAATGTTCATGAGAATGCATTATTTTGGTTAATCTATAGTACTTTGAAGGTTAGAATAAGTTTAGTTACTAGTCTTGATCAATTTTGAGTTAGTACAATAATTCTTTATTAGTAGCAATTCAATTATAGGTTAAGTTGTAGGCACCTTTAGCCATTAGCATTAGTTTGTTTGTTTCACTATTATGCAATTCTGTAAATTTCTAACAAGTAGAATATCTTAATTAGGATAACCTAGGTAGCCTCAAGTCTCTGAAGGCACATACAATGTAGCACTATCACAAGTTTACAAACCTTGGTTGACACTTTAATGCAATCTTTACAATGTTGAGTGGATTGTTCAACTAGTCATACCTCTTAATTGTGTAGCTTTTACCAAGTTTACAAGAAAATAGTTTAGACTCTACATTTTTGGTGTCATTATCGGGGATGGTGCTATCTTCATAGACTTGCTTTCCAAGCTTTCATATTTTACACTTTGTTTACAACATTAGGACTACTAGAATTAATATTTTTCAACACACCAAAAATTTACACTAACATTGTGCAGGACCACTACTATACAAAGCCATATTTATTATATGCAAATTCAATGAGATTCTTTGGGAAAATTCCTCCCCTCTACATGCCAAGAAGCCATAGAAAAAATTGGTGACTCCAATACTTAGAGTGAGGGTAATACTAAAGAAGAAATTTCCCTATCACCAACATCTAGCACATAGACAGAGGGGACATACTGAACCATGGGTTATGCAGTCGATGATATTGAATGTGCAACCTTTGAGTTACCAATCACCAACCAAGTAAGGGCTACTATTTTGAAGAATATTCCTTCTTCAACATTACCAATCTTTTATGGGTTGGTGACTGAAGACCCAGATACATTTATGTTTGAATTTGATGTCCTATGCAAAAGTTATGACTATACTTTTGATGCTCATAGGCTTAAACTCTTCCCTACCACTCTAAAAGATGCAACCCTAAGATGGTTTATGGGGTTAGGCAAGGATGTTGTCCCTGATTGGGATACCATGAAAACATTGTTCTTGGAAAAGTACCAAGATTGTTGTAGAGGACTCGATAGGAGGAGATATGATATTTTCAGAATTTCATAGAAGGAGGATGAGCCATTAGAAGATTATGTGAAAATATTTTAGTTTTCTTTGAAGAAAAACCCAGAGAACAAGTTATCTGAAGAATCCCTCAAGTTCGTATTTTGAGAGGGGTCAATCTGGATTGTATGGATGCCCTCAATCTTATTGGGCAAGGGGATATCTCTCAAATACCATTTAAAGACATCTACAAGGTCTGCATAAATTATTCTAGGACCTTCACTAAGAGGCCAAGATGAGAGAGGACATCCACTTTTGGGAAATCATCTACTGGGGTTTCAAAGATAGAATTAAGAAAAACATTCTCCAACATGGAGGAAATTATCAGTCACCTGTAAACTTAGTTGGACACTCTCCAAATCAAGAAGGAGCAAGAGGAAGTTGAAGCACTGCTCACTGAATACTGCTCTAGTTGTAGGCAAAGGAAAGCAAACTGTAAATGCAAGAGGGTGGCTAGTATTCAACAAGACAAAATTGGGAAACCAAATTTTTAGTCACTTGAAGGAGAGGATGGAAAACTCTTTTACATAGCTCAAAGAAGGTTGTGGAAACAAAGACAAGGTATGCCACAATACCCTCTTAACTTCAATTCATCCTTTCCCATTGGAAATCAATTTTTTTTTCTTAGAATTCTCAACCTTGTCCAGCTAATCAAAATCAATAGCAAAACCCTCAATAATGGCCGCAACCTTAGAAAAATTGGAACTTGTAGCAACCAAATCCTTGGTCACAATTTTTTTTCCAAGGTTCCAATTACAATCCCTAATGACCAACATAGTTGAACCAGTGACAACCTCAATGGAAAAAAGGCTAGTAGTGGCAACATCAAAATAAGAATTATCAGTAGCCTATGCTTCCTTCTCAACCCTAACAACAAGCCCTTATGCCTCCATCAAATCCTACATCTTAGCCACCCATACTACCACAATTACCTACCCAACCTTCACCTAGCCCTAACAACAAGCTTGTTCAACAGGCTTATACTAACGAGGCTATGAAATACCCCACTTATGGGGTAGAGGTGAGTGATGTTCACCTCAGGTCAGGGAAACAAATAGTTGGACCTTCATCCCCAAAAATAACTGAGATGGAGGATGAGGAACCTACAGTTGAAGCTTCAAACAAATCATCTCTAGAACCTGAATCAAATTAGGTACACCAGACTACCTCAAGTCCAAAGCCTCCTTTCCTTGAATGCTTAGCCATTCAAAAACATCACACAAGCTGAGACAAACCTACTAAGCCAATTAAATGATGTAAGCATTAAGATTCCTCTCATTCAAGCTATTAGAGATATCCCAATTTTTTCCAAAACTGTGAGGGACCTATGTCTTAAGAAAACAAGGAGGAAAAGGAAGGATCCTCAAATAGTTCATGTCCTAATAAACCTTGTTGATATCATGTTAGGGAACATTACTATCCCTATATACACAAACCTTGGTAGTCCAATAGTGGATGTTAAGATTAATGGGACCCTTATCAAGAACACTTTGATAGACTTAGGGGCAGAAATCAATGTCATGACTAGAGTAACAATGCAATTACTTCTGTTACGAACCTTAGACCTACACAAACTGTTCTATAATTGGTTGACAGGTCAATAGTCAAGCCTGAAGGAATCATTGAAGATTTAGTTATTACATTAGATTCTTGGGAATATCCTACTAATTTTATAGTTTTACAGCCAAAGGTAAATCTTGTAGGATATCCACTCATCCTAAGTAGACCATTTTTAGCTATAATTGATGCATTCATAGGTTTTAGATCTGGAAATATGATAATATCTAATGGGACTATGACCAATAAATTAGTCCTCTATCCTACAACCCAGCCTTATGTTGATCTTGAGCAAATCATTTGGCCCACTTTGGATGAGGAAGATAATTATTCCCTACAAACTTTGATGACAATAGAATGAAACCATTTATTGGATGATCAAGATGAAGATGATTTGATTGCTCACATAATATAAAATTATTGTAGTAGGATCCCACGATAATAAGACTATCTCACATGCTTACAAGACCCCTTGTAAAGTATTATACCCACCAATTGATTGCACATGGTGTTGCAGGAACACACAACAACATATGCATGGGACTACCATGATATGAAAGCCATAGATCTTGACTTATGTATGCATAGGATCTATATCAATTATGGTTATAGACCCATTAGATAGCCTCAAAGATGGATGAACCCTACCTTGAGAGAAATAGTCAAAGATGAACTTCAAAAACTCCTTGATGCAGGATTTATTTATCCTATACCTAACAATGAATGGGTCTCACCTCTGGTCATTATTCCCAAGAAAGGTGGAAAATGGAGAGTATGTGTAAATTATAGGGAACTGAATACAACCACTAGGAAGGACCACTTTCCATTGCCTTTTATAGATCAAGTTCTTGAATCTTTATCGAAGAAGAAGTATTTTTCATTCCTAGATGGTTTCAATGGTTATAATCAGATAAAAATTGCTCTAAAGGATCAGGACAAGACAACATTTACATATCCTTTAGGTACTTATGCTTACTTTGTTCTATCCTTTGGTTTAAGCAATGCTACAACTACTTTTTAGAGAGTAGTGCTCAACATATTTTTTCATTATGCTCATGACTATATGAAGATATATATGGATGATTTCACCACATATGTGGAAACTTATGAGGAATCCCTTAGCAATCTGGAAAAGGTATTAAAAATATATAAAGAACACAAATTGTCCCTTAGTAATGAAAAGTGCTTTATGACGATGACTCAAGAAATTGTTTTAGGGAATTGCATATCCAGTGCAGGGATTCAAGTTGGTCCACATAAGATAGAAAGAATTTCTACATTACCTATTCCACATAAGAAAAGAGATACCAAAAGTTTCCTTGGCCATGCAGGCTACTAAAAGAGGTTTATTAAAGACTTCAGCAAGATTGTTGCACCATTGCTTTTTGGCTGAGTCAGGATATTGAATTTTATTGGACAATAGAGTGTCAATATTACTTTGAAGAGATGAAGAAGGCCTTAACCCAATAACTTATTTTGAGGGGGCCAAATTGGACCTTACCCTTCCATATACATACAAATGCTTCAGATTTTGCTATTGGAGTAGTTTTGGGTCAGAAAGAAGGTAACAAATAATATGCAATATATTACATTAGCAAGAATCTTTAGGGAGGAGAGCTGAATTATATTGTTATAGAAAATGAGATGCTAGCAATAGTGTATTCCATCAATAAATTTAGGCATTACATCACCGTTTATTCATTTTTTGTCCACACAGACCATACAACTATCAAATATTTGATGAACAAGCATGTAGTAGGGGGTAGACCAGTCAGATGGTTTCTCCTTCTACAAGAGTTTGATATTACAATAGTGGAATAACCTGGTAAAGCTAATGTAGTATTATATTTTCTGTAAAGGTTCCCAACACAATCAACAAAAGAGGGATGACTCATTTCTAGATAAACACCTATTTTCTCTTAATGTACATGTACCCTCGTAAGCTGGCATTGCAAATTATTTAGTGATAGGGTGGATTCCACCACACTTTTCTCTAAGGGAAAAGAGATAGCTAGTACATAAGTGTTTTCCATACTCTTGAGTATCAGGTTATCTATTCTACACTAGCCCTGATAGCATCATGAGAAGGTGCATAAAGGAAGATGAAATCTTTGATATCGTGAAGGTTTTCCATGATGAACCATGTGGGGGTCATTTTGCAGCAAAAAAGAACAACATTCAAAATCCTCACTATTGGTTATTATTGGCTAACTCTACACAAGGATTTTATCAAGTATACAAAGAGTTGTGATAGGTTCCAAAGAATGGGTAAGCTAACAAGGAGTGATGAAATTCCATTGCAACCTCAGTTAACACTAGCTCCCTTTGACAAATGGGGTCTAGAATTTTTGCACTGACTATTTGACTAAGTGGGTAGAAGTAAAGGCATTATAGTTTGCCAGAGATGGAAATGTGGCCAAATTTTGTATGTGGAAATTTTTACTAGGTATGGAGTACCTAGGGAAATTGTGACTGATCAAGGTCCACAATTTACTTCAAACTTCATCACCAAATTGGTTGAAGAATATCAAATCAGGTGCAAAAATTCAACACCTTATCACCCTCAAGCCAATGGCCAAGTGGAGGTCACCAACAGAGAAATTGAAAATATTTAAACCAAGATAGTGTAGTTCATACAAAAATTGGGTTGCTAGGTTACTAGAAGTAGTATGGGCATATAGAACAACTTGGAAAACAACAACTAGTTTTACACCCTATGAGTCCTTCCAATCGAGTTTGAGTATAAGACATTAAGAACAAAAGTAGAGCTGGAAATGGATCTCACAACAGCTCAAAAGGAGAGGTTACACCATTTAAATGGACTGGATGAAATCAGGATGGAGGCCATCCATCACACCAAAACAATACAACAACAAAGGACAAAGTGGCATGACCAGTATATCAAAACAAAAGAATTTATTTGTAGGAGACTGGGCCTTATTAAATGATTCAAGATATAAGGATTTCACAGGGAAAATCCAATCTAGGTGATTGGGACCTTATGATATCAACCAAGTCTTTCCTAATAGAGCAATAAAGTCACATACCATAGATGCAGTGAGGTTTTCATTCTTAATTAATGGCCATCGATTGAAACTTTATAAAAAACCAGTACAAAAGGGAGATTTTATTTTCTCTATTTCAATAGTATGGACCTCACAATGATCTAGATACATGTTCAGAAATATAAAGCGATGCCTTAGCAGCAACAAATATACCATGTCCTTTAGGTGATTCAGAGATTGAGCAAAATAGCTCAATCCTTGAGAGCACTAAAGATTAATTTCTTATTCTACCTCATAAGCACATACATCATGGTTATAATGGTGTACATACTTTTCCAGAGGGACCTATCTTATATACAACTGTAAATATTCAAATAGGGTCCTGTTGTAGTATGGACATGTAGCATAATAGTTGTCAACATTCAAATGGGACCTGATGTCGAAGGTACCCGTAGTGTCATCTAGCAAAAAAAAAACTCAAATTGCTTGGTGCCACATTAATTGCATTTCATGCATCCTCACCTCAAAATTCTCACATGTAGTATCCATCTTTTCATAATAAGTACCCACAACATGCCTATTTTATTTCTTGCTACCAATTAAAATTTTTAATGTTTGAACTATCACATCACCAACTATTACCCATCTATTATGTTCATTACCTTACATTTGCCACCTCAACATTCATTCACCTGAAATTACTTCCAATCACATCAAATCAAATTATGGATACATTTTATTCGGCTCACACACGTGGCATTTAGTTAGTCACCCCCGACAGGTATGCAAGGTACACTATCATAATTATCATAGATTTCTTAACTCTTTCATTGTGTCTTTCATATTAAATTAAGCATGTGATATATTCATAACATTAATTTCCATACTTTCTAATCATACCCTTGCTTATCTTGAGTTGAAGTGAGGTCGCTTCAAACCTTAAGTTGGGGGGAGGGTACAATCCAGCCAGTTTTTTTAATTTTTCCACCTAAAACCAAATGTAACAGATAGATATATGGAGCTCTCCTCAGGTGGTGACAATGGCGGTGGAACAATTTCAAAATTCAAAAAGGCGGGAAACTTTGGTGGTGCAACAGGCATTAATGGCGAACAATTTGCTGATGGGAAGGTGATGTCATATGGGTCCTTCGTTGATGGTAAGCGGCATGGGTCCCCTATTGCAAAAAATGAATATTTTGGTAGGAAAGGTGCCTCGAAGGTTTCTTGTCCTTTGCATTCTTCGATGTCCTTTGAAAGGGGGAATCTCGGTGTTGAAAAGTCTGGGTTCGGTCAGTCGACTAATGGTTTGGGTGTGACTTCTTATGGCTTGGGTCTTGGGATTGATAAGACAAGGGATGATTTCTTCTCAGACTTCTCTCAAATGGATGAATTTGTTTGGTGCAAAGCCCAAAGGTAAAATCTCTTCTCCTTTTGTGGATTTTGTCTCAAATGCAAAGACTAGAGAATATTCAATCTCTGTCCTGAATTGTATTGTTGAAAATAGTGTATCAAATATGGATCTCTCTTTTGGGAATATTTGTGGGTCCATGTCCTCATATTGAGCTGGTTCATAAGTTTACTTTGAACCGGTGGAGGTCTAAGGGCTAGGTGGATGTGTTTGCAATTGCCAAATAATTCTTTTCCTTTATGTTCAACTGTGAAGATGATATATTGGTGGCTTTGATGGGTGGCCCCTAGTTTATCGAGAAGTCTTATTTGATATTGAAAAGGTGGGAACTAGGGTTTAATCCTAACTCATGCTCCTTTTCGGTGGCCCTGGTCTAGGCGAGACTTCTAGGTCTCCCTCTTGAATTCCAGGATGAGGAATTTTTCAAAGGGATTGCAAGTAATTTTGGGTGTTTTCTATCGATTGACCAAATGATGGTGTCCAAGAAGCATCTTGTTTATGCCATATTTTGTGTTAATGTGGAATAGTTAGCAGACCTACCCTCTATGGTGAAGATTAATTCAGTTTTGTGTTTGGGAACAAGAGATGGAATTTGAATCTACCCCTTTTGCTTGCTTCCATTGCAATAAAGTTGGCAACGGGGCTAAAAAATGTCCTCTTAAAGTGTAGAAATGGGGTCCGCTCTTGGTGGTGAGGCTGCTCTTATGAGTGAGAAACCTATGGTAATGGATAAGATTAGTGTGATTCCTATGGGCCAAGTTAAACCTAAAAAATCTTAATGTGGTTCAGGAACGGGGAGGTGAGGATAGCATGTCTCCTCCCCTTCTCAGTATTGAGGAGCCTTGTGATGACATTAGATCTATGGTTCTAGTTGAAGACAAGGTGACTATAGATAAGGGTTTGGGCTCCCCTCTTTTGGGGGCTTGTGGTAGTAGGGTGTTGAAATTGCCACATGATGAATGTTCTAAGATTGAGGGGTTGGAGGTTTGTTCAATGTCTGAAGTGAAGGATACTGGTGAGATGGATGATCTTGAAAACCCTCCTTATATTTTGATGAAAGGAAAAAATAGAAAGAAACAATCTCCCCCTCTAGGAGTTATTACAAGAAATAGGAAAAGGTCTGATTGTGGGTCAGAGCCGAGAGGTAGAGGTCATCCTCCTTCAAATGTTACCAGGGATAAAGAGACTTGAATGGATATAGCTGATGGAAATCAAATAAATTTGTTGGAGATGTGCTCTAAGAGAACCTCCCATAATCCCTCATGAAGAAAATCTCCTAGAATATGCAAGGGTTAAATCACCCTCATAAGCATGATCTTCTTTCTAATCTAGTAAGGGATCATCAACCTGAAATTGTCTTGATACAAGAAACTAAAATGGGTATGGATAGGTTATCTAAACTTAAGCATAAGCTCTTTAAGGATTGTGGTATGCAAAGCTCTGAAGCTACTGGTGCCTTAGGTGGGATTGTTACTTTTTGGAATCTTAAGTTGATTCAGGGGATTAAGGTGTTTCAGGATTGTAATCATGTAGCTACTTCATTTATTAATGTTCATGATAAGTTTTCTTGGACCCTTTCTAATATCTATGCTCCTAATAGTAAGAGTGCTAGGAAAACGTTTTGGGAAAATATTATTTCTTTTAAATCTGTGCATCCTATTAACAACTCGTTGGTTATGGGGGTTTTCAATATGCCCTTGCATGATGTTGATAAGCTGGGAAGATCGGAGATTGTGTATGATAGTATATATGATCTCATAAATCAGATTAATGATAATGCTCTCCTTGATTTGGATCTTAAAGGGGCCTCCTTCACTTGGTCTAATTGGCGTGTGGGTGATGCTCTTATCCAGGTTAAGCTTGAATTTTCCCTTACTTCCCTAGATTGGCCCATCTCTTATTCTTGCTCTTTGTCTGCCCTGACTAGGTTGGGGTCTGATCATTTTCCTCTTTCTTTATCAATGGATTTGTTGGGGAGGAAGAAAATATTTATTTTCAAGTTTCAAAAGATATGGACTTGTCATCTCAACTAAAATATTTGGTTCATGCTTGGTGGAATATTCATGTGGATGGTTTGGCTATGAACATGGTTGCTAAGAAGTTGGCTAATGTGAAGAATAATGTTAGGAGATGGAACAAGTCTTCCTTTAGGAACACTTTTGTTGAGAAAGAGGATGTTAACTGGGAGCTTCTCACTATGCAGCAGTCTATCCAAGCGTCTGGATATGATCAATATCTTTCTATGAGAGAGAATGTCCTTTTTTCCAGATTGCAAAATATTGTGGATATGGAGGAGGAATTTTGAAAGCAATGATCTTGAATTATGTGGTTAAAAAGTGGAGAAAAAAATACAAGGTTTTTCCATCTCTCTACATTGAAACACCGGGCTTCCAATCATATTAATGCTACTAATTTTAATAATCAAATGCTAGATAAGGATGTGGATTTGTAGCAAGCCGTGTCTTCTTATTTTTATAACCTGTTACTTGAAGAAGGGAAGTTGTATTCTAAGTGTGAGGATGATCTTCTTCGAGATATTCCTCATATCATTTCTGATGGTCTTAATCAATAATTGGTGCAGATTCCTTTGGTGGAGGAGATTAGAAGTGTTGTTTTCTCTTTTCAAGGTAATAAGGCACCGAGGCCTGATGGTTTCCTGATGTTCTTTTTGCAGTCCTTTTGGGATATTCTTGCTGAGGATGTTGTGGATGCTACTAAGGAATTTTTGGGCAGTGGCAATATTTTGAAGGATTTAAACTCATCTTTTATTGTCCTTGTTCCTAAGAAATCGAGAGTTGCTTCCTTTGATGATTTTTTCCCTATTAGTTTTTGTAATTCTATCTAAAAGATATTTTCCAAGGTGTTGGCGATTAGATTGTAAATTATTCTTCCTCAAATCATTTCTCCTCAACAAAATGGTTTTGTGGCGGGTAGGCATATTATGGACTCTATTCTTACTGTTCATGAGAATATTCATTCTTTAACTATTAATAAGCATGTTGGTTTCATCTTGAAGTTGGATTTTCTTAAAGCTTATGATAGAGTTGACTGGGGTTTTTGGGTATGATTGTAAAAGCTTTTGGTTTTGGGGAGAAACTAGTGATTTTGGTGCTTTTGCTGATCTCTACCCCGAGATTATTTGTTCTTGTCAATGGATCCCCCTCTCCTCTTTTTGATTGTTCGAGGGGGTTGAGACATGGAGATCCTATATCTCCTTTTCTCTTTATTATCATGGTGGAATCTTTGGACTGCCTCATTCAAAGATTTATCAATTCTGGTCAGATGTCTGGTTTGTCTCCTTCATCTCAGAACCTCATTTGCTCCCATCAAAATTTTGTTGTTGATACTCTTATTCTTGGGGAGTTGTCTATTAAGGAAGCCAAATCTATTAAACTTATTTTGTAGACATATGAGGCTGCTTTGAGGCAAAATATTAGTTTATCTAAAAGTTTGATTTTCTTTCTTAACACTTTTGAGCACAGGCAAATTAAAATTGCGAGGATTTTTCAATTTTAGATTGGTGAGATTCCTGTTTCCTATTTGGACCTCCCCCTATGTTCTAATGTGGTTCCAGAGTCTTTTTGGAGGAGATTGATTAATAACTTCAACTCCAAATTGGCTGGTTGGAAGGGTGCGTTGTTAACTCAAGCTGGGAAAGTGCAACTTGTCAAATCTACTTTTTCAAAACCTTCTAGTTTATGCTCTCAGCTTGTTTTATATTCCATGGAAATTTTTGGATAAGATAGAAGGTATTCAAAAAATATTCTTTCGATTTGGGGTCGAAGACAAGAAAAGAATTCACCTGGTCTCCTAGGATGATATTTGTAGGCCTAAAAAGGTGGGCGGTCTCGACATTCATAAAATAAGAGAATTTAATTTGGCTCTTTTAGGTAAGCGACTATGGAACCTAATTTCTACTAATAGTGAGTGCGCTAGAATTGCCATGAGAAAGTATCTTTGTAGTGCGGACCGTATAAAGGATCTACTATCTTCCAGATTTTATCCTCTGTCTGGATTTTCTCTCTAGAACTGTATGGTTAAGGTTCGCAAGATTGTTTCTAAAGGTCTATTTTGGTAGATGGGAAATGGTAGGAAAATTATATTTTGGGATGATTTTTGGTTTGGTCATAGGCCACTCAAAGATGAGCCTTGGGCCCTTCCTCTTATGGATATTTGTATTTGGACATTTGGCAGATTTTTTTTCTGACTATATGGATGTGGTGTAGTGGAAAAGGTTGCATGACGTGGAACTGGGGTTGGAGGGTCTCTTTGATACTCTTTCCTCAGTTCATATTCCTTATTTTTCCCCTGCTAATAAGATTGTGTGGAGGCTTTCTTCCAATGGTAAATTTTATGTTTCTTTGGCCTTCAATATTAATTTTTCTTTTGTTGGCCTTGCCCCTTTTTGGTCCTCCCTTTGGTTCCCTAAATTGATTCCTAAGGTGAATATTTTTTTTCTGGCTTTTTTTCCAGAATAAGATTTTAACTATTGATAATCTTGTCAAGAGAGGTTTTATGTTGCCTAACAGATACTTTCTATGTGAAGAGGAAGCCGAGGATTCCTTTCATCTCTTAATTGGATGCAAATATGTTACAAAGGTGTGGGCTCATGTTCCTTCTCTTTAGAATCTCAACTGGGTGTTTCCTTCTTCAATTAGGGAGGTATGGTCTCAATGGGTGGGACCTTCATCTAATCTTGCTTTGCTCTTCCTTTGGTCTCTATGTATGCCTCACATTGCTTGGGGTATTTGGATGGAACGTAACAATAGGATTTTCAGGAGTTTGACTCTTCTTTCTATCTTAGTGGCTTTTAAAATTTGTGTTGCTATCAAGGAGAATTTTGTTTCTAGAGCTTCTTTTCAGAATGTACCAAGGATTGTGCTTAAGTCAAGTAACATTTCTATTGTGCAAAATTGGAAGCTGCCATGTGATATCTCTCCCCCTCTGACTAAAGGTAAAGCTTAGACTAGAGATGACGTTTTTGGAAGGCTCTTCTGGTTGGTTGGGTGTAAGTTAATTTTGATGGAGCTACTAAAGGTAATCCAAGACCTTCTGGTTGTGGGGGAGTGATAAGAAACTCTAATGGTAGGTTCATTTCCATTGTGGTGCTCCCTTTGGGAACCCAAAAAAACCACTGTGAAAATGTATGCAACCTATCATGGTTTGAAGATGACTCATTCTAAAGGATTTAGGAAGGTGTGGCTTGAGAGAGACTCTCCAAATATTATCAATAATTTGAGGAAGTATTTTGTTCCCTCTTGGAGTGTTGAGTCCCTTATTTAGGATGCCATTAAAATTTTAAATTCTTTTAATGAATTTTATATCTCTCACATTGTTAGGGAAGGCAATGGTCTTGCGGATGTCTTTTCTAACTTTGGTGTTAGTGGCTATAGGTTTTGGGATGTGGATGACCCCCTTCCTATTAAGGATTTGGCTTGTCTTAACAATGATTACCAAAGATGCTAAGTTGGATGGCGGCTTCATCATGATCTATGCTCATATGACCCTGTTTACATGGAAAATTATTGTTTGGAGTGATCGTGAGTTGGAACGTGTTTGGGCTTATGGTAATTTGAGTAATCTTCATATGGGCAGCCTTCAAGACTAATAATGACCTTTTTCCACCATGTCGTTGTCACACAGATTGTGGGTTTTTTGACCTTCATTCTCCAAGCTTCTCTTAATTGTCTATAAATTTCTCAAGCTCTTGGGTTTTGCTAAGTTTGTGATCATGGGAGGTGATAGAAACAGGGTGGAGCCTTTCTCTTGTGACACCTTGAAAAATAAGACCAAAGTGTGGGAAAGGTTGCAAAAGGGTTGGCTCATGCCATACATGGAGCGACTCCATAAGAATGATTTGCAGGCTACGATTGTGTTTGTTAAGCGATGGAATAATAAGGTTTTGAAGTTGGGTGGTACTGAATTTGATATCAATGATTATTTCATAGTGAACATTACTATTCATTTTACAGAGGGTAGAAAGGAGTATAGAGATAAGAAGGAATCTAATGTTGCAATGCTGATTTTCTTTAAAGGGGATGAAGAACTAAAGCTCAAGTGTACTAAAAGTGATGGATAACAATGCAGTTCAATCAAAGCTTTGTGGGGAGATGTTGTTGAAGAATTGATGAGGTACATAACCTTAGAAGGTCGGTTCTTTTTTATAAATGTTTATCATTTTGTTCTATTGAATCACTTTCATCACAAGAAGAAACTTTCCTTTCCTTTCTATCTCTTGGCTTCTTTGGAGAGTGGTCTTAAGGATCATAAAAGAAATTCTAAGAATCTTGTGCTACATGTTGGTTTAATTCATTTGATTATAGATTATGCTAAGGATTTTGTGGTGCCTAAGTAGCCTGAAAATGCTCATAAAAGTAAGCAAAAGAAACCAGTCTTGGATTATGAGACCATGTCAGAGGAGGAACTGGTTAGTCGAAAAGGGAAAAAGAAGTTTGAGGTTTTTGAGGAGTCTAAGTCAGAAGAGGATGTGGATTATGTTCCTGACTCTCAGGCCTCTATGGAAGTGTATTCTCAGTCCCCTGCTCTAAGTAAGAGCAGTAAAGGTAAGTTTGTTCCTGACCCAAGGGATTATGAGACTTGTAGTGAGCAAGGTGTTGGTGGTAAACCTTGTAAAACTGGGCTTGTTGCTCCCTCTACCATATTGAAAGATATGATTGATGCTGCGGAGGATTTGACTCATATGCCCCCTATTTTGGGGTCTAAAAGAAAGTGTGTAGGAGGAGCCAGTTGTTTCTTCTATGAAGATTGGTGGTGAGCAGGATGCTATAGAAACACCTGATGAGGGAATGGAAACGCAAAAAAGGAGGACGTTGGTTGGGGACATTACAAGCTCTCTTCATAAAATTTAGATGTTGGTGGTTGGTGCTAAAGGTAAGGAAGTTTGTGAGAGCCAAGAAATGAATAGTATCTCCTAGGAGGGTGAAGTTGAGGCTATGGATGTGCTGAATATTAATCGGGAGGATCTACCTAATTTTTTGGGTCTAGCTAAGGAGGGTACTATTTCCTTGTTTATATTGTTCAAATGGTTTTTTCATGAGCTTAATATGACGAATGTGAGGGTTCGAGGGGCTATGAGAAAAGTTGGGGAATCTTCATAGTCTTTTGTACAAACTCAATTTGACCAACTGTATGATGCCCTAAAGATTGTTGCTGAGGAGATGCTTAAGATGAAGTAGATTTTTGAACAAAAAATTATGAATTTGGAAGTGCAGATGGATTGGGTTAACATGAATTTGGATAAGGTTGTTAAGTCACTAAAATTTTTATGAGGAGCGAGGCTAAGGTCCTTACTATTCTCAATGAGAAGGCTCAGAAAAGGATGGAGGGAGCTCCTAGTGATAAAGAATCTACTAGGGAAAGGCAGGTGGTGGAGGAATCTTTGGTTGATAAGGCTGCTGGTTCATAGGATGTTTTGGTTAAAGAGGTAAATGTTTTGGAGCCCGATGCTAGAACTCACAACAAGACTAAGATGCAAGTTGGGATCCCTATCAAAGAGATTTTTGAAGTTATGGATGCACATCAAAATATTATCGAGAGTAACATGGAAAAATATTATGAAGAATATGTAGTTTTTTGTTTTTGTTCATCCTTTTTGGTAGTTGTCTTGTTGAATGTTTTGTTGCGTGTTGACTGTTGGTTGGTCTGTTTAGTTATCTTTTGATACAAATTTCATTTTTTTTATAGGGTTTTGGGGACCCTTCAAAACCTTCTTTACCTCTAATAAAAAAGAGATAGATATGACATGCAAAACCTTTCTAAAATTGTACCTACTTTTTGTTGATACTTTGAATTTCTAATTCCCTAATCCTACGAATAAGAGAAGGGTTTGAAGGTGGTGAAGAGGAATTAAGCTGAATTTTCAAGGTTAATACATTGAGTAGAAGTAAAAAATATTTATAATGGGAGGTGATATTATCAGGAGAGAGTTGTCAACTCATAATCAAATACTAGAAGATACGATGGTCTTGCCTACCTTCACAAGAGTGAGTTGGCTCAATTATTTCCTAAAACTAACATAATTTGACAATGATATAGCAAGAAGGTTTGAACCCACATTGGAGCACGATGAAGCAATGGTGAAAGAATTGTTAGTAGATGCATCTGAAGTCACCATAGCATAGGTTTATAGGTTACCTAGAGCTAGAGTAGACTTTCCAGTACATGTAGATGTAATGGCTGCAATAGAGGAATTATGTGAGTGAGGATATAATTTGGACATCGTCATAAGGTACAAAGAGGCTTTTGCTTTCATGGTTTTGGGATAATTGTGCTTCCTATGTCATTAGATATCTTACTTGTGATGATAGACAAAATATTTTGTATATTGTACATTTCAAATTGCTTAGTCACCTTTGCCATAATAGGCTAGTAAATGTGCCAAATTTTCTTTATAATATGTTGAAAATAATGGCAAAAAAGTATCAAATGAAACAAAGTGACACGGCCTTATCACACCACTTTTTGATTTCCCTATTAGTAAAAAGAAGCTTGAGAATTCAGCACCCACAAGTAGACTAGGAAGATTTTAAGAAATGTAAAGATATTAACAGTTTACTTGAGGCACCTATAGTACTTGAAAATTTAGAACCACAAGCCACAAGTTGAACCTGTTACAGAAAGTTCTCATGTTTCACCTACCCATAGCCAAGGTGAGCATGTGGAGCACAATGTGCCAGATTCTAGGTCACCAGCAATGGAAGAAATTCCATCTTCTTCAAAACCACCAAAACCCAAGAACAATAGAGGTAGTACATCCACAACATCCACACCTTATAACACAAAGAAGAAAAAGAAGGAGTCTCAAAAGAATAAGAAGGATTTTGAAAAGGAGACACCTACACCTAGGCGTTCATGCAGATTGAAAAAACAAGGTGTTATGAAGGGGAGTGTGGAAAAAGCCGAAGAAGAGGAAAAGGGAAAAAAACAACAGGAGGAAGATGTGATGTTGGTTAAGAAAATTTTTGAAGGGAAGGGAAATATCCTTGAAAATGTGCATACACCTATGAAGAAGAAAATATATGTGTCTACCACTTCTGATTCTGATTCAGAAGATGTGTTTATTGCCAAGAAAACACAAAAGAAAACCCCAGATAGTCCTACCTATGAAGACTATACAAGGGGTGGTAATGAGAAATTTTTGGAAATTGAAGAAATGTTTATAGAAGATAGAGATGTTAGGAAAGAGCTTCAAGAAGATTTAGACAAAATAAAATATTTGGAATAGGTTGTGTAGAGCTATGAAAAGAAAGACAGGGATAGGGAAACAAAAATATAAGAATTGGAAGAAAAATTACAAACATATGGCCATAGTGAAAAACTAGATTTATTGGCACAATTGGCCATTACTAAAATAAGGGATGGAGAACTTGCAGCACCAAATCAGAGACCTCCCATAAGAACTCCAATTCACCATACAAAATTGTCTCTTAGTTATCAGCTATGGAGGGCGACTAATGATTTTGCACAAGAAAAAGAAAAGTGGAAGAAAGAAAAAGAAACTTTGATTGAAGAATATGCTAAGGGGCTAGAAGGGAAAGAGATTGAGCTAAGGAAATCAACAGTCAAATTAGAAGAAGTGGAAGATAAAGTTGCACAAATCATAAGATGCAGACCTCTAGCAAGGACATATGCACTATTTTAGTAAGAAAAATTTCAGAGTTTTTATTTCAGTAGGTTAACTAGTAACCAGTCAGTTGGGATAAGCAGGTAATTTGAGTTTCTTAGTGTTTTTGTTAATTCTACACTAGAGGAGCAATATCAACTATGTGAATACTATTTACACAACTATGTGGTGTTGAAATAAATAGAGTGGAATCCTCTAATATTTGTAGGGGATCTCTAGGTAAGGGCACTAGCATCTTATTACAATAATAAACAATTTAGGGGAGAAATAATGGAAGAATATACGAAGAGGGAGAAATTAGTTACTCTCCCAATAAGGAAAGATTCTTAAGATGTTGATGCACTTATAGATGAATGGTTGAAACTCCTAGATCATAAAGGTGTAGGAAGAAAAATTATGAAACTAAGGACAAAGGATTACAAAATAATGCAAACATTAGTTTTGGAATTTGGTCAACAATGTTACAGTTATATGCAGAGAGGATGGAACAAATTGACCCTAAAGTTGCAGAGAAAGGAACCTTAATTAGTGTACAATTTTACCACCATGCTTGAGAGGGTACGCAGATACATGAAAATTGGTGTTCACATAGGAATTCACTTTGTACCACTCACATTTCACCCACATATGCTATACCCAATTCCACATTGGATCGGGGAAAAGGGGGAGGAGGGTGAGAAAGTTGAGATCATCAGAATGAGACAACTTGCAGCTAATAGAGGTTTCTACTTAAATCAGATCAAGGTAGTTGATGTTGTCATGGACCTTAGGGAGATCACCCCGTGATATAATTTGTACCCCTAATTTTTTGCTTGAGGACAAGAAAAATTATAGTTGGGGGGAATGATGGATTCATCTATTAGCCTATTTTCTATTGTTTTTATACATACTTTTAGACATTATTAGACAACCCTTTCAGATAATGCTCCTATTCTATGCTATGTTTTCATGTTTATTATACAACCTTGGACCTAAATCATAATAATGGAAATATACTTATGATATAGTAGCATTGCATGGTTTATATGTGAGTGTGTATGAAATGTGGATGAAATTCTATGATTAAACATGGTAGTTAGCTTTGCGTATATGTTTTGTGGATTAACCTCTTGCAACTCACAAATAAATTATAACTCGTAGCAAAAGGAAGACTTGGACAGTGGAACTAAGGAAGTGCTAGATCAAGCTAGATGCAATAACTACCATGTGGAGACACCTGATGGAGTTGGTTATGCATCATTATGATAGCTGATAAGGCACTAAGAAGAAGAATTATTTTGTTGATAGGATTTTGAATGACTGTTTGTGTGTCTTACATGCAAATCTATTTTACAGAGTTTCAATTCTATTAGAACTCTTCTTTCTTTTCAGTTATAGTTTGAACAATTCAAATATTAACTATATACTCTGATATCTAGGAGTTGTTGTTAATGATTGTAGTTAGGAGTTATGTTTAGAATAAACTCCCCTGTGCTTGTATATAGACAATGGTTGAGTCCTTAGATAAGTTAGTAGTTGATTTCAGTATCTTGTTATCAGTTACTTTTTAGTTTTAGTTATCATCTACAGATATGTTGATTATTCATAATGATTTTATTGAATACAATATGTGAAGAATATTTTGTGTAATCTTTTGTGATGCGTAATGAATGAAGTTCAATTTCACATGGATGCGTAGAATCTTATATTTAGATTTGGTTATAGTTAAGTGAAGACAACCACTTGAACAGGCCACTCAAGGTAGCTATTCTTCACTACATTTATAGTTGTTTTATTTCTATTAGTATTTATTTCTATTTGTCTTTGTTTCATAAATTTCATGTAAAGTAGAATAGACCCTCATACTTTGATTATTAGTAATGAATGTTTATGAGCATGCATGAATTTGGTTAATCTGTAGTACTATGAAGGTTAGAATAATTGCAGTTACTAGTCTTGATCATTTTTGAGTTAGTACAATAATTCTTTATTAGCAACAGTTCAGTTATAGGTTAAGCTATAGGCACTCGTAGCCATTAGCATTAGTTTGTTAATTTCACTATTATGCAATTCTGTAAATTTCCAACAAGTATAATATCTTAATTAGGATAACCTAGGTATCCTCAAGTTTCTAAAGGCACATAGAATGCAACACCATCACAAGTTTACAAACCTTGGTTGACACTTTAATGTATTATTTACAATGTTGAGTGGACTGTTCATCTAGTCATACCTCTGAATTGTGTAGCTTTTACCAAGTTTACAAGACACTAATTTAGACTCTACAAATACCAAGAATTTAGCCTTTTCTTTCTCTAATAGTGATGCTACAAAATATATGATTTGAATACTACCTGTGGTGCCAATTTTTGCTTCTTCAAATTTTTCGAAAAGCATTGGGGATCTGTCTTGATTTATGGGTAGAATGCCAAACTTTCCATCCTTAGGTTCCTTAGAAAGGTTTTCACCTTCGTATGTGTCCTTTGTTTTTATTATTTTGTGGCTCAAAGTGTTGCATTGTAATTTTTATTAGGGGACCTATTATGATTTTCATATTTTTGCAACTAGAAGGTTTGGCATCTTCACCAAAGTATATCACTATTGCAAGCTCTATAGTGAAACCAGCTCTACTATCCCCAAGGTGTATCCCATCTCAAAGTCTCATGAACTCAATAATAGCTTTATCATTTTGGAATATGTCTATAATTGGAGGTCCTCGTTGGTCATAATTAATGAGTTGGGGATAGAATAGTGAAATATTTCCATTGGATGATGTGGGATTAAAATATATTGTGTGAACATTATAATCTTTGAATAGGTCATTAATACACTCAAAAGAGTCATTGAAAGTATCCTCATTAGACATCTCAACAACGGAAGAATTTTTAGCCGCTTTTACAAGGATAAACTTGATATATGAGGGTATAGTCTCTTGTTTTCCAAACACAAGCCCTTGGGAATGTGGTGTCTTTGTTATTGCAACTGGTTCTACAATTCCTTGTACCTGTAGACCAAGATCGCTATGATTGTCATCACATTTGTTCCATTATGTGAAATATCTTTGTGTATTTCTCAAGGAGGATTATGACTTGGTCTTCTTCATCCTTATATAGCCATTTGTAAATGTCTTCTTCAATGGTTTCTTTATGAATTTCACCCCATTTTAAAAATAGTGTTAGATTTCTTTTGGTGATGAACATGGAAATTTATTGTTTTACCTGTAGTCTACCATAAGACCTTGATGATGATGGGAGTTTTCCAATGCAAAAGGATTATTTCATGTTGTGTTTTCCACACCTTGTGTCTTTTACTTGGACATAGACCTTGAGAATGATAGTGGATTGGGCATATGATTTTTTTAACTCATTAGGATTGATGTGGGATGAAGAGGATGAGACCTCGTTGTTGTTTGGAACTTGTTTTTCCATTTCTCCTTTCAAGTTATGGTAATAATGGAAGGGGTTAGGATATATTGAGATAGTAACCTTGGTTCTATTATAAGGAAATTTTAGGCACTGACAAAAGGTGGTAGGAACAACTTGCATGGAATGTATCCATAGGTTACTGAGAAGGATTTAATACAAGAGATCAAGGTCCAAGACTTGACATGGTATCTTTCACTACTGAACCAACTCATATGACAAGTCTGATTGTTCCTTTAGAAGGGGGTTCTACATCATCATATGCCTTAATGATTATTCTCTTGTTCAAATCTATGACTCCCTCAAAGTATCCCAATATTTTAACCAATTTTAGAGTACAAATATTTAAACCAACTCTAGCATTTATTAGGACCTATTTAATTTTTTATATTTATAGATGGATGCCTCTAAGTGGAGAGCCTCATTATGTATGGGTCCATGGGATGAGACATATTTATTAGTGAAGATAAGGTGATGTATGGATGTTATATGTCCTACGGTGGCTTGAAATTGGTCAACATTTAGGTTAGTATGTATTGAAGACTCCTTAAGAGCCTTATCTAGGATATATCTATGAATGGGAGACATGTGCAAAAGCCTTAAAATGGATATTTGTGTAGGTATTTTATAAAAATTATCTAAAATATTATACTAAGTAGTAGATTGGGATTTTGATGTAGTTCCTTGGAGGGTGAGCTTACCTCTACAAGTTGTAATAACACACTCAAGATTTGTATTCTTAATAGTGATAATAGATACTTATTGGTTAGCCTCTTGGATTTAGTTCAAAGTATATTCATAGTTAATCACGTTGTAATTTGTGTAGTTTCTAAGTTGCTACCCTGATTGAAGGCATTTCCCTTATCATGATTATGTAATGGATATTTGAAAATTGTGTGGTCATTGTTAGATGTGTTTGATTTTTTTTTAACATAATTATCCCCTATGTCAATGAGATCTTTAATAATATTCTTTAGTTTAAAACAACCCTGATTTGTATGTCCGTTTACTCCATGATAGTCACAAAAAATTGTCTTCCACGTAGGTTTAACTTATGGTTCATATTGTCTAATCTCTAGGAGCATTATCAAGTTTGATTAGACCTATTTTTGGAGTGTTGGTTCAATAGGTTCTCCCAAAGGAGTATATTTATTTTGAGGGGTGTTGTTTTGTCTAGGTAGACCTCTTTGTGGATTCTCTTGGATGGTTGATGAGGTTTTGAACAATGGGTGGTGCTTGTAGTCTTAATGTGGGTTAAAAAAATTGGTCCATCTTGGCATCAACGACACCTTCATTGACCACATTCTTATTTTTTGACTAAAATCGAGAATTGTCATTGGAATAACTTGCATTATCTTTATTTTATTTGTATATTTTCACAAGTCCTTTATCTATAAGGGTTTTCTCAATGGTAAGCCCTTTCTCTATGACCTCATCAAAAGTGCTAGAGCATTGAACCTTTAAGTGAAATCCTATCTCTAAATTTGGATTTTAGATAAATATTTGGAATAGTTGCTTCTGAAGTATATGACATGGACATTTATTGGCCAACCTTCTCCATCTCTGCAAGGAGGAAAAATATTCTCCATTGGTGTTACATGGATCCGTCATGGATATTTCATGTTTGATGTTGTATGAGAAATGTTAAATGATTTTCTCTACTAGTTTGTTGAAAGTTCTAATGCTAGATAAGAGACAAGAAAACCATTCAATGGATTGTATTCCTAAACTTAATATAAAGAGGCACATAAGATAAGTATCATTGTGAACAACCTCTAAGCAAGCTATGTTAAATTTTGCAATGTGTTCATGAGGATCTCCCCTTCCTTTGTATTTATCAAAATTAGGCATATAAAAATTATGAGGAAAAGGTAGCATTAGTATTGTCCTGTCAAAGGGATAATGGCATATGTCCTGTAATGTGTAGCTCTTCTTCATGGGTCCTATTTGGATGTTTGAAATTTTTTGTTGTAAATTTGAAATTTTTAGAGCCAAATTATTTAGGTGTGTGAAAGTGGGTATGTTGATGGGGTTATAGCTAGATATGGGATGACTGAATGATTGACCTTGGGGAAAATTTATTGGTGGGTTGTTTTGGAAAATATGTGGATATTTTGTAGAATGTAAGTGTGAGTGGATACATTAGAGGAGGTAAATGGGTTTGATATAGTGAATTGTTGTGGAGGGGTTGTGATGTTTTGGAATGGGTTTTATGGATGGATTTTTTTATTAGGTGGGCTTATGTTGTGTTTTTGATGAATATGGTTTGGTGAGATGATTTTTTGTTGAGATATTCTCATGTTTTGAGTTGGGTTTTTCTAAAGGATGTTTTGGTTAGGTGGGATTTTATTGTGATTTGGAGTGATGATGTTAGGATTTGGGGTGATAATATTTTGAGGTTATGATTTGGGGCTATAATTTTATGGGATGATGGTGTGATTGTTGGGAATGTAGGTATTCATGTGCACATTGGATGTAAGTAGTTGTGAGATATAGGATGCATTTGGAGGTTCTTGCGGACTTTTAATTAGAGTAGGAGAGGTAGTATTGTTGGATGCAATATTTTTCTAGTATAATGGATTGGTGATAGTGTTTTGATTTTGAGTGGTGTTCACATTTGTGTGCAAGTTGGGTGTAGGTGCTTGTGAGATGTAAGATGTCTATGATGATGTTTATGGATTAATTATTGGAGTGGAGGTGATAGTATTATTTGATAACATGTTTTTTGATATAATGGATTGGTTATTTGCAAGGTGTATGTTGGAACTTGAGTGTGTACGGGAGGTACCAACACTTGAGTTGAGTTTGTGGGTATGATTGATTGTAGATTAATGGTGGAAATTTGTTGGTGTGTGATATTGGGAGATTGTGTGGAATAAACGAGAGTGTTATTAGAAGGTTGTATGAAGGAGTTGGTTTGTTGTGGAGTGGTAGGGTTGTTAGTAGGTTGTATGAAGGAGTTGGTTTGTTGTGAAATGGTAGAGTTGTTAGTAGGTTGTATGAAGGAATTGGATTTTTGTAGAATGGTAGAGTTGTTAGTAGGTTGTATGAAGGATTTTTTTTGTTGTGGAATGGCAAGGTTGTTAGTAGGTTGTATTAAGGAGTTGGTTTTTTGTGGGATGTTATTGTTAGTAGATTGTATGAAGGAGTTTTCTTGTTGTAGGATATTGTTGGAGCTTGTTTCTCCCAAGGTCTGTGATGAAGTGTTATTGGCGACATCTTGTATGAGTGTGGAGTCAAATATAAAAGGTGATTTGGCTCCTCTTGTATGATTAATAAGAATTATTGATCGTGATTGTCTACAAGAAGTGATTCTACAAGTTTCATGGCATTAGCATCCTGTTGTGCTTCTACCAACTCTTTAGGTGTTATGTCTCTTACTACCCCACTCCTGTTAGGACTATTCTTACGACTCAATAAGGGAGGTTTTTCAAACCCTCTTGATACAAAAGTGTGAGAATTATCCTTGTGTTTCTTTGAAAGGGTCTATGTTTGTGGGCACCATGTTGGGGTCTTGTTGAGGTTGCAATTTTTTTTTGCTCTAAGACCTAGTTTCAACTGGCATATGAGATATTTTAAGACTTTTTTATTTGGATGAGATTTTTAGTGTTTTAGATAATGAGATAAAAAGGATAAAAAATGGATCTATATCTTTAAGATTTGATGATCAGTACTTGATGGATGTGTTGAATTTGAACTAGACTATTGAGTTTAAAATCAATGGATAAGGGAAGTAGAATAAACCAAATTAGAAGTAGCCAAATATCCTAAGCTAATCTACACACAAATAGGCTAATTTGTGTTGGCAATTTGATTATCATTGATGTCAATAGGACATCTCATTGATGTCAATAGGACATCTCATTGATATAAAAAGGATATCTGGGTAATATTAGATGGAGATATTGTTTATTGATGTCAAAAGGGAATCAATGAAGCAAGCCTTGAAGAATTGTAGAAGTTTTGGGCTTTAGGCCTCGAGCATACTCTATGCTACTTGCTAAGTAAAGAAGGAGTTAGTCATTTTCAGCTAAGTCTAATCAGGCTTCAGACTTCGAGCTTGCGGCTTAATCTCTGTTGTAGGTGATTGGGCATCAGGGGATGATCCCACAATAGTGGGTTACACTTTTTTGCCAAACTTGACATTGAAATGAACATTTTGAACTAAATCTTCACTTTCAGACACCTATAACTGCTAAACCGTGAGGAATTTAAAGATGATGCAAACTAGTGATTTGTGAGATTTTTTCTATAGATTCTAAATATTTTTTTATTTTTTTTAAATGGAATCAAATTGCATTTATTTTTCTATATCCTTCGATAACTAGTTTTTAATAGTAAACACCATTTTTAAAGAGTGATGTGTATAGTAAACCACATAAAAAAAATTCTATGAAGGATAAAATTCTATTTTTTTCAAATTTAGATTTGTAACTATGATATCTAGAGGATGCATTTGGTTTCATAATGTTTTATTGATTTTTTTAATTAAGTTTTGAAGTCAAACCAATTACAATTTAGACATGGCTGTACTATTAAGAGCATAACTTTTTTTCTATCTACCGAAATTCAATTTATTTTTTTGGATCAAGGACATCAATACCAATAGGATAGATATTTTTTAGAATTTTTCTTTGGTAATCTACTATTTTTCCACATGTGTAGAACAAAGAGCTTGATTTTTGGTGAAAAAACTATGTTTAATTAAACTAAAAAATGTATAATAAAACCAAAATATATTAAAACTATACTTGATGGAGTTCTCATTTTGAGGACTATAATCTTGCAACTGTGTTTGTCAAGTTGATTCCATTTTGATCCTCAACTTGAGCCTTGAAACCCAAAAATCTACATAAAATTATAGATAGAGGGGGGCAAGGGCAAAAAGGGGGTTGTTCATTCAAACCTCCTTAATTAGAAGGGGGTTCAAATGAACACCCCCTATATGGCGCAAGTGGGTGTTCATTAGAAGGGGGTTCATTCGAAGGGGGTAGATGCTATGCATGTTCGAATGAAGCCCCTTCATTCAAAGCCATTCTAAATTCTTTGATGGGTGTTTCTAATTTTTCTTCATGCAAAAAATTGCAACCCACTATTGTGGGTTCACCTCGGGCTTTGGTCATACATTATATCACATGCCTCATAGAAATGGTGGAAAAATTGTGCTAAGTTTGAAAGGTTTAAGACTTCGGTCTTTAGGATTAAGGCTTATGCCTTGACACAAAGTAAAGCATGTAGTATGCAAGAGACTCAAACCCCAACACCCGAAATGGTTTTGGTGTTCGCGGGTCAGAGGTAAGGCCTATGCCTTAACATGAAGCGAAGAAAGGGGTGAGATGAAACCTCAAAGGCTAACACCCAAAAGGGATAAAGGCTACGAAGGAAATGTTCAGGCATCGTGGTTCAGTAGGATGGATTGTGACTTGTTAAAAGGTAGGTAAGAAAAATGATAAAAGGGAGAACCCTGACATCCAAAAATCTCATGCTTGTTTTGATGTTTCATGCTTCAGAGTTTGAAGGTTAGTGTGATGGTTTGCAATGAAGTGAAGGAAGGTAAATGGTAAAGGGTAAGGGTAATGGTTGAAACTTGATAGGTGTAAGAAGCATCAAACATTGGTGTTTGGGATTAATTTTTAAGCTATGCTAAGCACCTCAAGCATGAGGTAAAGGGGATTAGCAACTCTTGACCCCCGAAGGAAAATAAATGAAATATTGTAAAAAATAAAGAAGTGTTTCTGCCATTTCATGAAAGGTTTGTGGGATCTAGTGCTAGGCAGCGCAAAATCATGATAAGGTGACATGTGGCAAGCACCAATTGGTTGAATGATTAATTCACATTGTTGTTGTGAATCATCATGGTGCGAAGGTTGAAATCTATGGTCAAAGTTTAAGGTGAATAGAATGATGGCATAAAAAATGATTTAACCGCTCCAACTACATTCTTGTAAATGATTGGAAGGAATTAACAATGCCATTAATGTGTTGTCAAGAATGAACTTGGAATAAGATCGAGCAAGCAGCAACATGGAATTAAATGCAAACTAAAGCCTAGATTTATTCATGCCATAAATAGAAAAGGTAATAAATGAAGTCAGTGGTGTTTGGCTCGATGTAATAAGTCTTGTGTGTGAAGAAAAGATGTGAAAACCCTAGCTGATGTGTGCATATGAATTTAGACAATGAAGAAATGGATGATGTCATTAATACAAATGGTTACAAAATCTGGAAGAGATCGAGCAAGCAAGCTTGATAGCTATGAAATTTGATATGAATCAATTTCATATGTATGGGCATTAAATGCATGAAAATCATAAGATTGTGATATGCCAAATATAGCAAATGAATTAAATGTAGTTAGTGGTGTTGGGATTGAGGTGTAGAAGAAACTTTTCGATGAAGGCAAGTATGTGAAGTTGAACAAAAAAGGAAAATGGTGACAGAGGTCTCAGTATACATATGTCATGAGAAGAAGACCTAGATGAGTTATAAGAAACATCATCTAGGATATGCATTGAAGTGCAGAGATGTAGTGCAGCAAGATAGAACAAAGAATGTTCTAAGTGCAAAGTAGTGAGATAGAGAAGAATAAGGGGGAAGAGAAAAAAATGAGTTGTTGAGTAAACAGTAACAAATAATGTATAGATTATAGATAAGAGAAGAGTAGCACAAAGGTATGAGTTGTTGAGTTAGCAACAACAAAGAGAATGCTTGCATAGATGTAGAGAAAAGAATGAGTAGCTATAGAATAGGTTTGCAACATTGAACTAGATTCATTTGAACCTTTTGTAATATGGATTTGTAGCTCCATAACTCTGAAATTGTAAATATGATTGGTTGGTTCCATTAGATAGTTGATTTCATTCTCAATTAGGGAGTGGGTGCTTCCTTGGAGTCGGTGCTCCTAAATTATGGGATTGGTGTCTCCTTAGGGTTGGTGCTCTTAAATATTGTAACCATTGAGGTTCTATCATGAGGCTGGACTAATATAGTAGATCCTAGCATCTATTCTCACCATGGTTTTTCCCATATTGGGTTTTATATGTATATATGGTGTTATGTGTGCATGTGTATGTTAATCTCTTTGCATATACTTTTATATTGGTTTAAAATTTATTAAAAAACTAGTTTTAATTGATCTAATTATTCACCCCCCCTCTTAGTAGATTGTTGTGTTCCAACAATTTGATCATCTATAAGTGGAGGAGGCAAAATTCCAAGCAAAAGATCAAACTAGAGACAAAGGGGATGTAAGATTTGGATAAAATTATGGATCAAGTTTGCATGGAAAATTGATGATTGTGGATGGGTGATATATTTGAACTAAGTCTAAATCTAGGTGAGGTTGAAAGATATGGAGGATGAGAACTAAATGTAGTATGTTGATAAATCTTAGGTTTGTCTCTATGTATGCTAGTATGTCTTAGGTTTATCTGTGTAGGTTTATTTATGAGACTGTAGGATTTGATGATAGTGGGAAATATGGATGAAACTATAGTTCAATTGTGCTAAAAGGTAGATCAATTATATCATAAGCTAGGTAAATTTTATCAGGGAGAGCTTCATATGTGAGATTCTATGTAAATGTGATAATAATTTGGTTTTAAAACCAAAATCAGGTGCACTATAGGCAGAATTAGTTGTGCCACAGGATTAATCAATTACTTTATTTTAGATAAAACTATGATTTTAGATTTTTTTATGAAAAAAAATTACATAAAGGGATAAGCAATTGTGATAAATAACATTCAACTATAAATTTCTCCAATTTAATTACACAATTCTATGGAATTTTATTTATGCTGATTGTATTTTAGCAATTTTTTGCAAGAAAGCAGTCACGTAGTAAGACACAATGATTGTTGATATTTCAGGATATGAGACCAAATGCTTTCATTGTTCCTACACATTAAAGACACCAAACATAATAACAATGTATTCTATTCAATAATTCTCAAGCTGAATATAGCTTTGCATTCTTGAGAGGAATACAGTTTATTCCTCGTATTTCTGGTTTTTCTTTCCTTCAGTCATTAGATTCCTAGATAGGCTAGTTAGTAAATCTCACATGGTATCAGAACCAAAATCGAGTTGTGGGTTAGCATTCTTTTAGGAAATTTGAGAGTGCATAATTTTTTTAATAGCACTGAGTATGCTCTTCTCTTGCATCCTCAGATGATTTGGAGAATCAAAATAGTGTGAAGAAAATATAAGTTTTTGGGGGGGTTCATACATTGAATTGTTAGTTATAGGTCTATTGAAGCTTCCTGAAGAGATTCTAAGCTCACCATTGAGTCCAGAGTAGCTGAGACATTCAGATCTGCCCTTTATTTTTCCTAAAACGGACACCAGAGGCCAGATCTACAACAATTTAAAGCGGGAGGTTTATTGCTAGATCCAGCAAAGAACTGTCATTTCAGAGCACTTTGGGTCAAATCTGACCCTGCCATCGTGCTTAGAAGGTTCAAAAATGCTAAAATCGACTATGTGTGTGGGTTCTCCTGGTGCGAACGGCGACGACGCTGCCCTGAGGACTGCGACGGGGGCTAGAGGCTAGTCTATAGGTGCAACTGTGAATGGTAAAGCCTGTCATCCTCCTAGCTCGAAATGAGGTGGGCATTGTGTGACATCTGGTGAAGGTAGGAACCAGTATGACCTTCGTTCGGGGGCTTTGCTGGAGCCTCTTTCTTTGCCTCAGACTGTCGTTTCTCCTTCACAAGTCCTGAATCCCTTGGCTGTGAAATCTTGTGGGCATTCTTCAGGTGCAGCCTCTACCATTCTGATCATTGGTTGCAAAAATAAATCAAACCCCTATCATGAGTGCATGGAGTTTTGTCATGTGCACACTTAGACTGCTATCCCTAGCTCGCCCCATCCTACAACTCCTCCTGCCTTGACCCCTCTACCGAATCAAGGTAATGGCTCTTAGCTTGGAAGCCCTCATTTTTCCTTTGGGGACTCTGAGGTGGTCTTCTCTGACGAGCCTGTGGATTTCTGCTTGACTAATGACTGTATCGATGCGGTGGCTGGGGATTTTGGTAGTTGTTTTGTGGTGGTGCGGTGCATGCACAAGCGTCTATTGGTTACTTCCATCCTTGAATGGATTAATTGCATGTGGAGTAATCTATCTACCCCTATTGTTGAATCTCTAGATTTCATTTTTTTTCTGGTTACCTTTTGTTCTGTAGAGGACTACAACTTTGTTTTATAGAACGGGCCATGGTTCTTTGGGAATTCAGGCCTCTTTATTTCCCCATGGTTGCCTTTCTTTGATCCGGCCACTGTCATGATCACTTGTATTCCTATCTAGATTCGGTTGTACAATCTTCCTTTGGTTCTGCACAATGTGGATCTTCTCAGCACTTTGTTTAACCAGGTTAGATCCTTTTTCAAGCTTGATTCTGACACAGTGGCTTTTGATCGTCATATTTATAGGATTTGTGTGCTATGGTGTACATTTCTAAACCTCTAACTCATTCAGTCAGGGTCCATTCCTCACATGGTGTATGGACTCAATTTCTAAATTATGAGGGTTTACCATTCCATTGCTTTCGTTGCAACCAGCTGGGTCATAGATTTGATGCGTGTCCTCTTCAATGTTCGGTTGGGGCAAGGAATGTGTGCTTGAAGAAGTGGGTTAAGAAGGATGGCACTCTAGATACCGAATTTATTTGGCAGAATCATGAAAAGTTTTTTGAGCATCCTTTGGCGTCTGAATTGGATCTTGTTTAGCCTTCGGCTCCCTCGTCCCCTCCGCATGCTCCTATTCTTGATTGTTCCCCTGTTTCCCCTTTGGAGATAGAGGATGAGGGTTCTGATTTAGATGGGAATTCCCCTTTCATGGATGACTTGGATGATCAAAACCAGGCTTATTTGGATGACTTTTCTTTGGTTTTGCCTTGAAAACTTGGGATCTCTCAGTCTGATACTAGTAAATCTAAACCTGATTATGGATCTAAATGTAAGGCTGGTAGGAAATATGATGTGGAGAAGCTTCATATAGAAGGAATGAAAGCGGTGGAGGCTAACTCCCAACAGAGTCTGGAAGCCATTGTCCTTCGAAAAATTCAAAGGGCTTAAGTTCTGGTTGTGGGATTTTCGCTAATTCTCTTTGTCTCCATGTTTGTCATTGTATTTTGGTTGTTGGCTGGAATTTGTCTCAGTTCTTGGCTTCTTTGTAGGCTTCTTCTATATTCTCTTTATTTCTTCTTACCTAGGATCCATATTTTCTGAGAGGCATATTTATGTAACCTTCTCTTTAATTTTAATAAAGGGAGTGGGCCCCTCATCCCACAGATTACCGATCAAAAAAAAAATGTATGCTATTCAATAAAGGTGTGTCTCACTAGCAGAGGTCCAAGTGATAAAATATTGTAGGATTATGTTGATGCACACTCCGCTCTCAAAGGGGGTAGCTAGATCTCCAGTGGCACAAGGGCTCACCTTCCTCCTCCCCTTGAATGATTTTTACACCCTCAAAATAGTTTTATCTCACCATAGTATGGTACATGTTGGGTAACTTCATGCATGATAATAAACATTGAACCCAATAGATCAATGGCTGACGGTCTTAGGCTTCTAATAATAAAGGTTTTTAGTGGTATCTATAAATAGTGAGTTCATATGTAATGCCTAAGATTGGGGGTCTCCCCTATTTTCCTCACCAAACAAGTCTTAACAGATCAAGGTTCTTGTGGCTTGACTCAAACAATGCTAGCCACACTTTGGGGTACAAATTTTGTTCACTCCCTTTTTATACCCTACTAGAAAATGTGTTTGAGGTCACCCTTGGGGTGATGAAATCCCTAAGCAAGCCTCTTACTAAAATAAAAAATAAGGAAGATTTTATTGTTTTTGATCCCTAGGCTTGTACTAGGCACAAGGGGAGAGCATATGCAAATAATACTCCTTGGGTAAAAGAATAAAGATTTTGACTCAAAGGTGTTTGTGATCCCCAAGCTCACACTAGGCATGAGGGGAGAGAATACACACCAATGAATCTACCAAACATGACAAACAAATTATTTTCCCTTAAGAAATCAAAATGTGAACTAATCTAAAAATAATAAAATACAAGACCTTGCATCGAATATGTTAGTAGTTTCAATTTTTTATCTTTTGAGAATGAAGGGCAAGTTGCACAAATAAAGTTAGTACCGACAATCATACCAAAGAGTTAGGTGATGAATAAAATAAATCAATTTCATGAAAAAATAAATCAAATATGTAATAAATTAAATCAAATGCACAAAAAATAGAATCAAATGCATAAATCAAATCAAATTTTCTCAGAAACCAACTTTTACCTGAACAGTGTCTTGATCAATTATGACATTCCTTGAATCAATCATGTCAAAATATTAGTCAAATGTGCAATAACCTTGATCGATTGTGAAATTACCTTGATTAATTGCATTGTTCCTCAAACCAAATATGTTATTCTCTTGATCGATTACACCAAAATTTTAATCAAATCTGTCAATCTACAAGAAAATATTTTTTTATAGAATACAAATATGAAAACCCTAATTAGGAAAATAAATAGAATATTCAAGGGTTAAACACCTCAAAACCATAGTCAAGGATTAACATAAAAACAATATCATAAACAAAGAACTAAAATAAATAATGATTTAATGAAACCCCGATCTTTGCAACACAATGGCTTCTCTATTGTTCAATCACATCATTTTCAAATCAATCGTGTCAAAAATTAGATTAGATGTGTTGAAAGCTCAAATAGATGCACCAAAAGGTCTAATCTTTAACTACATCAAACTATTTATCAAATGCGTCAAAAGATTAATCAAAAGCACTAAACCCCTAATCAACTATGTCATTGTAACCTATAACTACTTAAAACATAAAACTTCACAAAATTCATTAAATTTTAGGGACATGAATCTCTCACCAAGCATGCCAGAATGTATGACCTAAAAATTGAGTGTGGAAATGAATAGAAACAACAAATAAGCAAATCAAAATCAAATTAAAAAAAACACACCAATAGAAAATATGGAAGTTGCATAACAAAAGTACAACAAACTTGCAAATAAAATACTTACATATTAACATCCTTGCTTAGCTCCATTGCTCTTCAATTGCAGCTTAAAGAAGGGTGTAATGGTTGCTATCAAATTTTAACACAAAACACAAAGCTAATGATAACATGAATATATGATTTTTTTAGAGAATTCTAGTCTTCAAAAATGAGATAGATGGAAGGTCAATTTTTATAGATTGTGTGATATCGATCAACAATCAAGATTTCATGAAGGACTAAGTAGATCAATGGTTCAAAATTCTTGAGAGGATTTGATTAAAGATTTAACTAGATTCCTAATCTGGTTGAACTGAGTGTATGAGGCAGTGAAGTGAATTGATTGATCAAAGAAGTGGAAGTGATTGTGAGTCAAACATAATAGATTTGAGAGAATATTAATTTGATTAAGTGGATTGAAAGTGAGTCTTAGTCAACTGGTGAGGTGGAAGATAATTATGGAAGAATAATTAGTTAAATTAAGTAATTAAAAATAATTATTTAATTATTGACAATTGAAAATGATTAAAATAGAAAATACATAAATTAAATAATTATAAACTATTTAACTAATATAGAAAAAAGGAATATTTAATAAATTAATTAAATAATAAAAATTATTTAATTAACATAGACGAAAATGATGAAATAGTGAATTAATTAAATTATTTAAATTTTTTTAATTAATAGTAGAAATAGAGGGAAAATTTGAAATTTAAATAACTATTTAATTAAAATTAGAAGTGTGTGTGAATATGTGGAATAAACTAAAAGAGTTAACAAACGCAACAATGCGACATTGTATCAAATAAATCTAATTTAAAGATAAACAAACTCTAAACACAACAGATTCTTCAAAGACGTCTCATTGTCCTCTATCTCCAAGGATTCATTGTAGGTTGCTTGCTCTCAGATTGCGTAAGCAGTAGCTCAACAGAATGACAACCTAGAGAATGAGATTATATGCAACATGCATTCCTATGATAAATGATATGAGATAAAGCTATGCTAAGATATGAAACTAAAACAGATTATGAAAGATTATTCTACCATGATTGCTTATGCTAAAATGATAAAACTGAGATGCTATGCTATGCTCAAGAAATCTAGGATGGTAAGATTGCTAAGTGCTCGATAATGCAACTATAATTCTCACGCTATGCAACTAGATTTGATTTGATCCTTTTCAAAGCACAAAGAAGTTGTATTTATAGACTTTTGGAGGCAAAAGTCTAGTTGGCAAAGATCGACAGTTGAAATCAAGCCCAGTATGATGAACTGTGGAAGATTGAGAAGTTGGAGAGAAAGGTGGGAGCTAGAGAGAAAGAGGGGAAATTTTTCCTCCTACACAACCTTCTCCATTCAAAAATGAAGGAAAATAGCCATTTGGCATTTTTAGTTATGAGGAGTTAGTTGGTAGTTGAAAATAAATTCATAATTAAATTATTTAATTATTTAATTATATGTGACGTGTAGATTTAGAAGCTTCCATAATTAAATATTTAATTATGTGTGAAAAATGAAAAAGGTGTTTAATTAATTTTTTTGAATATTTAATTAAATGTGAAGTGGAGAATTAGAAATAATGATGAATTTAGAAGAAGATCTTTATTTGAATTTAAAAATTCCAACTTAAAGTACTATGATAATTAATTTAAATAAATTATACAATTTATTTAATTAATTAAGAGGAATATGGAAAATGATAATAATTAAATAAACTTATTTATTTAATTAAAATAGAATAATTAGAAAAGTAAACGATATAAATAAATAATTAAATTTATTTATATGTAGATGTATACAAGAATAAATATTAATGTGAGGTGTGGACAAAAAGTGAGCTATTTTTTGGTCTCTTCACCTAATACTACAAGTTGGGTTCACAAATAAAAGAAAATTTGTAGAATAGATATTTAAACCTACATTGATGAGAGTCATGATATGCTTTCAAGAGTTTATATCAACCTTAATACTAGATTAGCATATCAAGACACCACATTGTAGGTAATGTTAGAACCCCATTTTCTATATTTATTAAATATGTCTCAAATACACTCAGCTTACTAATACATAAATTTGACAAATAACTGAGCACCAAATATGTTGCACAACAATGAATATAGTTGCTTAAACTGTTATGAATGACACCCACAATAAATAGAAAAATAACATGGACCTAACACCATGAAATTACATGAAACTAGTCCAAAGTACATTACAACACTGCAACAATAACCATAACCATTTAACAATATATAATTCACTCCCAAAACAATAGGTATGGCATGCAACTCCACACAACTAAAGATCCATGACCTTGAAGCTCATGTGTGACATCTAAGTAAGATTTTTCTATTAGACCAAAGGGGTTTCATCCTCCAGATCATGAAACCAAGAAGGTTTTCATCCTTTAGTTCATTGTAAATTGAAGGATTTTAATCTTTATATTTAAATTTTTAAACATTGGTGCTCAAAATAATGTTCGTTAGGGTTTTAAGTTAGAGAATAATACATAATCCCCTCAAATAATTAACAACCTAGAAAAATATTTCATTTATAATAAATGTGGTTGTTGGCCCTTGACATCATCAATTTTAATGGCATCCTTTGATATGAGAGTGCAAGATAGAGAAGATCCAACAAAAAACTTTAAACAGTCACTGACTTCAACTACTACATTAATGATATATGCTTGTTATCATTCTTCAAGGTACAAGTACACATAAATTTGTGCCCTTCCTTTTGAATCATATTTTTTGGTGGGGGATATCCTTTGGGTAAGTCCTAGAATTTCATCTAGCCATTAATGGTTCTCTTAGCTATTCAATGGGTATGTAGGAATGACAAAGAAAAAATACAATAACATTAGAGTTTTAAGATCAAGGATATCACATGATAAATTCCACAAGTCAGGAATTGGAGATTCGAGGGCAGACATTTCAATAGGGGGAAGTTTGATTTGTTGATAGGTAAAAGAAAGAGATGAGGGCATAGGTAATGGATGTTGGAAAGGAGAAGTTTAATACTTCAATAAGAATAAAGGAAAAGTAAAGTTGGGATAAGAGGCATTCTAGGAGGGGTATCCTATAACTTGAAAGATTAAAACCCTTTGAAACCTTAGAAACTTCTAAACTTGATAGGAACATGGGGGAAAGGAGAAACAACAAACAAGCAAAACTGGATCGAGGGGAATGCCAAGAACAAAAATAAGCCTTCAATATAAAAAATTTAAAAGGGGACATTACACAAATGGTGGTGTTTAATTGAGGTGTTTGGATGTTGACTAATAAATCCTTAAAAAGGTGAAGTTGTATAATTCTCATTTGGCCATGTGGGTCACTAGTTTGAATTTAATCTAGCTCATTTTAGGAAAAGATACAAAAGTTGATAATCCCATGTTATTTTAATTTGTTCATCACTTCTAAGAGTGAAAACTCCCATGCACATGATTATTCTCTTGCATGCATCTTTTTGTTTTCTTGTTATATTTTTCTTAATATGGTTGTTTGGTTTTCATTTGGCATTCCTTGTGTTGGTCAAGTTACTCTTATCTCCCTTAGAATTGCCTCTATCAAGTTTTCCCCAACTCTAAGACACATTGAACATAAAATTTCAAGTGATATGGAGGAACAAAAATTCAAGAGAGTAGTTTTAATGAGTTGGACTTTACTTAGTGGAATGATAATTGATGTTTGTTTTACTTGATTTGTGATTTTTTTTTTTATCTTGGTTGAAGGTTGATTTGTTTGAGAGTGATGATTTGATTTTCTAGATAAAAAAATCTAAATTCTTCCATGTTTTCAAGGAAAATAAGAAAAAAAATGAAATTACTCACGACTAATGTAAAAAAATTGGCAAATAAATTAGAGGGTTCTATGCCAAATAATGGAAAGCTTAAAATTGTTGCCAAAGTATAATTACCACCATTAGATCCATCAAAATGAAATATTTTAGCTCAAGTTCCACCTATTATCCTAAAGGTACCACATTTTGGTGAACATTTAGAGGTATGAAAAGAAAAAATATGACACTCGGTAAATAACCATGTCTAGGGACCTATCACCTACAACCCTAGTTACTGTCTTCAATGAGGTTACCATACATGAATAAATATGACCCAAATAAGGGTCTCTACTTTTCTTAAGTAATCAACTACTTAGGGAACTAGGGATTCCATGAAACTTGACTATCCTTTAGTTTCACAAATTATATCTCCACACCAAGAATATGATGAGTGATATGTCCCATAAAATTATGTCATGGTGATGGAAAAAAAATTGACACAACTTACATGAAGGATGCAAGGAAAAAAGCATCTTAAAATACTAATAATTATAAACAAAACATAACATAAATAAAATAAGAATCATACAAGCATATATTTTACAAATTACACAAGATATACATGGGGAAAACCCTTTCAAGTAAAAAATCCCATAAAGCATCATAAAAACACTTATAAAAAAGGTATTTTCTAACAAAGACCAAACCTAAGGACCACTTCTCCATACTTCTACATGGCCAATAATACCTCATGTGCATAGTGATATATTTCACTATAAAATCTCTAAATTTTACACCTCTCAAATGAGAGGAAACCTCCTTAAATATAGGAGAAATGGTGGCATAATACCTTAAGGGTTCCTAGTCACACCTATTCAAAATAACTATTCATAAATAATTAATAATCTAATAGTTATTAGACTATAATTATTTCAAATGGGATATGTTTAATAAAGCATATAATAAATATATAAGGTTTAGTACCTTATATTAGAAGACTATATAAATGTTATAAGGGTATGTCCCCTAATAACATTATGTTCTAACACTCCCTCTTAATGTTAATAGGGGGAATCACGTGCCAATTTCCATAAAAGAAAAAATGAAGTATCCCAGTAACGCAGTTCTTCTTTAATAGTGATAAATAGGGACACAAATATATGCCACAATTAAGACCATGTATTTTGGACTACGTGAAATTTATTTTGTCATAATTTATAATTTGTGTTTTAAAAGTTATGTTATACATGAGGTCTTATATAAATATTTTTATTGGATCATGGGTCTCCTTAAATCAATCTCACCCTAGGTTCATTACATAGTGCATGTAGAACTTAATACAATGATTTTATAAGTGGAAGATTTACAAAGAGAATAAATTCAATAGATGCTCATAGGACTTATACATCTAGGATTTAGCCACTAGGTGGTGGCATTGACATGCACACCCCCTCAATGGCATCACCTAAGGCCAAACATTTATCTAAATTTTGAGCATATAATTCCTAGAGGTCTTATATTATGCATGTTAGGTATTACATCTATGATTTATCCATGAGGTGGTATCATGCACACAACCTCTCGATGGCATTACCTAAGGCCAATCAATGCACAAAGGTTTTTATAAGTGATGGTGAAAATTTGAACCTATTTCTTCTCGATCATAGTATACACTTTATATTTAGATGAATATAAATGGAGAGAACTTTTTTGATGGAATAATTTTTCTTGAGTGAGAGATGTGTTTATTTCTCTTTGAAAATGAAATTCTTTGATAAAAATAACTTCAATTATCATATAGTAAGGTGGTACTTTTACAAGTATCCAATTGAAGCTCTTCCATAAATCTTTGATGCCACATTGATTCTTCAAGAGCTTTTTTTGTATTTTGGGCTTTGGTCAAAAAAACATAGAAGATAGGTTTCTTAAAAGTGTTACACCATCCATATAAGTGCACTTGCACCATTTATTTTGAAGACATAATCTATAGTAGATTTCTTATAAATAAAATCACTAGCATAGTTAGTAACACAATAATCAAATAAATTTGATTTTTGGTGTAGAAAAAATATTTTTAATATGAAATTGTCAATTACCAATGAGCATATAGTACTGCACATAAATCTAGAAAATAGTCATGGCACTAATCATATAGTAATTATCCATAAAAAATTATGCAATGGGTGAGTTATCCTTTCCAAGATTACTCTATGGATAGTTTATTAGGATGATAACCACCCATTATAAGTGGGTGCTTTGATCCAATAATTTAGAAGATATAAAAAAATAAAATATAGTAGCCAAAAAATGCTTTGAAAGTTTATGAACTTCCACTTTGTCTATGGATGTGAAAGAGTTTAAAATTGTTTCCTTACTTTTTGATTCACTTTTTCATCCTTGTGACTTAGCAAAAAGAACTAAATTTTTTTTCATTTAAATTAACAAGAATGAGAAATATTTGAGAGAAATAATGATCTTCTTAGATGGTTTTGAGAATCATCTATGTATTTTCACATGGTTTCTCCAGCAAGATAATAAGCACACTTGATATTATGGACTATGTAGTTCCAATTTTATCAGATGTCTCTTAGTTATAAATTAGGATCTAATTTCTATTTGGATACACACTTTTCATCAGACGATCTTGTGCTTCTAGATAATTTTAGTTGTAAAATAAAAATATTAAAATAACTAGAATAAAATGTTATCAATATCCTAGCCATTAAAATTAAAACTAATATTTTATGATCATAAATAGTTCACATAATACTTATTGCATCTATGGGGTGCTCATAAAATTGAGCACTAGAATTATCTTGAAATTCACCCATCCCAATATTATTTTAGCTTAAGTGCACTCAATCATGGAGTTTCGCCATAATCAAGCCCTTTACCTTGAGCCTTTAAATAACTACATAATTAAACATACTTAAACCATAATATTACTAAAAATAAATGACCTCTAAAATTCTATAGATACTTTACACTTATAAACATCATTTAAATATAATAGATATTAAATAAACTACTTCTAATAATAGAATATAAAATAAATATAAAACACAAATTAACTTAAAATAAAAAAGTAAATCCCAATAAATAATCACATTAAACCTTTTCATTTACTTTAATCTCACCTCATTAGAATTGAGGATTTAATCTCAAATACTAGATCCTTTAATTGTAGGGTGCAAAAGTAGAATTCAAGTCTGCTTCTATATTTCACTCTCTTATTCTCTATGCTCAGCATCTTGATGATGGATCATGGAGTATGATCTGAAACGTTGATGTAAAAAAGATCACACATAGTTGCAATCCCAAAATATCTTCACTCAAAGAATTCAATTATAAAATACAAAGGGCCCAAAACTCAATAACAAAATAAAGAAAATCCACATTCTAAGTGCAAGAAAAAAATTAAAGATTCAAAGTATAAGTTCAAAGTTGGGGGCAAGGTACAAGCTTGTGCAAGCAAATAAAGACTCCATGACAAGGTTAAGTGTAAACTAGGCACTATCCATTTGAGATTGTTGAGCATATAAGCACTAATGAATTTAGATAGTCCTTTCACTTAGGTAGCTTTGTCCTTTTTTCATAACTATCTTCGTTTCCTGTGACACTTCTTGCTTTTTGAATAGATAGGGAAAGTTTAAAGTCATCTTTACTTCCATGCATAAAATCATCACAATCACCCTTGTTTTCCATCATTTCAAGAGTAAAGCTACATATAAGGAAAAAAGCATAAATATTGAGGGATATCTCAAGACAATTATTGAACTCAAACTCCACATCTATCATTTCTCTTGTAATACAAGCATTTCTATCTTTTTTCCTTTCCAAAAATTGAACCAAATGCTTCATAAATGTTTCTTGAGTTACTATTGATTGATGACTACATGGAATCAATCTCATGAAATTCTCAATTGCCTAGTCAAATTTAAATATCCAAGAATAGACTTAATTCTTAAAGCAACAATTCATGTCTTAGACTGAAACTTGTTTGGAATCACTATCTTTTATCATGGAACATTGTACCCTCCTCATGATCTCTATTACCATATTCAACTTGCTATTCATATCACTATGGATCAGCCTTTCATGGAATATTATGTCTTAGAGATGTCTTCTCCTCTTTATGACTGTGGCTTTCTTTATGATTGTAGTTGAGGCTTCAATAGAGTTCCCTTTTTCTTGAAACTTGTCACCAGTCAATCTCTATGATTTGGTTTAATTTCCCTGTTTGTAACCAAAACTTCCTTCATTCTGATATTTTTCCTTAACAAAAATTCTTCAATATTATCTAAGCACTAGACACCTGACTATCAACAAAATATTTATGCTCACTATGTATCTAAATACTATAACCCCAAATCTCCAAGAATAGAGTTAATTCTCAAAGCAACAATTCATGAGTCATAGACTGAAACTTGTTTGGAATCACTATCTTTTATCATGGAACACTATACCCTCCTCATGATCTCTATGACCATATGGAACTTTCTATTCATATCACTATGGATCAGCATTTCATGGACTGATATGTCTTAGAGATGTCTTCTCCTCTTTATGACTGTGGCTTTCTTCATGACTGTAGTTGAGGCTTCAACAAAGTTTCCTTTTTCTTAAAACTTGTCACTAGTCAATCTTTATGATGTGGTTTAATTTTCCTATTTGTAACCAAAACTTCCTTGATTCTAGGCTTTGTCCTTAACAAAACTTCTTTAATATTATATAAGCACTAGACACCCGACTATTAGCAAAATATTGATGCTCACTATGTATCTAAATACTAGAACCTCAACTTCCAAGAGTAGATTTTGATGTTATTGTAAATAAGATTATTTATATGAAAACTTAATGAAGATCTCTTGATAATGTTGCCCTCATGGGTCGAAATCTAGTTCATTTGTTTATATAAAAAACCCAAATACTTAATGAATATCTGATGTTGGGATCAAGAAGAAATGAGACTAGAAACCCCTGGTATATGAGTATATAGTCCCATTGAATATGAATGTGATTGTGTAGGATTTGAGAAACTACATGCAAATCTATGAACTTTCATAAATGCCTTAAATGGTGGTTGACAAAAAATAAGAGAAAAATGCATAGGTTTAGCAACGTGGGTAAAAAAATACATGTCTAGAATTCTTTTATTGCAAGAACTTTCACTTATTCCTTGCAAAATTCTCTTCAAACCCATAGACTCTCTCATCAACGATCACTAGGTGTTGGTCTCTCTCTATCTTCATGGAGGGATCTTTCCAATAGAAAAACAAAAACCCTAAGTTTTCTCTTGCTACATGGGTAAAAACATGACTTCTTCCAAATTCAAAAAACAACTTTACTTATTTCCCTCCTTTTATTTTGGCACCAAAATTCATTCCTCTATCTTGACATTCAATTTTCTTTAAAACTATTAAGCCTTTCCCTATTTTTAGCTTAATGCCCTATTGAGGAAAAAATTAAAAAAATGGTGACAAAATGTCAACACTTCCAATATCAAGTTATATGGTTTTGGTTCACAAGTATCATAAGAATTAATGGGGATACATGATATATAATATCGTCAAGATTCGAGCAACTTAGCATCATGCTCCTCCCCAAATTTTCATCAAATAAACAACATAATATGATATTTAATATTATTTGACTCTTCTAAGGAAATACTTAATCAGTCTTTCCATTTCTCTAGCATTTATACTATGTTTTCCTTAGCGAAATTTATGTACAATAGACTATATAGAAGATTACATAAGTTTATCTATTCACTCTTGTTTTCAAAATTAATATTATAAACTCCAATATAATGCTTTCTATTTTAGACTGGACGTATTCTCATCTTACGAGTTAATAAAATAAACTCATTTCTTTAGCATACATAGTAGCCTTTAACATGAATTTTAATTATGAGTTCCATGGTTCATGATATTAGCATGATACTCTCTTTAGAAAACATTATTTCTTGCTCCTTGAATTGAAGGAAATAACCAATTTAAATAAAGAAAACTGTGTATGTTATTCTATCACTTAGCTATAAATAATATTTATCTTGAATTCTCTAGCTTTGATAATGCATTGCCTGCTCCTACAAATCAAATAACAACTACCTGGAAGAGAAAATTTTTCCCATTCTCTGTTGTTTTCTCCTCTACACTGGTAACTTCTAAACTCATGATGCTTGAAAATAAAATTACTTAGATTACTACGCCTATTTCTCAATACCTAGCAACAACAAATAAAGAGAAAACTACTAGATTTTATAGGCAAAGATCACTCTTATGGAAATTAAATATATCCTACTAGAGTACTGCCTTGAGTGGCACCCTTATTTATGCTAGAGTTTTTTATTAGGAAAAACAGGTTTTGAAGGGGCCCCAAAACCCTTAACAATGGAAAGAATTTGCTTAAAAGATAGAAATATTAAGACCTGCAGCCCATAAAAAATAAAATGTTGAAAAAAGATAAAGCCAGAGAACCCGTCAGCAACCCTATAGAAAAACATCAGCAATAAGGCTAAAAAACCAAAAGCAACAGCAAAACTACAACATTTTATCAAGAACATTGGTCGAGGCCATATTTTCAGCAATGACCCCCTTGTGCATCTCGACCACATCCTTCAGATCCTCAAACGAAATGGTTGCCCTTTTCTTAGTCTTTATCCTCATTCTCAAGCAAGTGCCAGCCTCCAAATTCTTCTCCACGTTAGGGCTATTATCCTCAATATTCTCCTCCAAATTCATGCGGTTAACTTCTTTAATGGCCTTCTCATGATCTCCTAGATCCAGAGACTTTCCAGTCCACTTTATAGCTTTTTTATTTTAAAACTAAGATACCCTTAACACTATATTTCAAAGACTGGTTACTAACACAAACAGTCTGCATGTCATTCCTAATCTTTCTAATTATTTCCTCCATATTCACAAACCTCTCCTCATTAATCTTTTGAACAACAATTTTCAGGGAGGTTAACCTATCCTCATGACTTTTACCAGGTTTATCAGCATCAACAACTAACTTCTATTAAGAATAACATTCATAGTCTTGACCTTACCTTTAATCGACCATTCCTTTTGGTTGTCATTCACTAACGCTACATAGACGTCTTACCAATTTTTAAGCTTGAAGTTGAGCTCCTTCACTTCAGAGAAAAGCCACTTCATAAGTGAGAGAAAATTGTGAGTTTCATCCTATGCCATTCTACAAAACAAGTCCATATTAATTTCTTCCCAATTGATCGATTGCGCGGTAGGAGAACATTCTCAACATGTTCCTCCCAAACCCCCTCTCTACCCTCCAAATCCTCCTCGGCAAGGGAATCCTCAACTTCAATAACCTCCACTTTCACATGGTGTTTGTCAGGCATGTCCACCAAGTTAGATAGAATTTCAAGTCGCTTCACCTCAACATCACTCCCCTTAACCTGCTCAACACTAACAAGAGATTCAAATTCAGCCTGGCTAGGACCAGCCACCTTGGAACACACAATACCCTCATTCTCCTACCTAATATCCTCCATAGGTTTCTCATTACCCTGAAGGCCGTCACCTAAGACATCTTTAACATTAGGAACAAGGGAATTATCCACATCTCTTAAATCATCCACAACCTACTTGACAACATGCTTCCCTTTCTTGGGGAATCTTTTCTTCCCCTTCACATTCATTTTCACTGAAGGCACCACAACTTCCTTTATTTCATTATCAATTTCATAAACCTTAGCCCATGATTTTGAATCCTTGGTATCATCAATATACTTACTCTCATCCTCCAACAATTCCTCATAATCAGAATCTTCTTAGAATCCCCTTCCCACTCATCTGCCAACTCACCAATATCATACCCAATATTTTTGCCATTTCCTTTTTATGAGTCGAGGTCTTAGGAGTAGTCGGTAACACCTTCATCTTAATGTGATAAAAAATGAGATTCATAAAACCTTCATGAAGAATAGACTTCCTAGGGTTCTTCCTATGATCCTTGATACTGCCCTCCAGAGTGAAAAATTGCATAATAGCCAGAGCAATGTCCCTCCAAAGTGGCTTAATAGATTTGCGAGCATACCCACCACTTCCAATAAACTTAAGCTTTTGCTTCTTTGAGCCTTTAAATAAATTGGCTAAGGTTGTCCTGGCCACAACCTTGTCTCTGTAAAATTTCTTGCTCTTGGAAGGAAAACCAATAACCTCAACGATGAATTCCTCATTGATGTTGAATTCCACACCTGGTAACGCAAAACCCTATTGTTCCACTGAGTAAGAAAATCCTATCACCTCAAGGTTAGGACCACAAAGCTTTAACAAATAGGGGCAGACTCCACCCTTCTCCAGATGCTCCTAGATAGGTTTATTACTACTAAACTCTTCACAAGAGCTTGGCTCCACTCTGCAACGGGCACCTCCCATGGAGGCATGCAACAAACTACACTCAACCTACTCTTTGATATTCTACACAGGAAAAATTAGGCAAAAGAACCATAAGGCAAAGCAAAAAATTACCCACAAAACATGTGAGCATGCCAAATCAAGTACTTCCATACCTTAGCTCCCAACCCATAATCTCGTGAACATCTAAAAAGCAATAATTATAAGAGCATGCACTGAACTCAACGTGCAAAAACCAACCAAGGAAGAAATAAAATAACCTTTCTCCCTTCTTAACCACTTCCTTGACATGACAACTAGTCATAATTAGATATGTTCTAAAGATTAAGAGGCAAGGAATCATAAGTATTCTAATTAAATCGAGCCATCACTCCTAAATTAGCTAACCCATCAGCCAACGAGTTATCCTCCTTGAAAACGTGAGTAATTATCACCTCATAAAAAGTATTAATGATCGAAATAGCATCATTAATTAGATGGGCTATAGACTATGATAGTGGGTAACTCTTCAAAAGACACTTTATAATGTTAAGGGAACCCCCTTCTATCCAAATTTTACAAACCCTTGCTTCTTTAACCAATAAAAGGTCATGAGAGACTGTTGTTGCCTCTGGAAAGTGGTTTGTCTGGATTCCCAAAGGGAGAACCACCATAGAAACAAACCTACCATTCTCATCATGTAACACTCCCCCACAACCAGCAGGTCTCGGATTCCCCTTAGCAGCACTACCAAAGTTATCTTTGGGCCATCCCCGAGAGGGAGCCTTCCAACGAACCTCTACGTAGAGGCTTTAATCTTCTTCACCGAACTAGAAAGATCACAAGAAATATTCCATCGGTTCCCCACTAACAAATCATAATTGGAGACAACAACCTTAAGATCCAAATAAGGGAGCATCAAGAATTCAAAGAGAAATTTTTCCTTTATGGCTTCACAAATTTTGAAATCCAACCTAGAAGGAGAAAGCTCGAGCTGAAAGAAAACACGGTTATTATTTTCCTTCCACACTCCCCAAGCCAAATGCGGAAAAATAAGAGACCATAGCATCGAGAGAAATTAATTTTGAGTAGGAGCCACCCATTAAAACCATATTTTCAAGATAGAAGCAAGAAACACCCAACAAATATCCCACTACTGAAAAATATGAGCCCAAACATCCCAAGTGAAACTACAACTAGCTAGAAGATGATAATAATCCTCAACAACTTATTTACATAAGAAACACTTGCTTGGGAAATACATTTCCCTTCTCACAAGATTATTGAGAGTCAAGATCTTATCTTGACAAAGAAGCCAGAAGAATATATTAATTTTAGGTAAAAGCTTCACATTCCACAGTCGACCCCAAAAGGGAGGGGGACCGACCAATCAAATTTGAAAAGAGAAGGTCGAAGAAACTGAGAAATTACCATTAGGAGAAAACCTCCACACCACAAAGTCATTAGGGGAGTCAAAAGGAATGTGAATCAGAGAGGAACATAGAAAGAGGTTCCAAATCCCTGTTAACTAGATCAAGTCTAATCCATTTACCCTAGAGAATATAATCAGAAACAAGAACTCCCCATTCCCTGATACAAAAGGCTTTGAAATGGGTCACCCAAGGTTCATCTTTCAAGGGACCATTGTTGGGATTAAGGTGTCTCAACCTTAGAGTCCTAACATTGATTTAATTTGATGTAATTTATGTATTAATTTGTATTATTTAAATGCCTATGGTGTCATGTCACAAATTGGGACCCACCAGTTGGGTGGCATCCCTATTGGAGGTGACTGGATTGCACATCATCATCCCGAGTGGACATAGGCATCCCACTTTAGAAACTATGACATCTTACAAATTCTATGACGCGTCATAAGGCATCTTTGAATGCATGGAGGAAGGTGGCACCCAAAATGGGTTATGACAGGATGTAAGAGAATCAACTATTTTTAGCCGGTTATGATAGATTCTCTTACAGATCCTATAACAGATGCTATGACAGTTTTATGATAGATTCTATGAAAAATTCTATGAAACTTATAAGGCATCTTTCATAGCCTATTTTTAGCATATTGTAGGTGCCCAAGCTTGGAAGAAGAATATTTGCATGTATGACACTTGTCGGGGGTGTAAGGGAATATGTTACATGTGTCCAAATACATGTCTAAGGCATTTAAAGTTGTGCCTTTTGAATTTGGACGACCCACACCTTCTAGATGCTTCATGAAGCTTGTAACCCTCTATTTATTCAGTGCCTTGTGTTGTAGATTGCATGGTTTATTTGCAGGTAACGAAGTGTTGTCGGTATTACTCCAGAAATAGGTGTTGGTGTTGAAGAAGCTTGTACTTGGTGATATCTTGTAACCATTATTTGAAGTAATAAAAGATAGTACTGTGCTTTTGGAGGGTGGGGTTTTCTACCTAAAAGTTTTTTCCCCGTGGTAAACTTCATGTCACTATTTATGCATTGTTGTATGTGTGTACTTGTTAATTTTATCTATTATTCTCTATGTGTATCTCTCATTGTAACTGAATAAGGTGTTATAAAGATTTTTTTGTAAATCTCCTCTGCTTAGATTAGTGTAGGAAGTTTTTTTCACTCACCCAGATTCCTTTCAGTTGGTATCAAAGCCTGGCTAGCCTTAGTTCCTTTGTTGGGTAGAAGGGTTTTTGTACTAATCTTAGTTTCAGTGGGAGTTTTGCAAAAGTGTATTTCGTGACCTTATTGCAGGAAAGATATGGCAAGCACATATGGGAGGATTGAGATGGAAATTTTAACGGTGGTAATTTTGAGTTGTGGAAGCTCAAAATGAAAGACATGCTCGTAGATCCTGACCTATGGGCTACAATTTCTAGAACCAAACCTTCAGGCATGAAACAAGAGGATTGGGATCTCATGGATAGGAAATTCAAGGGTCTTATTAGACTTTATTTGGTTGATTTTGTCCTCCTGAATGTTCATGAAGAGAAAACTTTTAATTCTCTGTGGAACAAGCTTGGTGATGTCTACCAAGCTAAGTCCTTGGTAAACAATCTTTTCCTGAGAAAGAAGATTTATTCTCTAAAAATGGAAGATGGAGGGTTTGTAGCAGATCATCTAAATGCATTAAACATGTTGGTTGCACAACTGGGTTCCATTGGAGATAAAATAGATGAACAAGACCATTGCGTGCTCCTAGTGTGTTTGTTGTCGGACTCTTGCGATCACTTGGTAAGAAGTCCAAGGCAAAATTTTGGAATTGTGGTGAAGTTGGTCACATTCAGAAAGATTGCAAGAAGGAGGAGAAGAAGAAAAATAAGTCTTTCTTTGATTCTGAATCTGATAAATCATCCTAAGATGATGGAGAAGCTTTTATTGTAGCCTTGGCAGCCCATGCATGAGATGACATGTGGTTGATACATTCAGGTGCATCCTTTCACATGACTTCTCATAGAGATTGGTTCTCAAAGTATGAGGAGTTTGATGGTGGAGAGGTGTACCTGGGTGATGACTCTCACCTAAAGATTGTTGGTCATGGAAGAGTTAGAATCAAATTTCTTGATGGAAGATTGAAGGGGATTAATGGTGTCTTGCATATCCTAGGTTTGACAAAAAACCTATTTTTTGTAATTAAATTGAATGATTCAGGAGTACAAGTTGTTATCTCCGATAGAGGGTGCAAGATGATAAGAGGAGCTATGGTATTGGCTAAGGGATTTCGTATTGGGACTTTGTTTCAGCTACATGCATGCATTGTATAGTGCAATATTTCTTCTATTGTACCGAAGAAGAGACCTTTGGATTCTTCATCCTCACCATCCGATTGTGTAGAAAAGAAGTATATTGCAGCTACATTTGATGGTCATGCATTTTGGGTACCTAAGGGTACTTATTCCATGGAAATGAAAATTCCTGCAGAGAAGACAATGTTATGGCACCAACGACTTCATCTCATTGGTGAGAAGGGTCTTCGAACCTTGAAAAATAAGAGCCTTATTGAAGGCCTTGATGATTGTAATCTCGAGTTAGACTTTTCCGAACATTTTGTATATGGAAAACAACATCATGTTTCTTTCTACTCTAGTTCTCACAAGTCTTCTGGAGTCTTGGATTATGTACATTCAGATGTTTTTGGTCTTGTAAATGTTCCTTCGCTATAAAAATCTATATATTTTGTTTCTTTCATAGATGATTACAATATAAGGACATTTTTTATTTTCTCATAAGAAAAGTTGAAGTCTTTAGTTAGTTTAAGGAGTTTAAGGCCTTGGTAGAAAACCAGACTAGCAAAAATATCAAGTGTTTGAGAACTGATAATGGTGGTGAGTTTTGTTCCACATATTTTGACAAGTTCTGTAAAGAGGATGGGATTGAGAGACATAAAACTACTCCCCACAACAAAATGGAGTTGTAGAGAGGATGAACAGAATGTTGATGGAGAGGGCTAGGAGTATGTTGAGTGGTGCTAGCCTTGAACAAAAAAATTGGGCTGAAGCGATAACCACTGCATGTTATTTGATCTATAAATCTCCTACATGAGCGCTTGTTGAAAAGACACCCATGGAGGTGTGGTCTGGTAAAAATCCTTTGATGAGACGTCTCAGAGTATTTGGTTACGAATCTTATGCTCATGTTCTAATTCAAAAGAGGTCTAAGTTGGATAACAAGATTGTTAAGTGTATCTTTATCGGCTATGGTGTCGGTGTAAAAGGGTACAAGCTTTGGGATCTAGTAGCACAAAAGGTTCTCTACAGTAGAAGTGTTGATCTTCAAAGAGATTAAACCTTCCTTTATTGAGTTTCAACCTGAGAAAGAAGAGAAATAGAAAAATGAGGTAGTTTAGATTCCACCTACTTTGAAGAAAGAAGAACCAAGTACTCTTGTTAGACCTGATGATGAGAAGAGATCAAGTAGCTCTGATAGTTCTGAAGAAGAAGAATAACCTTAACCTCAGCCTTTGAGGAGGTCTACACAGGTTAGGTGGCAATCGAAAAGGTATGGATATTCATTATTGGATTCTAGTTGCATATTTTCCTTGATTACTAATATTGATGAGCCTAGGATGGTTAGAGAGGCATTGGGTGTGAGAGATTCAAATTCCTAGATGCAAGCCATGGACGAGGATATGGCTTCATTAAAGAAAAATAAGACTTGGGATTTGGTACCTCTTCCTGTTGGACGTAAACTTGTTGGTTGTAAATGGGTTTTCAAGAAAAATTGCAGTCCCGATGGTAGTATTGAGAAGTATAAGGCATGATTGGTTGCTAAGGGATTTCCTAGGTGGAGGGAATTGATTATGGGGGGATATTATCTCCTGTAGCGAAGCTGACATCTATATGTCCTTTTTTGTCACTTGCAGTAGTGTATGACTTAGAAGTGGAACAGATGGATGTGAAGAAAACATTTCTTCATGGTGATTTGGAGGAAGAGATTTATATGTCACAGCCAAAGCATTTCATTGAAAAAGGTAAAGATTTTTTTTTTGCAAACTGAAGAAGTCTCTTTATGGTTTGAAATAGTCTCCTAGAATGTGGTATCAAAATTTTGATACCTATGTGTTGTCATTGGGATTTCAAAGATCTAAATCTGACCATTGTGTATACTTTAAAACCGATAATGATCGTATTCTTATTATTGTTCTATACGTGGATGATATGTTGTTTATTGGGAATGGTAAAAGTATGATTTTAGATTTGAAGTTTCAGTTGTCAACACAGTTTGAGATGAAAGACCTAGGTGCAGCTAGGTATATTCTAGGAATGGAAATCATGAGAGAAAAATCTAATAGAAAGCTCTGGTCAAGCCAGAGAAAGTATGTAAACTCAGTGTTGAAGAGATTCAACATGGTAGATTGCAGATAGTTAGTTGTTCATGTGATGCAAGGGACGAATCTTTCTATGAATGACTATCCAAAATCTCCTACTGAGATGGAGGACATGACTAGAGTACCTTATGCAAGTTCACTTGGAAGTCTGATGTATGTGATGGTGTATATGATACAATACATTTCCCAAGCAGTGCGAGTCCTTAGTCATTTCATGGCTAATCCTGGATGGGTGCATTGGGATGCTATTAAGAGAGTGTTCAAATATTTATAGGGTGCTTCCGAGTATGCCTTGTGTTTTCATGGTTATCCTACTGGACCTCAGCATTTAGTGAGAATTCAAGGATATGTGGATTCAAATTGGGTAGGTAACATTGACAGCAAAAGATCCACTAATGGTTATGTGTTTATGATGTTTGGTGGTGCTATCAGTTGGATGAGTAAGTGACAGGCTGTAGTCGCTTTGACCATGACAGAGGCAGAGTATATGGAAGCCACTCATGCGTGTAAGGAAGATATTTGGTTAAAGAGGTTGTGTTCTAATATTGGTTTAGATGCAAGATAGATTATTGTTTGTTGTGACAGTCAAAGTGCAATTTTTCTAATAAAGAATCCTACCTTCCATGCCAAAACAAAGCACATTGATGTACAGTATCATTTTCTTCATGATATGGTAGAAGATGTAAAGGTGAACTTGGAGAAGGTTGACACTTTGGTGAATGTTTTAGATGCACTGAAAAAACCAGTGAGCACGAAGAAGTTCAGATGGTGTTCTAATTCCATGGGCCTTGGGGCCCTGAGTAGATGATTCAATATGACTCTTGGCAAGTCTTCGACAAGTGGGATAATGTTGGGATTAAGGTGTATCAACCTGGGAGTCCTAACATTGATTTAATTTGATGTAATTTATGTATTTATTTATATTATTTAAATGCCTATGGTGTCATGTCATAAATTGGGACCCACCAACTAGGCGGCATCCCCATTGGAGGTGATTGGATGACACATCATCATCCCAAGTGGACATAGGCATCCCACTTTATAATCTATGAAATCTTACAGATTCTATGACACATCATAAGACATCTTTGAATGCATGGAGGAAGGTGGCACCCAAAATGGGTTATGACAGGATGTAAGAGCATCAGCGATTTTTAGTTATGACAAATTCTCTTACAAATCCTATGGCAGATGCTATGACAGTTTTATGATAGATGTTATGACAAATTCTATGACAGTTGTAAGCCATTTTTCATAGCCTATTTTTAGCATATTCTAGGTGCCCAAGCTTGGAAGAAGAATATCTTCATGTATGAAACTTGTCGGGGGTGTAAGGGAATATGTTACATGTGTCCAAATGCATGTCTAAGGTGTTGAAAGTTGTGCCTTTTGAATTTGGATGACCCACGCCTTCTAGATGCTTCATGAATCTTGTAACACTCTATTTATTGAGTGCCTTGTGTTGTAGAGTGCATAGTTTATTTGCAGGTAATGAAGTGTTGTCGATATTACTCTAGAAACATGTGTTGGTGTTGAAGTACTTGTTGAAGAAGCTTGTACTTGGTGATATCTTGTAACCATTATTTGAAGCAATAAAAGCTAGTACTGTGCTTTTGGAGGGTGGGGGTTTTTTACCCAAAAGGGTTTTCCCCATGGTAAACTTCGTGTCATTATTTATGCATTGTTGTATGTTTGTACTTGTTGATTTTATCTATTATTCTCTATGTGCATCTCTCATTGTAACTGAATAAGGTGTTATAAAGAAATTTTTGTAACTCTACTCTAATTAGATTAGTGTAGGAAGTTTTTTTCACTCATCCATCTTCCTTTCAACCATGACCAATCCACCAATCATCCCAGAACAAGATCCTCCTACCATTCTCAAACACCCATCGCAGGCCAGCAACAACAATGGAGCAAGCTTTAAGCATTAAATTCCAAAGGGTCGACCCCTGAGAGGGAACAAAATTCTCCCTCAACGGATCTCTATACTTATCCACCCCACTCAAATACTTCTAAGAGTAAATAATATTCCATTCCTTATCATTCACGAGCAAATTCCACAATTGTTTCGCCATAAGGGAAGAATTAAAGTCTTTCAGCTTACATAGGCCTAAACCACCTTGGACTTTCGACCTGCAAACCTCCTCCCAATACAGTGAATGAAACCTTTTCTTCTCCTCCACACCAGACCATAGAAACCTTTTCTAGATACCCTCAATCTTCTCCCGAAACCTTATGGGAATCTGGAACAAGCTTAAAGCATAAACTAGTTGATTCTGCAAAGTCGACTTGATTAACTGAATTTTACAAGCTTGGCTGAGAAGGGCACCCTTCCATCCAGAAAGTTTTGAATGAAACTAATCAATGATTCCATTCAAATATGAATTTGGAACCCCAATATAACAAAGAGGAGGCCCTAAATAGGTTGAGGGAAGCTACCCAATGCCATATTCTAAAATACTAGCAACCCTCAACTAACGATGTTTCAGAGTATTAAGAAAGAAAATAGTGCTCTTAGGCAAACTCACCTTCTGACCAGAAGTTGCCTCATACTTCTAAAGAATAAGAGATAGATTTAGTCGTAACAACCAAAGCCTTAGCAAGAATAACAGTGTCATCAACAAATCATTGATACGAGCAACAAAGTTGACGCGAAGAAGGATAAAGGCCTTTGAAGGCCCCATTAGAAACTGCCTAAAGAAGAAATCTACACAAAGACTCCACCATAATGATAAAAAGAAAATGGTAGATAGGATCCCCTTGATGCAACCCATGAGATCTTCTAAAAAAGGTAGAAGGTGACCCATTGACCAATACCGAGAACAATGACGAAGAAATTAATTTCCCAACCAGTTGCAGAATCAGGTGCGAGAAGCCAAACACCTTCAAGATATTGAAAAGGAAATGCCAGTTCACCCGATCATAGGCTTTCACCAAATCTAACTTCAAAAAAAGCCCAAGTTTCTTGTTAACCTTGAGAGAGTGAATATTCTCATGCACCATGAGCACTGAATCCAAAATCTACCTGCCTAGAATAATACCATTCTGTTGAGGCAAAATAATTCTAGGAAGGACCCTTTGTAGCCTTGAAGCAAGAACTTTAGAAAAAATATTATAGATAGAGTTACATAAATTGATGGGCCTGAAATCACCAAAATGCTCAACCCTAGGCTTTTTAGGAATTAACACAATAAATGTTGAATTCAATTCCTTAAGAAGTTGCCTACTACCAAAGAACTCTTTAGTGGTATTGATAACATCCTTGGAAATAATATCCTAATAAGGCTGGAAGAATAACATCGAAAACCCACCCGACCCAGGATATTTGTTTCCTTTAAAAGAGAACACAACCTTTTTAATTTCCTCATCAAACGGAATACTAGACAAGCCCATATTTTCCTCCTCTGACACCAAATTAGGAATAACATTAAGAAAACCCTACTGGAAAATAGGATCAAGAGGACGATCCTCCGAAAGAAGGTCCTCAAAGAAAGACTAAGTTGTAGATCTAATATCATCATCCTCTTCAAGAGAGATGTTATTAACAACAATTTTAGATATCCTATTAGAGGATATATGCTTCAAAGTCATAAGATGGAAGAAGCGGGTGTTTTTATCCCCACTCCATAGCTAGATAGCTCTAGATCTTTGCTTCCATAACTCCTCCTGCTTAGCCACAATGTTATGTAAATTGGCTAGAAGGAAACTTTCCTCCTGAAGAAGCAACAAATCATTCCTAGAGGCCTACATTCTCTGTTGCAATGTGTCCAGTTTAGCCTTAAGCTCCGATTTATCCTTAAAAATATTTGCAAAAGAAGATCTATTCCACCGGATTAGGTTTTGCTTAACAGAAGAAATATTCTTAGCAACTTTATACATGGTTGAGCCATCAACATTAATATTCCACCACTCAAAAAATTTAGAATGTAACTCTGGGTGGCTAGTCCACATATTTCAAATCTGAACGAAAAAGGACTTTTTATAACCCATAAGGTCAACATTCAAGGATATAGGAAAATGATTTGATTCAAGCCTAGTAAGAGTAGAGAGAAAACAAGTAAAAAATTGCAACCAATCAGGAGAGATTAAGACCTGATCCAACTTAAACTGAATGAGAGAATCCCCAACACGCCTATTGGACCAGGTATAGGACACACCACCCAAATCCAAATTCAATAGAAAATTACCATTGATGAAGTTCATAAGATTAGAGTGGTTGTCATCCGCAACCTAGGAGCCCCCAAACTTATTAGAATCATTAAGCGAGGTATTAAAATCCCCCATCACCAGCCAATTTTGAAAAGAGAATTGAGATTTGAAAGTATTCAGACTCCCCCAAAAACACTTTCAAGCACATTTCAAATTAGGAGCATATATACTAGAAATCAACAGGAGAACTTATCCTTGGGACATGAAAAGGAAGTAGCCACATGATTATAAAAATCAAACAAAGCAAAGCCCCAAACCACGTTAGGATTCCAAAAAGTAGCCACCCCACCAGAGGCACCATCAGAATCAAACACCTGACAGCCACAATCCTTAAAAAATATATTCTTAATTTTTTCAACCTTCTCAACACCCATCTTAGTCTCTTGAATCAATATGGTGTTCTCTCACAAGATTTCAAGAAAATCGTGTTTATGGGGATTATTTAATCCTTGGATGTTCAAGAAAGGATCTTCATAGAAAATTTTGCGAGGGGCCTGTAAGGCCCATCTCAAGAAAAGTAGCCTACAATCCATCAACAATATCACATTTACAATCCCTCTCCCTAATTTTCTGTAAAGAAGGCCTTCCTCTACCCCTCGGCTCTGAACCACTATCCAACTTCAACCGGTTCCTCGTAGTCGTTCCCACCATTGAATGAGTGGATTTCTTCTTATTACAATATTTAGAAGCAAAGGAAATAGGAATCCCAATCTCCTCCCCCTGAGAATCACAAGAGTTACAAAAATTGACATAAGAGGTGAGAACCAACTTCTCTAACATAACAATCTCCACTAGTGACTCCCCTAAAGACATAGCCTTTGATACCACAACCGGTTCCTCCACCAAGGAACCCAAAAAATCCTCCTTGGATGCTAGCAACAAGGCATCCAAGACCATCTTCAAAGGAGTCACCTACTCTAGCTTAGCAACAAAAAGAGCCAAAGACTTACCACTAGCCTCCTCCGCCAATTCCAAAACAATCTCCTCATCAAGAGAGGCCTTCACCTCACCCTCCTGAGATAAAACTTCCTCAACGAAGCTAATTCTAACAGATTCCATAGAAGATCCAAGAGCACTCTTAACAAGAGCCTCACAAATTACACCAAGTTCCACTCCAGCAACCAAAATAGAGGCACCCAAAGGCTGACCATCACTCACAACCTCCACCAAGGGCTCAACTAAACTCAACAATTCCCCTAAATTAGGGTGTTTCCCCATCTCCTTCCACACTTTGGCAGATGTCGGCCTAGGGGCTAAAACCTTTTGAGAGGGCAACTTAGGCTTCAGAGGACACTTCTTCGCCCAATGACCCACCTTCTTGCAATGAAAATAGGCAAAAGGGATAGACTCAAACTCAATCTCATGCTCCCATACTCCCAACTTAGAATTAATCTTGATCGAAGATGGAAGATTCGTAGCCTAATCCAAAATCACACACAACCAAGCATAGACAAGTCGACACCGAAGCATTCAAATTATCAATAGGTAACAAGTGTCCAAAGGTAGCCACAATACCTTTGAAGACTTGCTCATCCTAGAATTCAATAGGAATCCCTGGAAAGCGAACCCACATAGGAGCCGAATCAAAAGAACAGGAATTCAGAGAGAAGCATGCCTCCCATTTCTTCAACACCAAAGTAGATTTTCCAATGAGCCAAGGCCCCCCACCAAGACCTTCAACAAATATTCTTCATAGGAGAACGAAAAATGAGAAGAAGCCCTTCGCAAGGGCCGCTATCTCAACCTGACCTTTTAGGTGCCACCAATTCTTAGATAGGTTGCGAACCAGGTCAATATTGGGACGAGGCCCCAAAAACTTACCAACCAATGATTGCTCCATAGACAAAATGCCCTTGTTAATAATACAATTCGACACAAAGACAAAATATTCACCAACAGATGGATCTGCAAAGAATTCCACCGGAGGTGAGGAAATATTCTCCTTAAGCTTCACACAAAACAAATTTGACCGATTCTTTTCCTCCAATGAAGCAAAAACTTTCTGAATAGCTCCAGAGTCCACAGAAGCCTTAGGAGCCACAGAAAGAGACCCCACCTTGACTAAAGAAGTACCATCAGGACCCAGACTACTAGAGAGAGGAAGAACTTTTGAGTTATCCAACAGAGAGGACCCACAAGTTGCTCCATCCAAAAGACAACTTTTTGACACCCTCCTAACGTTAGCCTGACCTCCGCCATTAATGCCAACCCAAGAGCAAGGCTTCCCGCCTTACCAAACTTTGAAATAACCTTACCCAAATCACCATCCGCATTTACAGCATTAGCTCCACCTGATGACAACTCCACTAGTCATTTTATGTTGGATTTAACCCTAATTCAATTTGAAAATTACCTCTTTAAGAGGCTCAAACCATTCCCAAAGTTTCCATAATTCATAATTATTTTTCTAACATTTAATAATGTTGTTACAAAGCTTTCAAGATTTATCTTTATGTGCCATTATATGGATGATTAAAAACATCAATCAAAATTCTCCAAATAGGTTTCATGCCACCTTTGTAGCCACATTAAAATGTGGTTAGATGGAATTTTAATAAATCAGTTTGAGTAGCCATGATTTGGGTCACTTTATTCACTCAATATGGCTAATAGGAATTCATTTGGAATAGGCTGATAACTTCCTATAATTGCCTTTATTTATGGCAAGTGAAACTTTAAAAAGCGTTGGACTTAGCCATCCCAATTTGGAGGCTTTGACTTTGTCATACAACCACACTTTTTTGTTGTTTTAAATGTCTTTAATAAATCAATTTTCCCACACCACTTTGTGGCTTCATAGCATAGTCTATTTAGGCTTAAAAAGGGTGCAGACTTATTCTTAATTTTGTTTCATATTTAAAGGTAATAAATTCTTATTTCATTGGGTCGAGTAAATCCCCCTCAATCATGGTTCAAATTACCACCATTTTGGATGGCTTTCCTTTACCAATAAAAAGATCTCATGCCATGATTTTCTTAGTGCTTATAAATACTTTTAAATGCATTTCAATATGCCACTATATCCATGCTAATTAAACATCAACATATTGTGCATAGGAATAATATTTTATTAACAAAGAGTGTAGCCTCTATGATCATGCATATGACTTAAAATTCATACAAATAAAATCCACATTCTTATGCCTTCGATTGAGGCTTTACTACCTCTCGAGGAGCTTCAAGAATAATAAAGATTTAGATTATCTTTTTCTTCATAATTTTTAATAGATATCATCAACATTTATTATATAATATATCTATATGTTATATATCGATATCGATTCCTATCAAAATATATATACATTTACCCATATATTTTTAATTATAAATATATTTATATATACACACACACATATATATACATACCTCTATATATATGACAAAACAATAAAGTTATTTGATCTTTCTCATTGTAACAATGAGATCGTTAACCAAATCAATTTTATAATATTAATAAATAATAATTAAAACATTGCTAAATAATTACAACAAAACCCTATTATTTTCTTTAAGGAAAAGCCAAACTTGATTTGACTAGGTTAACCCAACCTATCAACACACTTAAATTTAACTTGACAACTCAAATTGACTAAAGGAGGTTTGAGTGTGACCTAGATGATGAAATTGAACTCAAATAGCATTACTAGTAAGCCCTTAAACTATACCCTTCTCCTGGGTGATGATAGGTTGTCGTTAGGTCCTATCTCTTTATTTTGAAAAGTGCATCAAATATCAACCGGGTAGTGTTCAAGGCTATATGCAATAGGAAACTCCTCAACTATCTATCTCAGATTTTCTAAGTAGATAGAACAACTGAAATAAAACTTAAACTAGAAGGCCACTAAACTAGAAAGCTTTGAAAGAACTAAACTAGAAAGCAAGAAATTATTAGTCTAAAAAGCATAACAACTAAACTAGAAAGCATCAAAATGATTAAACTAATAAGTGTATAAATTGTTGAAGAAGAAAAACATGTAAAGAAACTATAAAATATTTAACTAGTAATGGATTAACAAAATTAACAACTAACAGAAAATAACCTATCAACTTGAAACTTAATATTAAGGGTAGGTGCACTGGAACTTTAATTAACAGAGTTGAAAAGAGACTCTACTTCACACTTTATCATTTACAGAATAGAAGTAACAAAATTCTGAAAGTAAATATATCTATTCCTATAGTCCCTTGAGTGGCCAACTCGCAGGTTCTTTTATGTCTAACTCAGGTCACATAAACTCGATAACTCCATAATTACTCCATCCAGAACGATTCCATTCACAACTATAAGTTGTGAATTAGGTGTAAAGCACAAAACACTTCTTAATACAACATTATATCAAAGACAAATCAAATTGAATCAATTCAAAGCAATAATCAATTGAAAGCATCATATTGTTCTCTATCTCCCAAGATTTATTAAACCATTATTGCTCTCAGATCGTGAGTGCACTATGATTGTTAAAATGACAATTGAAAGAACGAGATGGATACTAAAGCAATGATATGGAGTTTAATGTGATAATACTAGATGATAAATGAACTAAACTAGCATGAATTGACATGAAACAGATAATTGCAGCTACAGGAGGCAGCCATGGTATGAAAGCTTGATTGTTGGATATGCTTGATGCTTGATTGCTTTATGCTTGATGCTTGAATTCCTGCAGAGTAAGAGTGCATAAGTTAGATTATCTAGATCCTTTTCTCGGTTCAATGAGGTTGTATTTATAGAATTCCTGGCTGTAGAAATGCACAGGGAAGACATTGAGAGGCTTGGATTCAATCTGGAGGATTGAATGGTGAAAGATGGAGGAGATTGAGAGAATTTTGGTGATTGTATCTACCCATGAAAACACCAAGCAAGAGAAGAGGAAGGATTGATGGAGGAGGATTGAGAGAAGAATTTGGAATTTGTCTCCAATTTGTCTCCAAAACTTCCCATGAAGTTTCAAAGCATTAATTGTGACATATTTTAGACATAGGATATCTAATTCATTTTTGAGAGAATATAAATAGAATATTCCTTGTGCTTTAATTCAAATATTTTGATTTATTTAAATTAGCAAAAGAAGGATAAATAATTTAATAAAACGAACTATAGGATAGTTGTTTATTAAATTAAACAGAAGAATATGGCAATTAATCAATAAAGTGTTTTGATCTTTATTTAATTAATTTAAGATGGATGTGATAGATTGAAATAGAGATTTGATAATTAAATCGAACAAAGTATTTAATTTTGTTTATTTAATTAAGATGAATTTAAATGTGAACTATATAAATAAATATTTATATTTATTCGATAGTAGAGGAAATTAGGATAATTAATCAAATAATTTGTATTTAATTAATCGGATGCTCCAAACCAATTTTAGGTGTATACAACAACACTTAACAAAATACAATGAGGCAAGCAAGATTTTCTTAAATATTCATATTAAAAGTAATTCAGAAACATAGCTCAGAGATTCATTATGATAGCATAATTATATTCTCTTGTTGTTTATCACTTCTCACAGTTACACATTTATACAAAAACTATTTAACAGAATCCTAAATTTCGGTTGGTGGAAAGTACCACTGAAAAAGTCTTTAACTGATCTTAAAAAACTAACAAACTTTGAGTCCATACATAAAAACATTAAAGAGGCTCGAAGTGAGCCATAAGTCTTTAACAGAAAATAATGAAAC